>CM075968.1:10202333-10639833 GCA_038048745.1 Coluber constrictor foxii
CTTCTTAAATTATGTGAAGGCAGTGAATGCAAATGTATGGAAGGTAAGCAATCAAAAGTAACTTGAATTAAATGACCTGGGGGTGGGATGTTAAGAATAGCTTCAATGTATTTTTTTTAAACAAAAGCACTTCCTTTAGAGCACGAGGTTGATATGAGCAAGCAATGTGTCAGAGTATCATATTAACATGATTCATTGGAAATGAGTTTGTTTATTTCCAACTGTTTCCTAGTCTTAAGTGTGTGTGTGTGTGTGTGTGTGTATGTGTGAAGAATTGCAGGTGAATTAAAAGCACCATAAAAAAACATTTCTAAACAATGCATCAAATAAAGAAAATTCTGCATCTGCTTGTCTGTACTAAAATTGAAGAAAAACATGGGTTTAAGTCTGAAGGGGGAGGCAAATGTCCAGTAGAATAGAATAGCATGGCATGGCATGGCATGGCATGGCATGGCATGGAAGAGTAGAGTAGAGTAGAGTAGAGTAGAGTAGAGTAGAGTAGAGTAGAGTAGAGTAGAGTAGAGTAGAGTAGAGTAGAGTAGAGTAGAGTAGAGTAGAACAGAACAGAACAGAACAGAACAGAACAGAACAGAACAGAACAGAACAGAACAGAACAGAATAGAATAGAATAGAATAGAATAGAATAGAATAAGGGATCGAATAGGAGAGGAGAGGAGAGGAGAGGAGAGAGGAGGAGGAAGAGGAGAGGAGAGGAGAGGAGAGGAGAGGAGAGGAATAGAATAGAATAGAATAGAATAGAATAGAATAGAATAGAATAGAATAGAATAGAATAGAATAGAATAGAATAGAATAGAATAGAATAGAATAGAATAGAATAGAATTCTTTAATTGGCCAAGTGTGATTGGACACACAAGGAATTCGTCTTTGGTATATATGCTCTCAGTGTACATAAGGAGAATAAAATATATTCATCAAGAATAAAAAGATACAACACTTAGTGATAGTCAAAGTCACTAATAAGTTATCAAATCGTACTAGGAAACAAATAAAAACAATATAAATTGAAAGATACAAGAAACACGGTTATAGTAATAAGTGGAAAGAGATAGATACTAGTAAGGAAGAGAAGAATAATAGTAATACAGTCTTAATAAATTGTTTGACAGTGTTGTGGGAATTAGTTGTTAAGCAGAGTGATGGTATTTGGGGAAAAACTGTCCTTGTGTCTAATTGTTCTGGTGTGCAATGCTCTATAACGTCGTTTTGAGTGTAGAAGTTGAAAGATGCATCCTTGTCGAAGAATCACACAAAATCATTTCTGCTTCAACTTTCTTGCTGAGAACGATTCTTCTCTTTCTCAAAATCTAGCGGAATGTGGACATATGCAGCCCCAGCTGGACACGTCCATAACTTTGGATACCCGAAGAGAGGCAGCTTGTCGTGAGAACATCGCATATGGTAGGAATCTCAGGTTTAAGAGAAAAATGGTTCCGTAAATGCAGCACCAGAAATAGATGTGCAAACGTTTCCTAGCGAAATATGAAGGAGAATCAGAATGGTGTAGTGCATGAATAAGGGACCACCAAAGGGGCATATTTGAGGGTGAGAGCAGCGACGGTATTTATTTAACCAACTGTTTCTTTCTGCTTTCTACCCCTTCAGTTTACAAAGTGGTTATCAAATCATCCAAGGAAGAAGAAGCTTTGTTAGATACCACGCGGTCCTTCTGGAACCGTTCTATAAGCTAGGTGAGCTTTGGTCTGGTCTGATCTGGAAAGGCTCCATTTATTTATTAAAATGTTTATGCTGCCCATCGCCCGGTGACTCTGGCCACCAGCGTAAACATTTCTTTATTTAAAATTATTGTTGCTATTTAAGCACTATTATTTTCGCTTCCTGCTACTGCGGCTTGCACGGATGCTGCTGCTCTCCAATTTCGCATCCTCAAATCAGCGCGCCCACTGAAACGACACGATCCTTCAGCATCTCCACTTCCCTGTATGTTACAGTTCAAGTCAGCTGTCAGGATATGAGCCTGTGGAAATTCTCAGTCATCCAAGTCATGGCTGCCCAAAGGCCCTTTTTTTTCAGGAGGCAACTGGACGTTCTTGCTTTGTCTTGTGAAGACTTTTCGCTTCTCATCCAAGAAGCTCCTTCGGCTCTGACGGGATGGTGGGGAACGGAAGTCCTTCTTTTTCATTAGACTAGACAATTCCAGAAATTGTTCTTCGTATGTTTTCATTTATCTTAAGCTCTCTACAAGATTTTGAACTACTAGTGCTCAAACAATTGGCGGTACATCAAGAATTCAAAGAATGTGTTTCAACTCTTCCGCAGGGGTGACTTTTGCCGAGAAGAACGCAGAAATCATCTTTATTAAAAAGAGCTCCTGTACGGATATCCAGCTGAATCCAAAGGAGAATTACCTGATCATGGGAAAAGAGGCTTTGAAGACAGGAGAGGGGGCCAATGCCAAGTAAGCCAAGCACAATTCTGTTGAAGGGGCAATCCTTCGCCCCAAAAGGGGTCCTTGATGCCCTTCGAACTTGGCTAGTTTCCTGCAGACGTTTCATTACCCAACCAGGTAACGTCATCAGTACTAGAAGGAACTGTACAGCACTGATGACGTTACCTAGTTGGGTAATGAAACATCTGCAAAAAAAAACAACCAAGCTCGGAGAGGGCCAAGGACTCCACAATACTCATGGATTATGGTGGAACGTCTACACAATCTAATGAAATTGAGCTGCGATAACACAATCTACTGATTTACTGAGGGGCGTGGTGGCTCAGTGGCTTAGAAGCTGAGCTTGTTGATCGAAAGGTCGGCAGTTCAAGCGGTTTGAATCCCTAGCGCCGTGTAACGGGGTGAGCTCCCGTGACTTGTCCCAGCTTCTGCCAATCTAGCAGTTCGAAAGCACATAAAAAATACAAGTAGAAAAATAGGGACCACCTTTGGTGGGAAGGGAACAGTGTTCCGTGTACCTTTGGCGTTGAGTCATGCCGGCCACATGACCACGGAGACATCTTTTGGACAGCGCTGGCTCTTCGGCTTTGAAACGGAGAGGAGCACCGCCCCCTAGAGTTGGGAACGACTAGCACATATATGCGAGGGGAACCTTTATCTTTATTGATTTAGTATAAAGGGATGAAAACTTGAATAGGGGGATCCCTGAGGAAGAACCAATAACCCTGACAAAGTGCAAAGTTAGAAGCCTAAATAACCACCTCTGCTAAGCAACGTTTGGGTTGCATGCATGCTAGATTGAAAACTTTTCCATCTTCATCTTTCTGGGCCAATGGAACAAAACCTGAGCTGGGTACATATATCACAAAATCAATTATAGCAGTGGCATCAGTCCAGATGGAGTATGTGAAAAGTATTTCTGGCGGGTAAGAACTAATAATAGGAGTGAGACAGCGGTGTGGTTTCATGCAAGGACAATTTTTGGTTTGGAAGTACTGAAAAGTTATACAGGGGAAGTTTTGATGCTTGTAGCTTAAGAGTTGTTTGCTGTGAGATGAGTGGAGAAAGAGAGAAAGAAAGAAAGAGAAAGAAAGAAAGAAAGAAAGAAAAGGGAGGAAGGAGGGAAGGGAGGGAAGGGAAGGGAAGGGAAGGAAAGGAAAGGAAAGGAAGGAAAGAAAGGAGGCAGGAAGGGAAGGAAAAAGGGAAGGGAAGGGAAGGGAAAGAAAGGAAAGGAATGGAAGGAAGGGAAGGAAGGGAAGAAAGGATTACTTCTCTTGCTGTTCTGAGTAAAACGAGATCATGATTTCATTTTCCTCGCTTTCTTTCTCTTTCTTTCTTAGAATATGAAGGAGATAGAGGGTTATGAAGATGGGTGGGACTTCAATTCTCAGAATTCCCCAACCAGCCAGCTGGGGAATTCTGGGAGTCGAAATCCCACCCATTTTCAACCTGCCAAAATTGAGGAACGATATTCAGAGATTAAAATCAGGAGAGAGGAGTGGGTTTTAACTACAATGTTGTTCAGCTGACACCTTTTTAAACAGCAGTTCCACTCTTTCTAACCTGGAGTGATGGTGCAGTAAGAAATACCCACCAGCTACCTGCATTTCCTCCATCAGCATGAACATCTGGCGGTTTTCTTTTTAAATATATATATATATATATATCATTTTCCTTCTCCATAGATACCAGTATCCCTTGGATGACTCAACGTGGATTGAGTGGTGGCCCGCTCCAAATGCCGCCTGTGATTCTTGCCAAACCTTTAGAGAATCACTGGACGAATTTGTTGACGATCTCTTTCTCAGCGGTTGTTAAATTCCTGAAAAGACCTGCAAAAGATTTTGGGCTTTGCTTAACCTGGCACTTTAGACGGTTTCTTATGGACTTCTGCGGTTATCATAAGCAAGTAGGAATATATGATCATGCTTTAGATCAGGGATCTCCATACTTGGCGACTTTAAGACATGCAGACTTCAATTCCTAGAATTCCTCCACCACTATGGATGGCTTTGGGCCAATCACCAGGAGCCTGAGAGTTCTAGTCTCATTTTTAGGCATGAAAGCTGGCTGGATGACTTTGGGCCAATCACCAGGCGACTGAGAGTTCTAGTTTCACCTTAGGCACAAAAGTTGATTGGGTGACTTTGGGCCAATCACCAAGAGACTGAGAGTTCTAGTCTCATTTTAGGCATGAAAGCTGGCTGGATGACTTTGGGCCAATCACCAGGAGAGAGTGAGTTCTAGTTCCACCTTAGTTATGAAAGCTGGCTAAGTGACTTTGGCCAGTTCCTCTCTTTCAGCCCAAACTCACCTCACTAGCTAGTTTGCTAAGCCTTCCTTCTTCCTCCAACCTTATATCATCATCAAAAGGCTACCCACCTCTTGTGTAGCTGACTGTTTAAACCTCAACAAAAGCCAATTCAAAAGTTACTAGTCCTCATGACTCCTTGAACTTGTAGGCTATGCTTACCGGAATTTCAAAACTCAGCAGGAAACAAGACGAGTCCCATATTTTTTTGGGGGGGGGAAAGTTTTTCAGTTTTATTTCTTATATACACAAGACGATTCCCAACAGTCAATAAAAATGTTTTGGTCCTGCCCTTTTTCCCAATTTTTTAAAAAAATGATCATCATCATAAATCACTCAGCCTTCATAGTTTATATGCATGTGTAAAATTTTATGTATAATAAATCACTTTGAATTTTGCATTTGTTAAAAAGGGTCGGTAAAATAATTTCGTCAAAAATTGTCAACGCCACAACCACTATAGATTTCAGTGGACTCAGATGTCATTGAAAGATGTAAATCACAGGATAGCAAGACCATTTCTGCTTCAGGGGGGAAAAAAAAGAGGGAGATATATTTCTAATTTCAGGAACACATCCAGCTCTAGATATTTCCCTTCTACAAGTCCCCCTTTTTCCTTTTTCTTTTTTAAGGGGTAAAAACCCCTCCTCAGAACATGAGAAACATATGCCAAAAACTCATTGATTCACAAAAGTGGGTGTGACAATCTACAATCATCACCATCATCATAATCCCTTGTGGGTTGGAATCTGAGCAACTGAATCGAGATGAATATTTAACTGGCCAGATGCCCTTCCTGTCACCAGAGCGGAGTTTTATTCAGCAGATAGATCTTCATTGTGCCCAAGGAGAGAGAGAGAAATATCCGCCTCTACCTAGGATCGACCTCACAGCCTCCTGATTGTGAGGCGAGAGCTCCACCTCTTTGCCATCGCACCACTCCTGTGACAATCTACAAAACAATACCAGGTCTTTTTTTATAGAGGTACACCTCAACGTGCAACGGTTCATTTCGTGACCGGTTCAAAGTTACACTCAAGAAAGTGAGCGTTTTCACACCTAGCAGCCGTGGTAGCATCCCCATGGCCACCAGCTCGGCGACTGGTTCACACGGCCATTGCTGTGTCCCAAGGTGACGTAATCCCCTTATTAGTCACATATCACTGAACCACCCGGGTTCCTAACTTAACAGCAACAGTGGCCAGAAAAGTCATAAAAACGGGACCCAAAACTCGCTGAACAAACATTTCACTCAGCAACATCAACTTTGGGCTCGACTGTACGTCGAGAACCACCTGTACTCTGTGCAAAAAAATCCAAATTCAATGATCTGGAAGAAAGGACTGTGTAGTAGCCCCTTCCACATAGGTGGTAAGCAACGCTGCATCCAGCAGGAGCAACTTTTGAAGTGTCGAGTAAGTTGCGGCCTCAAAATGCAAGTCGAAACTAACAATAAGTTTTTCGGTACTTTCCGCAGCTGACCAATTTCCTCTGGTAAATCCCTTTCAGCCCCATCCTTCCGACGAGCGCAGAGAATAAGCTAAACACCCCCCCCCCCCAAAAAAACACAAGAGGATGTGGCTGGCACAGAGCTCAAAACCTCGGATTCCCCTAATTTAGACAGCCAATCTTGCAGCCGAAAGATTTACAAAGCAACTTTGTGTAGGTGGAAACTGATACAGTTTGCAAAACTGCAGATACTGGATTGCTGGGTATTTTGCAAAAAGCTGTTTCCCCCCCCCCCAAACCCCCCCCCCCTCCTTAACAAGCAGCAAAATACAGCTTTGTCACAGATGCCTTGGAGATGGTGTTATACTTGGTTTCCAGGATCCTTGGTCCTGGATGTTGTCTCTCTCTCAAAAAAAGAGAGAGATGTGTTTATTTTGCTGAAGACAAAGCACGATGCAAAAACAAAGGAAGATCATTCGCTCCCTTAAGAGTCAGGATAAATTTGGACTTCGAGGGTGTGAAAGCCTGTTTAAGTGGCTGTTTGCAATAAAGAATACGGGCATTTATTTTCTTGCAAAAGTTTGGGAATCCCGAACTTGCAGGAAACAGGACACTGAGATTAAAGAGGTTTCTCAGTTTGACCTACCACAATGTTTCTCGTGGCATAAGAGAGATACCACAAAATATGTTTTGGTTTCATCTAATACCAGCTTCAGCTTTATACTGTTATATCTGGTTTAGTTGTGGGACGGGAGACCGTGAACAAGTGGGCCAGCCTAGAAGTTGGAAAATATTCTAGAAGACATAAAAGTAGAACAGCTTTCATATGATGACCAAGAAAGTTTGTGTGGATGTCTCACACGCAGTTTAAGCTCTACTTATTAAAGGAGATGTTTACTTCGCTATGATGATGAAGTGGGTTATTGTGCCATAGCAGCATCTTGGGTGAAGGATGCTCAAGTCACATGAGGTGGAGGAGAAGGAGAAGATAGAGAAGGAGGAGGTGGAGGAGAAGGAGAAGATAGAGAAAGAGGAGAAGGAGGTAGAAGAAAAGGAGGAGGAGGAGAAGATAGAGAAGGAAGCGAAGGAGAAGATAAAGAAGGAGATGAAGAAGAGGAGGAGGAGAAGGAGAAGAAGGAGAAGATAGACAAAAAGCTAAAGTTCACAAAAGTGTATCTCACTTATTTTGGCCATGCCGTGCAGGAGTATTCACTGGAGAAAGTAATTATGTTAGGAAGAGTTAGCAGTCAAAGGAAAACAGGTTGCCAAAGGACAAGATGGTTGCATACCATAAAAGATTCTACCAGCCAGAGCATAGAAAAATTCAAAGAAGTAGGGCAAGATCAGAATATGTGGAGAGACCTGGCCATTAGCATCACCAAGAATCAGACACGACTGAATGGATAAGATCATCATTGTCATCCGATAAGGAGAAGGAGAAGATAGACAGGAGAAGGAAGAGGAGGAGGAGGAGGAGGAGGAGGAGGAGGAGGAGGAGGAGGAGGAGGAGGAGGAGGAGGAGGAGGAGGAGGAGGAAAGGTGGTGGAGGAGGAGGAAAGGTAGAGAAGGAGAAGAAGATAGACAGGAGGAGAGGAGGAGAAGGAGGAGAAGGAGAAGGAGGAGAAGGAGAAGGAGGAGAAAGAAAGAGAAGAAGAAGAAGAAGAAGAAGAAGAAGAAGAAGAAGAAGAAGAAGAAGAAGAAGAAGAAGAAGAAGAAGAAGAAGAAGAAGAAAGGTAGAGAAGGAAAAGAAGACAGACAGGAAGAGAAGGAAGAGAAGAATTAGTCAATGAATAATTCATAAAACCCACTGCATACATAAAACATATTAATAAACCATTTTGGCAAACCGATCATTGGACATCTTACATATATGAAAAAAAACTTGCAGGCGCCTGCACAACCTTGTAGAGCAAACAGCTCTTAGGAGCATCAGCTCAGCCAAACAAAACAGATCAACTCCCATCTTCGAACAGCTTGGCTTGGATTATATCTGCCAGCTGCCCTCGCTGGAAAGCTCGTTTGGGGCTAATGAAGTCAAAGGAGCCGATAGCCTCGGAGATAAGAACAAACTTCACCGGATCCAGCTTTTATCAATATTATTAACAGCTCTCCGGCTCGTTTCACTACCCAAAAGCTCCATTTGTGCTGAGAAAATAGGTCAGCCTAAGAGCTCCTACGGTAGAGATAATGGGAGGATTTGGGGCACCGAGTCGCAGGAGGGACAGAAGGGACCCCTCCCCAAGATGTGGAGGGGAGGGGGAGAGAGGGGAATTGTTTTTCATAGGATGAAAAATCCTGCATGTCACTGGCCCCCAACCTCCCCCAGGAGACCCTCCCACAAAGTTGAATTTGTACGCCCACATCTCGGCGTTATTCATTTTACACAAGCGGTCCTCAATTTACAACCGCCACTGGTCTCAACCTTTCTGTTGCTAAGTGAGACAGTTCAGTGCAGTTCCCCCCTCTTATTTCACTATCTTTCTTGTCGCAGTTGTGGTTGTGAAACTAGTAACATGGTGAATCCGGCTTTCCCGTTGACTTGGCTTGTCAGAAGATCGCAAAACGGGGATCGCGCGACACCGCAACCGTCATAAGTACATGCCAGTTGCCACGCGTCTGAATTTCAATCGCGTGACCACAGGGAAGCTTTCCGCCGTAAGGGTGGAAAACGGTCATAAGTCACTTTTTCCACTCTTGTCGTACCATCGGTTGCTAAACAAGCTGTTGATTTACTTGTAAAGGTGAGCCTGGGAAGAGGTCAAAATCCTTCCTTATCTCCTCCCTCTGCAAAGCCCAAGACCCCCTCCCACCCCACTCCAGTCTCCCTATCCAATGGGGAGGAATCTCTTTTTTTAAGGGTTTCGCTGGATATTGTGGCCCTTGTTTCACGCTTGCTCGCTTGTCTTTCCTGCCCTCTGCACTGCGTTGTCGTCATCCTCATCATCATCGCTGTGTTTTCGGGGGAATTCAAAGGCGAGCTCTGTAACTTCCTGTCACAGCTGCCTCAAACCTTTCTGCTGGGCTCCATTCAGCCCAGCCCAGCATCCTTGGAAGGAATGATTTCTTGCTGGCTTTCAAATCAACCCAGCAGGCCAGAGAGACACTTTGGTCCTTGGGGAGGGGTCTTTTCCTGAGCGTTGCCAGCAGCGCGACATTGATCTGAAGTCCCTATTTCTCCCTCCCCCCCACTCTCTCTCTTTCTCTCTCGTTGTACAGGAGCTGCTGCGGATGGCAGACAGACAGAGAAGCAGCAGCAGCTGTAGTCCTCCCCTACCAGCCCGCTCCTCTCTGGATGGCACCAAACAGGGCTCCCCGCTTTACATCTGTGCCAATGCCGGGGAGCCGAAAGACCTCTGCAGTCACAGCACCGTCTTCCCGCAGGAAGACCTGCGAAATCTCTGCAGGAACCCCTATTATACAGCCTGCCTAACCTGGATGATACGGTGAGTCTCCTTTTGCAAGAGGGAGGGACACATGATGAAGTGGGAGAAAGGGGGGGAGCAGAGACGTGGGGTGGGGGAAAAAGGAGATGGCAGTCAGGAGAAGAGGAGGGAGAATGAGACATGGGGAGGGTGGAGATAACATAGGGGGAGAGGCACGGGGCGGTCAAAAGGGCCAGGAATGATGAATGGAGAAAGCTAGAGAGGCCACTAGCTTACCTGTCTAGGAAGCGCGCATCCTGTTCGAAAGATGGAGACGGGATTTCATCCGTGACTGACATCAGCATCTGCCAGCTGAGAATGACGTCCGGACAGCTGTTCGGCTTCCTGCAAGAGCAACTGAGTCTTTCAAACATCCATTCCTCTCTGCCTCTGTTTGGATGGAGAAGGATCGTCTCACCTTATTCTCCCTCAACTAGACCATAGTGGTGGACTGGGAATGCTGGGAGAAAGTAACAGAGTAACACAATTAGAAGGTCTGGGATCAAAGCCCAATCAGGCTTTGGATGGATCTGATGGCGTGCTCCACTTAAGTAGAATACCAGAATAACAGAGCTGGAAGAGGAGGTCCCTTCCAACTTCTGTCCTACCTCGGAGGTCTTCTAATCCAACCTGTTCAAGCAGGAGACCCTATACCATTTTGGACAAATGGCTGTCCAGTCTCTTCTTGAAAACCTCCAGTGATGGAGCATCCACAGCTTCTGGAGGCAACTTCCGTTCTGCTGATTAATTGTCCTTGCTGTCTGGAAATTTCTCCTTCATTCCAGTTTACTGGTAGTTGTCTCCTTGATTAAATGTCTGTAAAGATTCTCAGTCATCCAGGTCATGGTTGTCCCAAAGGTGCTTTTTCAGGAGGCAATTGGACTTTCTGGTTTTACTTTGAAGACATCTCGCTTCTCCTCCAAGAAGCTTCTTCAGCCCTCCTTGATAAGCTTCCATCCATTGCTTCTTGTCTTGCCTTCAGGTGCTTTGGAGAATAGTTTGACTCTCTCTTCTTTGTGGAAGACTAGGTCACCCCTAGTCTTCCTTTTCACTAGACTAAATATACCCAATTCCTATAACCGTTCTTCATATGTTTTAGCTTCCAGCCCCCTAATCAATTTTCTTGCTCTTGAGCTGAGGTAGGGAAGAATTGTAGAAGGGCTCCTGTTAGCCAAGAGTCCTCCAGCTGCTCCCAGCCCCATATCCTGGCTAGCTGGGCATATGAAGGCCAACAGAACCAAGAATTGGTTCCACCACAGAAGATTGGTTCTTCTGTGATTGCCCTAATGGTTTTTTAAAAGTTGGAGGAGAAAATTCAGAGATATTTGAGAAGAGTCCCTCATAACACCCCAATGCATGCATCAACTGCCAATGTCTAAAGGTAAAGGTTTCCCTCGCGCATATGTGCTAGTCGTTCCCGACTCTAGGGGGCGATGCTCACCTCTGTTTCAAAGCCGAAGAGCCAGCGCTGTCCGAAGACGTCTCCGTGGTCATGTGGCCGGCAGGACTCAGTGCAAAAGGCGCATGGAACACTGTTCCCTTCCCACCAAAGGTGGTCCCTATTTTTCTACTTGCATTTTTTAGGTGCTTTCGAACTGCTAGGTTGGCAGAAGCTGGGACAAATCACGGGAGCTCACCCTGTTACACGGCGCTAGGGATTCGAACCACTGAACTGCCAACCTTTTGATCGACAAGCTCAGCGTCTTAGCCACTGAGTCATCCCCTTTGCCAACGTCTAATCTGCCCTAAAATATTTCCACATTCCCCTCTTTGTTCTTTGCCAGGATGACAATATCTTATCGATTCCCCCATTTAACTTCTTGCACCCAAACCCAGAAAAACCTGTAGGGAGTTAGCACTCACCCCTCTCCTAGAAAAATGAAATATTTTAGGATATACCAAAAAGGCAGAATATTTTTCCTAAAAGAGAAGTAGAAACTCAGCCCTCCACCTTTGTTAATGGGCCATTAAGTCTATTCTACATAACGAAGATCTACCTCCTTCAGGCAGAGCCGTTTAATTGCCCTTCATTGCATCACCCACCACGTTTCAACCAAACGTGGAACACAGACAACCTAAAAAGCTAGCTATGACCTCTGGCAGCGACCAATCAGGATGCTCTTTCGGGACCCCAGGAAGTTCAAACCCAGAGAGGGCATAAAACCCGGGGACTCGCTGCATCTCAGCCCCTTTTCTGTTCAGGAACTCAAACCCTGTCCACCATTAAACCAACTTTCCGAGCAGTCTCCATATCTCCAGTGTCTTTTTCCCCACTTGGAACTGAACCCAGTTCCAAGAACCCAGAAGGATAATTCTTCTAACAAACCTTAGGATGACTTTGGAAAGGCTAAACAATATTTTGTTTTGGTTTTTGCAGACGTCATAGAAATGCGTGCTACGTTATCAGGCAATTCATTCTGCTTCCTCTCTGCTTTAATCTCATAGCAACCCCATCGAGTGTATTAAACTAGATTAAAGCAAGGAAAACAAAACCAGGTTTTCTTGGTGAACTTAAAAAAAAACCTGTTATCTTTCCACCGGCCATCCCTTGTGCTTTTCCACCATAGCAATAGCACTTAGATTTATATACCGCTTCACAGTGCTTTTACAGCCTTACAGAGACAGCCTCTTGCCCCCAACAAATTGGGTCTTCATTTTATCCACCTTGGAAGGATGGAAGGCTGAGTCAATCTTGAACCAGTCAGAATCGAACTGCTGGCAGTCGGCAGTGTCACCCTGCAATCCTGTAGTCTAGCCACTGTACCACCAAGGAAGGAAGGAAGGGAGGGAAGGAAGGGAGGGAGGGAGGAGAGGAGAGGGGAGGAGAAGAGAGAAGAGAGAAGAGAGAAGAGAGAAGAGAGAAGAGAAGAGAAGAGAAGAGAAGAGAAGAGAAGAGAAGAGAAGAGAAGAGAAGAGAAGAGAAGAGAAGAGAAGAGAAGAGAAGAGAAGAGAAGGAGGTTTTCAGGCAGGAAAACCTGTACCATTTATTTAGGAATCGGAAGCAAAGTGACTTAGCACCGGTTCTGGGACAGCTGACAGCCTGGCATGGAGTGTAAAGTGATTTCTATGCTCTTTTGGACCATTGAGATTGGGGTGACTGATGAGGGTTATTTGATTAGATTAGATAGGTTGTCCCTATTTGTGTTTCCTGGGGGGTCAAGGCTAATCGGGGAAAGGTGTGGGGAATGTAAATTATGTGTGGCTTTGCCTTTCCTGACTTAATCCTTAATCCTCTCCATTCAGCCTTCCTCAGTCTTCTAACTGAAGTTACTTGAGGCCATTCTGGCTAAGAGGCAGGGATTGCTTCAGCCTCTACGGGTGGTTTTCCTTTGCCTTCTCTGGGCGCAGGGAAATAAAGAGAGGGTGAGAATCTTACGATTCTTCCTTCCTTCTTTTTCTTCTGTCATCCATCATCGGACGTTGGAGATCATGTTGGCGATCCTATTTTTATCAACAACCGCATGAAAAAGAGCTGCTGAGTTTTGCCCAAACCGATCCCTTAGATTTTGAAGCCATGATGTTCTTCTTCTCCCTGGACCTCGTTTGCCTTCAATCTTTCCTTGGAGGATTAAATGAAGGATGCTGTCATTTTTTCCAGGTGTCGCATCCCATGTCCAAAATATTCTAACTTTTGCTTTTTAATGGCTTTTTTTTAAAAAAATTGATTTATATGCCGTCCTTCTCCGGAGACTCAGGGCGGCTTACAATGCGTTAAGCAATAGCCTTCATACTTTTGTATATTTATACAAAGCCAGCTTATTGCCCCCACAAACTGGGTCCTCAATTTACCCACCTTAGAAAGGATGGAAGGCTGAGTCGACCTTGAGCCTGGGGAGATTCGAATTTACAGTAATTGCAGGCAGCTGGAGTTAATTACAATGCATTAGTCTGCTGAGCCACCAGGCTTTTGATGATTTCCCTTGGCTTTTCCCAGGTGGCTTATCACCTCCTCATTTCTGATTTTGCAACCCATCTTATATGTAATGGCTGCCTGTAAATCCACTTTTCAAATGCTTCTGGTTCTCTTCAAGCAGTTTTCTGTCAGAGACCAACTCTCTGCTCCGTAGAACAGGATAGAAAAGGTGTAGCGTCTGACCTCATTCTTCCTACGTCACTTAAAATAGCCCTTTCCAATTGTCCTTGAGAAGATTGCAATTTGAATCTCTTGGGAACTGCTTTCTCTTTCTTCTTTTTTTCCTGTTTGCTCAGAAATAATAGCAACCCCATTTGCCAGGATTATAAAGAGGAAAATTCAGAACTTGCCGGGGAAGACAATGTACTATCTGGAGAACAGGTACGTCCTTTCCATTGAACTTTGCAATGGTTCTTTTATGTGTAACCTCCAGTAATGAGACAGATCAATGTTGTGGTCCGCCCACAGCCCGAGGAGCTGGCAGTGGAGTAGGACAGTGATGAGGCTGAGGAAGAACATGAGCCAGTCCTGGAGGCTGATGAAGGCCCGGATGAGAGCTCTGCGTTGGAGGCAGAGATGGGGCCAGGGCCATCAGAGAGGGATGTACTGACTCCGGAGCCTCCAGAGGCTGACAGTAGAGAGGCAGAGGAACAGGAGGAGCCTGTTCCTAGTGCACGTATGAGAAGAGCTGCCAGAAGGCAAGAGCAGCTACAGCAAAGAGGACGACTCGGGAGTAAGGCCAAGAGATGATTGGCTCCTCCCATAAAGTTTAAAAGACCAGCATTGGCTCTTGGCCTCTTTGCCGGAAAACAACGTTGATAGTCTTGCTGCACTGATCTCTGATCCATGTCTTCTGCTTCTGAACTTTTGCCAAGAGAAGCCTTTGGCAGTTTGCCTAATTATACCAAGGTTGGTGATTAGACTGAAGAATCTGTGTTATGAAGAGTTTGTTTTAATTTAGTTTGGGCTATGCTGAGAATGAGTTAATTCTCAGCTGTTCTAATAAAGTCTGCTTGTTTTGGAACTATTTACATCTAATACTACCTACTTGGGCCTGGGTCACAACAATCAAGGAATTTAAATATGGCCTTAATGGATCTAGCTAAAGCTGGGTCCATTTCATTTCAGCCCCCATTTTTCAAACCATGGTTTTGGCCGGAAGATAGGCAATTCCAGCCCCTGGAGCTCATCAACCCAGGGTTATAACCTCACAAGTTTTGTGAATCTGCCTACTCGTGTGTTCTGACCCAGCCTTAGCACGAAAAACCCCTCTTTATTTACCTCTTGTGAATTAATGGCATTCACCCACCAAAAATTCCAGGCAAGAGTCCTTCAAGGAGTTAACTGCAGTAACAGACCTTATCAGTTCTTTGCGATAATTGCAAGACTGTGAGCTCCCAGCCAAAAGGCTGCATATTAAATTCTGGCAAGCAGTCTCTGTAGCACGAAACACAATGAGCAAAATCTTCAGAAATACGAACGGTTGTCTCCTACGACAACCACTCCCCTTTCCTCCTATTTATTCCCCAGCCAGGAAGGGGCCATTCAGCATCCACGTGTGGTTTGCTTCCCAAGTCAACTCCTTGTCTTCCGTTGTTCATCTCTACTAACAGCTCTGCGCATATGTGCATCTGCAACAAGCCCCAGCTGTTCTTCCTCCTCCTCACTCATCTCAGCAGCTCCAAAGGCAGCTGCCTCTCCGGTGGCTGGGAAATGTCGGACAGTCCTGGCTCTATCTCTGTGTCCCATGCAGAGCATCCATCAGAGCCTTCTCCAGACTCCGGAACCGGCCCAAGTTCCTCTCCAACCTCCTCATCGTCCAAGTCTGCCACCAGTTCTGCTGGCAGCTGGTGGGCTACAACATCGTGTCTTTAACTCAGCGTACCATAGCTAAAGAAATTGTGGTATTGCAAGAGTTCATCGTGCTGACATTCGATGTGTGTCCTTGTTTGCTTCCAGAGTCCTAGCAAGGCCACCCTGAACAAGGAGATTCCAGAATTTACCGTGCATTGTGGGATACCAGGATGCATCTGGAGGGGTCCACTGAGCAATTTGGAAGTAAGGGAGAAGACATATTGGCTGGGGACTGGCTAACTGCATGCAGAGGAAGAACGGAATGGATCTGGGAGATGAACCAGTCGGATCTGTCTACGGGGATTCTCAGTCATCCAGATCATGTCCCAGAGGTGCTCTTTTCAAAAGGCAACTGGAAAAAAACAAAGTCCAGTTGGCTTTTGAAAAAGCACTTTGGGGACAACCAGTTGGATCATAGCAGACTTATATACCGCTTCACAGCATTTCACAGCCTTCTCTAAGTGGTTTATAGAGTCAGCATATTGCCCCCAACAATCTGGGTCTTCATTTTACCGACCTTGGAAGGATGGAAAGCTGAGTCAACCGTGAGCCGGTTGAGAATCGAACTGATGGCAGTTGGCAGAATTAGCCTACAATGCTGCATTCTAACCACTGCACCACCATAGACAGATGGAAGGAAGGAAGGAAGGAAGGAAGGAAGGAAGGAAGGAAGGAAGGAAGGAAGGAAGGAAGGGAGGGAGGGAGGGAGGGAGGGAGGGAGGGAGGGAGGGAGGGAGCAATAGCACTTAGACTTACATACCGCTTCACAGTGCTTGACAGCCCTCACTAAACAGTTTACAGAGTCAGCCTCTTGCCCCCAACAATCTGGGTCCACTTCGGAAGGATGGAAGGCTCAGGCAATCTTGAACCGGTCAGGATCGAACTCATGGCAGTGGGCAGAGTCAGCCTGCAATACTGCATTCTAACCACTGCAGCACCATGGAAGGAAAGGAAGGAAAGAAGGAAGGAGGGGAGGGAGGGAGGGAGGGAGGAAGAAAGGAGGGAAGAAGGGAAGGAAGGAAGGAAGGAAGGAAGGAAGGAAGGAAGGAAGGAAGGAAGGAAGGAAGGAAGGAAGGAAGGAAGGAAGGAAGGAAGGAATAGCAATAGCACTTAGACTTATATACCGCTTCACAGTGCTTGACAGCCCTCTCTAAGCGGTTTACAGAGTCAGCCTCTTGCCCCCAACAATCTGGGTCCTCATTTTACCCACTTCGGAAGGATGGAAGGCTTCTTTTTATGCACATGTTTTTTGATCTCCCCTTCTTTGTAGATGCTCTTAAATTCCTATAAAAATCAAATTCCTTTTCTCTAGGGGTAAACATTTTTGCAAAAACATATCTTGCAGGATCATCGCCGTATGTGTGAATACGTCCTGGTCAATTATGGTCAGGCAGCGGTGTGCAGGATGTTAATGGATCCGAATGCTGTCTATAATCCCGAGACTTCCAGGAATGAACATCAGGTTCTGCCATTAAATTTGTCTGATTTTCTCTATTTCAGTTGCATACGTTCACATCTCTGTTTTGTAACTTGATATCTCTGTATCTGTTTGTTATCTGTTGTCTATCATCCACCCATCCGTCCATCCCCTTCTTTCTCTCACCATCCACCTCCCTCTTTCATCTTTCCTTCCGTTTTTGCCTATCCTTTCCTGAACAGAATCCTTCCGGACTTGGCCCCAGGGATGAAGGTTGCCGATTTTCCAGGATTGGGTGCTTGTTCAAGGTAGGGCTGGGAAGCCGTGAGCATCAGTATTTATTTAGTTAGTTAGTTAGCTTGTCCAACATGTACAAGATAACAAGAATATTTATTTATTTATTTATTTATTTATTTATTTATTTATTTATTTATTTATTATCAGTTCAATTTATATGCCGCCCTTCTCTGGAGGCTCAGGGCGGCTTACAATGCATTAAGCAATAGCCTTCATACTTTTGTATATACCTGCTTAGTAGGGCTTTTGGCCCCTCGAAAGTATAAATATAAGTATAAACTTATACTTATATTAATAAGTATAAACATGGATACGAATACAGGAAATAGATACGGATAAATGGGGACAGTAGGACAGGGATGGTAGGCACTCTGGTGCGCTTATGCACGCCCCTTACAGACCTCTTAGGAATGGGGAGAGCTCAACAGTAGACAGTCTAAGGTTAAAGTTATGGGGGATTGAGGATGTAACAACAGAGTCAGGTAGAGCATTCCAGGCACTGACCACTCTGTTGCTGAAGTTGTCTTTTCTGCAGTCGAGTTTGGAGCGGTTTACCTTGAGTTTGTATCTATTGTTTGCCCATGTATTATTGCGGCTGAAGCTGAAGTAGTCATTGACAAGAAGTACATTGTAGTGGATAATTTTGTGTACTATACTTAGGTTGGAGCATAGGTAGTTCTAGGTTGTCCACACCCAAAATTACAAGCCTGGTGGCATAAGGGATTCTATTGTGAGCAGAGGAGTGGTGGACTCTTCTCATGAAATACCTCTGGACTCGCTCAATTGTGTTAATGTCCGATATACAGTGCGGATTCCAAGCAGACGAGCTGTATTCAAGAATTGGTCTAGCTAAGGTTTTGTATGCCCTAGTTTGCAGTACAAGAGGAAGAAGCTTTGCAAAGATTAGGTTTAAACTCTTAATGCCTTTTTGGCAATGCTGTTACAGTGAGCTCTGGGGCTTAGATCATTTGAGATGAGTACAGTAGCTCTGGCAAGGTGTGGACACTCCAGCTGATACCTTTGATGGATTCCAGGCTGAAGAGTGGTCAAACAGGACCAAAGCACTGAGTCCTTCTCCTGTCAAGAGTGCCATGTTTCTCCCCAATAGGGCAATGCAGGAGATCAAAAAGTTCATGAGAAGAATGCTGCAGGAAGACACCTGTTGCTAATGCTCCAGTACGTCAAACACCTGAAGGGCAATTCGTCCCCAAGAGGCAGTTTATGCAACTCACCTTTGATAGATGCCAAGCTTTGGATGAAGGCTCCTCTCACCCTGAAGATTCAGGATCCTGGGGGAGAAAGACCCTTTTCTGCGTCGCCAGTGGAGGAGGGGGAGGTGAGCTGGTGCACCCTCTTGAGAAGAGTGAAGAGGGTTTCTTGGCTGGAGACGAAGCTGCAGGTTTTTGAGAACATCGCCTCTGTGCTGAGCAAGGAGATGGCTATGTCTCGGCAGAAAATCCTGGCTTTCCGTGGACAGAGGGGCCTTGACCAAGATATGATTCGTGGCCTAGAGCTGAAGGTAAGCCAGTGGGGAGGTGTAAGAGAAGGAGTAAGCAGAACCTGGGGGCGGCATCAAAAGAGGGATCAGCCTAGAATCCCTATGTAGTCACAAATGAACTATGACAAACTCCCCTTGAATTCTGTTGACCCTTATTTAACTCCAAGCAAATACTAATAATTAGTTGAGAAGATTCCTAATGCATACCGTATTTTTTGGAGTATAAGACATTCCGTACTATAAGACGCACATATGTGTGAGGGGAATCTTTACACTGGAACCCCCATTGGGGTCATAAGTCGAGGACTACCTGTACAAAGCAGCCCTTTATCTCTGCCAGGTAAACCCTTAAAAAACCCGAGCTTTTCTCCTCTCAAAGATGGCTGATCTCCAGCGATGCTTGGCGCAGAAAGACGCCGCTCTCATCGGGCTGGGGAAGAGACTCCACTCATCCGAGCAAGCTTCTTACGACGGCGTCTTCCTTTGGAAAATCACGGACGTTCATCAGAAATGCTACGAAGCCATCTGTGGCAAGATCCACAGCTTCCAGTCGCCAGGTGAGCCTCTCGCATCACAGCCAGCCTTTCCAACCATTCGAAGGGGTTTTCGCTCTTGGAGGGAATCACAATCCCATGCATTTTGAGGGCGCCAGGTCGGAGAAGGGTGGTGGTTCAGAAATGGGGTCAGTGTTAGGAACAGGCAGGCTGAAATAGTCAAGAGGACTTTGGGCATCTCTCTGCTGTTCCTTAAAGATGCTCATCTTTTTTGAGCGTTTATTTGAGGGTGAAAAAAAATCTTCCTTCCTTCCTTCCCCTCCAATTCCCGTCCTTTCCTTCCTTCCTCCCTCCCTCCTTTCCTTTCTCTCCAATTCCCCGTCAGTCCTTCCTTCCTTCCCCTCCAATTCCCCTCCCTCTCTTCCTTCCCCTCCAATTTCCATTTTTTCCTTCCTCCCTCCCTCCTTTCCTTTCTCTCCAATTCCCCATCAGTCCTTCCTTTCCTTCCTTCCTTCCCCTCCAATTCCCCTCCCTCCCTTCCTTCCCCTCTAATTCCCATTCTTTCCTCCCTCCCTCCCTCCTTTCCTTTCTCTCCAATTCCCCATCAGTCCTTCCTTTCCTTCCTTCCTCCCTTCCTCCTTTCCTTTCTCTCCAATTCCCTGTCAGTCCTTCCTTTCCTTCCTTCCTTCCCATCCAATTCCCCTCCCTCTCTTCCTTCCCCTCCAATTTCCATTTTTTCCTTCCTCCCTCCCTCCTTTCCTTTCACTCCAATTCCCCATCAGTCCTTCCTTTCCTTCCTTCCTTCCCTTCCTTCCTTCCCATCCAATTCCCCTCCCTCTCTTCCTTGCTTCTCCTTCCCTTCCCTCTCCTCCCCCACCCTGCTCCTCTTCTCATCCCCATATAAAATGGCTTCTTAACTTCCACGTTCTCCTTCTTTTCAGCATTTTACACTTCCCGATACGGTTACAAATTGTGCATGAGGATCTACCTGAATGGAGAAGGCAGAGGCAGGGGAACCCACATCTCGCTCTTCATCGTACTTCTCAAAGGGGAATATGACTCCCTGCTGCCCTGGCCTTTCACGCACAAGGTAATGGATGCCTGTTGTTGCCACCATGAAGAGAAACTGTACCAAGGAAGAAAGGATTCCATTCCATTCCTTTCCATTCTATATCCCATCCCATCACATCACATCCTACTCTGTTCTGCTCTGCTCTGCTCTGCTCTGCTCTACTCTACTCTACTCTACTCTTCCATTCCATTCCATTCCATTCCATTCCATTCCATTCCATTCCATTCCATTCCATTCCATTCCATTCTTCCTTCCCTTCCCTTCCCTTCCCTTCCCTTCCCTTCCCTTCCCTTCCCTTCCCTCCCACCCCACCCCACCCCACCCCATCCCACCAAGGGGTGAAATCCAGCAGGTTCCAACAGGTTCTGGAGAACCGGTAGCAGAAATTTTGAGTAGTTCCAAGAACCGGCAAAATCACCTCTGGCTGGTCCCAGAGTGGGGTGGGAATGGGGGTTCTGCAGTATCCTTTTCCTGGGGTGGGGTGGGAATGGAGATTTTGCAGTATCCTTCTCCTGGCCACGCCCACCAAGCCATGCCCACCAAGCCACACCACACCCACCAAGCCACGCCCACAGAACTGGTAGTAAAAAAATTTGGATTTCACCACTGATCCCATCCCATCCCATCCCATCCCTTATTCTATTCTATTCTATTCTATTCTATTCTATTCTATTCTATTCTATTCTATTCTATTCTATTCTATTCTATTCTATTCTATTCTATTCTACCCTATCCTATCCTATCCTATCCTAACCTATCCTAACCTATCCTAACCTATCCTAACCTATCCTACCCATCCCATCCCATCCCATCCCATCCCATCCCATCCCATCCCATCCTCTATTCCATTCCATTCCATTCATTCCATTCCATTCCATTCATTATGTTTATATACAATCCGATTCTATTCTATTCTATTCTATTCTATTCTATTCTATTCTATTCTATTCTATTCTATTCTATTCTATTCTATTCTATTCTATTCTATTCTAACCTATCCTACCCATCCCATCCCATCCCATCCCATCCCATCCCATCCTCTATTCCATTCCATTCCATTCCATTCCATTCCATTCCATTCCATTCCATTCCATTCATTATGTTTATATACAATCCGATTCTATTCTATTCTATTCTATTCTATTCTATTCTATTCTATTCTAACCTATCCTACCCATCCCATCCCACCCCATCCCATCCCATCCTCTATTCCATTCCATTCCATTCCATTTATTCCATTCCATTCCATTCATTATGTTTATATACAATCCGATTCTATTCTATTCTATTCTATTCTATTCTATTCTATTCTATTCTATTCTATTCTATTCTATTCTATTCTATTCTATTCTATTCTATTCTATTCTATTCTATTCTATTCTAACCTATCCTACCCATCCCATCCCATCCCATCCCATCCCATCCCATCCCATCCCATCCCATCCTCTATTCCATTCCATTCCATTCCATTCCATTCCATTCCATTCCATTCCATTCCATTCCATTCCATTCCATTCCATTCCATTCCATTCAGTATGTTTATATACAATCCGATTCTATTCTATTCTATTCTATTCTATTCTATTCTATTCTATTCTATTCTATTCTATTCTATTCTATTCCATTCCATTCCATTCCATTCCATTCCATTCCATTCCATTCCATTCCACTCCACTCCACTCCACTCCACTCCACTCCACTCCACTCATCTCAAACTAGCTATTCTCCAAAACACCTGAGGGTAGGACAAGAAGTAATAGGTGGAAGTTCAATAAAGAGAGATCCAACCTAGAGCTAAGGAGAAATTTCCTGACAGAAATTTCTTGCCTCCAGAAGTTATGGGTGCTCCATCACTGGAGGAGAAAAAGAGTGGGCAACCATTTATCTGAAACGGTATAGGGTCCAGGTTGGACTAGGTGACTTCCAAGATCCCTTCCAACTTGTTATTCTGTATTCCATTCTGAGATGGTGCATGGGGTAGCTGGGTTTTATAGCACACACCTCCATGGATCAGTGGAAAGCAGTCAAACCAGGCATAGGAGGGGAAAATGAAGAAAATACTGCTTTACTCTTAGATGCATAAAGCCAGCAGTTGTTCAAAAATATCCACAGAATAACTACGCCATTGTGCATTATTCCCTTTTTTTGATTTATAACGAGAGGCCAAAAAATATAAGGAAACTCATAATCACAACAAGGGGAAATAAATAAAAATGCATGGCAAGCCCTAGTTTTTTTTAAAAAAAGCAATCTAATTGCTAAGGCCGGGCTGAAGAAAATAAACGCCAAACGGCTAAGATTTTTTCGTAGAACCGTCTCCTGTGAAAGCCAAGTCTTCAGAGAGCCCTCGAGCAGAACTTGGCAAATTTCCTGGAAATCCCTCAATGACAAATCAAAGGCAAAGTGTTTTGGCTTTTTCTTCCGCTCCTTGACCAGCTTGACATAGTCGTTAAAAAAAAAACACAACATCATCAAAAACCCAAGATACAGGATAAAATAAATAAAACAGAATGGGATCACAGCAATGCAAGGAACATCGCCAGCAGGGGAGTAACCCAACTCTTGCCAGCATAGCTGGCTGGAGAATTCTGGGAATTGAAGTCCACAAGTCTTAAAGCTGCTAAGTTTGAAGACCTCTGCTCTAGATTCTTCTTAAGAACCTCCAGTGATGTAGCACCCATGATTTCTGGAGGCAAGCTGTTCCACCGGATAATTGTCCTCACTGTTAGGAAGCTTCTCCTTAATTTCAGGTTGCTTCTCTCTTGGATTAGTTTCCATCCATTGTTTCTTGTCCTGCCTTCTGGTTCTTTGGAAAATCATTTGACCCCCTCTTCTTTGTGGCAGCCTCCTCAAATACTGAAATACTGCTATCATGTCACCCTTAATTCTTTAGAATACTGGGTATTCATAAAATTCCTTAAATCATAGAATCATAGGGCTGGAAGAAACCTCTTCTAGTCCAGCCTTTTGCTCAAAGCAGGAGACCCTCTACCATTCCAGAAAAACGGATATCCAATCTTTTTTTTAATGAATTTGACCACTCTTTCACTCTTTCCTTCCTTTCCCATGAAAGACCATAAGAGACCCCTTCATGGCTGGTCCAGGTGGGATGAGCATCGTTGGGTACCTTTGTAAAAATGTTTTTTTGGGGGTGGGAGGGGGCACACTCCTGATCCTTCTTCTCCTGCCCCTTTGCTGTAAAGAGGGGAGGACTTCCCGCTCCGTTTTACTGGCCTCTCTTTGACCGTCTCTCTCGTTCAGGAAAACGGAAAGCAGAGACATCACCCTGCCAACAAAAGTGTGTATAGTTTTCCCAGTTGCAATGGATGGCTGTGAAAGCTGGACCATAAGAAAGGCTGAGCGCCAAAGAATGGAGGCCTTTGAACTCTGGCGCTGGAGAAGACGCCTGCAAGTCCCTTGGATTGCAAGGCAATCAAAACGGTCAGTCCTAGAGGAGATCAACCCTGACTGCTCTTTAGAAGGCCAGATCCTGAAGTTGAAACTCAAATGCTTTGCCACCTAATG
This sequence comes from Coluber constrictor foxii, assembly GCA_038048745.1. Classification (NCBI taxonomy): domain Eukaryota; kingdom Metazoa; phylum Chordata; class Lepidosauria; order Squamata; family Colubridae; genus Coluber; species Coluber constrictor. The sequence continues at coordinate 10,226,015 of CM075968.1, forward strand.
AGAAGGAAGGACTCCCTGGAGAAGAGCCTAATGCTGGGAACGATGGAGTGCAAAAGAAGAAGGGGACGGCAGAGAACGAGGTGGCTGGGTGGAGTCATTGAAGCAGTTGGTGTGAGATTAAATGGTTTCCGTGGGATGGCAGAGGACAGGAAGGCCTGGAGGAACATTGTCCATGGAGTTGCGATGGGTTGGACATGATGTTGCAACTAACAACAACTCGTTCAGGACTAGGATGAATTTTTGTTTTGTAATAAGTTTTTATTTTATTTTATGCTGTACAAAAATTCCAACTAGGTTGAATATTTTGAGAACGGGCTCATCAAACACATTGCTGATCTTTCTGAGAAACGTGGAGGAGTTAGTTATAGCTGATGGAGAGAGAGAGAGAAAGATGTTGAATTTTGGAGCCCAGGTTTAAAAGTTCAGATCTGGCAGGACAGGGAAGAGTCTTCCTTGCCAACTACGCCGAAGCTTTGTGAGATGAGATAACAGCATCCCTTGGAATGGACCGTATCCAGATTGGGGTGCGAAAGCAAGAAGCCTACTCTGGTGGGCTGATCTCTCCCCTCCTTTCTTCCCCTCCAGGAAGTCTTTCCAACGAATTGGCCTTGAGATATGTTGTCCTCACATTCTTGTTCAACCGCAAGAATTCCTCCATCTGTTGAACTTGAGATACGGGAAGAATCTCTGCTCCTTGAAGCAGCTAACCTGTTCTTTGAAGATGAGCTTCAACCACAACAATATGCGAGCACACAATAGATACAAACTTAAAGTGAACCGCTCCAAACTCGACTGCAGAAAAGACGACTTCAGCAACAGAGTGGTCAATGTCTGGAATGCACTACCTGACTCTGTTTTTTCATCCCAAAACCCCCAAAATTTTAACAACAACAACAACAACAACAACAACCAAGTTGCTAAGATCATTCATTGGAAATTGTGCCAGAAGTTTGGATTTGAGTACAGCAAAAACCACTGGGAACATCAGGTTGAGAAAGCTTTAAAGAATGAGAAACTCAAGATCTTGTGGGGCTTTAGGATTTAGACTGACAGGCACTTGGTCCACAACACACCTGACATAACAATAGTTGAAAAGAAAAAAGTATGGTTCATTGACATTGCAATACCTGGTGACGCACGGATTGAAGATTGGCAGCAAGAAAAAATCACAAAGTACCGGGACTTGCAAATTGAAGCTGAGCGACTATGGAAAAAGAAATTGTGTGTTGTCCTGATTATAATTGGAGCCCTCGGAACAATACCCAAAGGGCTACCCCGCTATTTAGAAATTCTAAATTTACCGGACTTGAACATTTTGACTCTGCAAAAAACCACCTTACTCGGAACAGCTTACATCCTCCGACGATACCTTAACAGTTCCTAGGTCCTTGGTTAGGACTCAAGCTGCTGAGCTATTAACCAGCCTCAAAGGCTGTGAATCTCACTATGGATTAACCAATAATAATAATAATAATAATAATACGTTCTTGACAAATAAATAAATAAAAATAAATTTAAAAAAATATAAACCTTTCTTCCTAGCCCAGAAGCTAACTTATCTTCTTTATTCTCTCTCTCTCTCTCTCTCTGTCTCTCTCTTCTGCCTTGTAGATCACTTTTATCTTGCTCAGCCAGGATCACGGAGACCACCTGGTGACCTCTCTCCAGCCGGATCCTACTTCCGTCTCCTTTCAGAAGCCAGAGACTGACCTGAACGAGGCCAGTGGCTTCTCCAGATTCGTTCCTCTGGTCAAGTTACAGTCCCCGAAATACACTTATTTGAAAGAAGGCACCTTGTTCCTGAAATGCATCGTGGAAACCAGTTCGTGAAACCTGCCTCGCCTTTCCTCGGTGAGGGCATATTGAAAGGCTGTGAGAAGCACTGAAAATATTTCAGGGGATGGCTGATAGGGCTTTGCAATACGGTTGAATCTGGCTCTGCAAAAGAGCTGCTCCAGCCCTTCAATAATAGAATTTGAGTCTTCTTCTTCTTCTTTTTTTATATATATAGTCAAGGTTTTTTTTAATTTATATATAAGTATTTTGAATACAGTGTATTGTCCGGGTATACCATTTTACAAAAAAAGAAAGAAAAAAATAACGCATATACTAATAGTAATAAGAATAATAGCAATAGCAATAGCACTTAGACTTATATACCGTTTCACAGTGCTTTACAGCCCTCTCTAAGCAATTTACAGAGTCAGCCTGTTGCCCCCAACAATCTGGGTCCTCATTTTACCCACTTCGGAAGGATGGAAGGTCGAGTTAACCTTGGGCTGGTCAGGATCGAACTCCTGGCAGTGAGCAGAATCAGCCGGCAATACTGCATTCTAACCACTGCATCACCATGGAAAGAAAAGGAAGGAAGGAAGGAAGGAAGGAAGGAAGGAAGGAAGGAAGGAAGGAAGGAAGGAAGGAAGGAAGGAAGGGGCTAGCAATAGCACTTAGACTTATATACCGCTTCACAATGCTCTCCAGCCCTAAGCGGTTTACAGAGTCAGCCTCTTGCCCCCAACAATCTGGGTCCTCATTTTACCCACTTCAGAAGGATGGAAGGCTCAGTCAACCTTCAGCCTGGTGGGATTTGAATTGCCAAATTGCACTCTAACCACTGTGCCACCGAGGCTCTTAATAGAACAGAATAATTCTAACCATATTTATAATGAAGGATTTGGGTCTTCAAAAGGGCTGATTTAACCCTGCAATGAAACTGGTTCGGCTCCCCAAAAGGACTGATGGAGCCCCACAGTGGAAACTGATTTGGCTCCACCCTGGAGCTGAGTTGTGTGTGCCATTTTCTTGTTCCCAACTCCGTTCCTTGTCTAGTCCAAGTCCAGAGTGACGGGACATTCATCTCTTGTGTCATGTGTAAAAGCTGTTTTACTTTCTTTTGCCAAAGCCCCAAACTGGCATGGTAAGACGACAAGACAACATTTTGCTGAGTGCCAAATTTGGGGTGTGTACCGTGTGAGAAATGTCACATTTACATTGTTGTTTTGTTTTGTTTTGTTTTGGTCCGGAGTGCAACGTTTCACTTCATTAATTTTTTTAAAAAATGGACTGAAAATGGTAGCAAAGCCGAAGTCCTAATTGTGTACGGTGTTTAGTTTATTTAATTGACAGATTAAACGTGCATCTGAAGAATCAATTTTAGAGCTTACTTTAAAAATACGCAGTTGGGATGGAACATATTGTATCATGCACATGCCCTCCCTCCTCTCCTCTCCCATCTCCTTCCTTCTTTCTTTCCCTCCCTCCTTCCTTCTTTCCTTCCTTTCTTTCTTCCTTCTTTCCTTCTTTTCTTCCTTCCTTCTCTCTCCTCCTGTCCCCTCCCCTTCCTTTACCTTTCCTTGATTCCTTTCTTCCTTCTGTCTCTTTCTTTTTTTACTTGTCTCCTTCCTGCCTTGTCCCTTCCCTTCCTTTCCCTTTCCTTCCCTTTACTTTATTCATCCATCCATCCATTCATCCATCCATCCATCCATCCATCCCACCGCTTTTCTCTCTCTTCTAAGTTCAAGAATGCAACAGGCAATGCTTGTGATCAGGGCCAGTACTGGCATTCAAATCCCATCGCAGAGATATTCGGGCGGGTGGGCGGAGCTTCCTTCTGCCGTCGCTACCAGTTTGCCTGACCCGGGGCGAACCGGTAACAACCCACCACTGCTTTGGACTGATTTCTTTGCAATTTCTTGCCATTTGGCCGTAAAATGACCCCAACATTACTAAGGACTGGATAAAATGAGTCCAAGGACAGATTGTGGCTTTATGGGTGCAGGTTGCTCACCTCTGGTGAAAATAATAACTAATATTCAGCAGAATTTGGGGAATGTCAGTGTTACCCTGACATCCCGCCCACATCCCCCTAAATTCCGCTGAAGATGTGTCCCAGCCTGACAACGAAACGTTCGGAAACCAACCCACGAGCTCGGAGAACGAACCTCCACCCTCAAAAATAATAGAATCCTAGGGCTAGAAGAAGGGACTTTAGAAGTCTTCTAATCCAACCTCAAGCAGGGGATCCTATACCATTCCTAACCAATGGCTCTCCAGTCTCTTCTTAAAAACCTCCAGTGATGGAGCACCCACAACTTCTGGAGACAAACTTTCCCACTGGTCAATTGTTCCTCAAATTCATCAAATTTGCTGATGACACCAAGCTGGCGGGAATGGCCAACACTCTGGAAGATAGGCTGAAGGTACAGAAGGATCTTGACAGACCTGAACACTGGGCGCTGTCTAACAAAATGAAATTCAACGGTGAAAAAAGTAAGGTTCTACATTTAAGGAAGAAAAATGCACAGGTACAGTTTGGTGATGAGCCAGCCGTGTGCAGCAGCTGCCAAAAAAGCCAACACAGTTCTAGGCTGCATAAACAGAGGGATGGAATCAAGATCATATGAAGTGTTAATACCACTTTATAATGCTTTGGTAAGGCCACACTTGGAATATTGCATTCAGTTTTGATCGCCACGATGTCAAAAAGATGTGGAGACTCTAGGAAGAGTGCAGAGAAGAGAAACAAAGAGGATTAGCGGACAGGAGGATAAAACTTATGAAGAATGGTTGCAGGAACTGGGCATGTCTAGTTTGATGAAAAGAAGAACTATGGGAGACGTGATAGCAGTCTTCCAATATCTCAGGGGCTGCCCCAAAGAAGAGGGAGTCAAACTATTCTCCAAAGCACCTGAGGGCAGGACAAGAAGCAATGGGTGGAAGCTCATCAAGGAGAGAAGCAACCTAGAACTAAGGAGAATCTTCCTGAAACTTAGAACAATTAACCAATGGAACAACTTGCCTCCAGAAGTTGTAAATGCTCCAACATTGGGAGTTTTTAAGATATTGGATAATCATTTGTCGGAAGTGGTGTAGGGTTTCCTGCCTAAGCAGGGGGTTGGACTAGAAGACCTCCAAGGTCCCTTCCAACTCTTCTATTCTATTCTATTCTATTCTGTTCTGTTCTGTTCTGTTCTGTTCTGTTCTGTTCTGTTCTATTCTATTCTATTCTATTCTATTCTATTCTATTCTATTCTATTCTATTCTATTCTATTCTATTCTATTCTATTCCTATTATTTCTATTCTATTCTTATTCTATTCTTCTATTCTTATTCTTATTCTCCTATTCTTATTCTATTCTAATCTACTCTACTCTATATAGTTTCCCAACTCTACTCTACTCTACTCTTTCTTATTCATTTTATTCTATTCTTATTCTATTCTTCTTATTCTATTCTTCTATTCTTATTCTTATTCTCCTATTATTATTACTCTACTCTATATAGTTCCCCTACTCTACTCTACTCTACTCTACTCTACTCTACTCTACTCTACTCTACTCTACTCTACTCTATTCTTTCTTATTCATTTTATTCTATTCTTCTTATTCTATTCTTCTATTCTTATTCTTATTCTCCTATTCTTATTCTACCCTAATCTACTCTACTCTATATAGTTTCTCTATTCTATTCTATTCTATTCTATTCTATTCTATTCTATTCTATTCTATTCTATTCTATTCTATTCTATTCTATTCTATTCTATTCTATTCTATTCTATTCTATTCTATTCTATTCTATTCTATTCCTTCCATCAAAAGTAAGGCACTCCCTCCCAGGAGGCATTAAAACCTGTTGAGTTGGCCACCTGCCTCTGCAAAAGGCATTAAGAGGAGGAAGAGGGAGAAGGATAGGCAGGCACTGCATTTCTTTATAACTGTGTCACGGCTCACCATTGCTCCGTCATGACTCACAGCAAAGTTCATATCCTTGGAAAAAGGCTGCCTGGAAAAAAAAAAGTGGTGAAAATATTTTTTTTTTTTGCCAGGGCCAGCAAGCAGAAGCTGTGCCAGGAAAGGCGTGGCTTGCTTCTCGCTTTGGAACCGTTAAGTGCAGAAAAACTCAACATGGAATTTGCTGTAAATGTCATGAACTGGAAGAGATTGGACAAATGGCCTAAGCTAGAGTCTCTCCTGCTTGAGCAGGGGTTGGACTCAAAGACCTCCAAGGTCCCTCCTCCAACTCTGTTATTCTGTGGATTGTCTCCACAGAGGTTGTGGGTGCTCCATCCCTGGAGATTTTGAAGAAGACATTGGACAACTACTTGTATAGGGTCTTCAAAGTGGGCGAGAAGAGTTGTCAAATGGAACCAAATCACTTAAACCAGTTTCTCACTTTAGAACAACATAAATTCTGGGCTCAATTGCTTAACCCATTGTAAGCCGCCCTGAGTCTCCGGAGAAGGGCGGCATATAAATCAAACTAATAAATAAATAAATAAATTGTGATCGTAAGTCAAGGGCAATCTGTATTATGTCTTCCTCGCTGCTGCCCGTTGCTATTTCCAGGTAAAAAGAAAAAAGCACTGGGAGAATTCCCACCCAAAACCTAGATCCCAAGTTTGCGCGATGGTCCTTTTCCAGGTGAGTCCAAGAACCTTGATTTCAAATGTCTGAACTCACCCCCAGGCTCAATCAAACAATTTGATGCCAATCTGGTGCAAAGCTGTGACACCAGATTTGGTCGGGAGTGAAACGTTGACGGTGGTAGTCAACGCAGCCCGTCCACCAGACAGTGGTCTGGGATGGGATAATACGGTAGAAAAAAATCAGAATAACAGAGTAGGAAGGGACCTCAGAGGTCGTCTAGTCCAGCCCTCTGCTCAACCATATAAAAATGGACCCTGTTCCATTTCAGACAAATGGTTGCCCAGTCTCTTCTTAAAAACCACAACTTCTGGAGATAATCCACAGAGTAACAGAGCCGGAGAAGGGACCTTGGAGGCCTTCTAGTCCAACCCCCTGAATCAAGGCAGTTCTTAAACGAGTCACACGGTTGTTAAGTGAATCCGGTCCATCCATCCGTCCCCGTTGACTTTGCTTATTGGAAGGTCGCAAAAGTGAGCTGGGGAACACGGCGACCATCGTAACTGTGAGTCGGTTGTCGGGCATCCTAACGTAAATCACCTGACCGTCGGGGACGCCACAACGGTCATAAGCGTGAAAAAAAAAAGGTCGTAACTCACTTTTTTCAGTTTTTTTTTGAATGAAGTGTTGTAAGTCGAGGACTTACAACATTGACCCCGGATTCAAAGCAGCAGCCAAGGAGCTTTAAATCCTCAATGGCCCAAGCAGGGAGGTGGCTCAGTGGCTAAGACGCTAAGCTTGTCGACCAGAAAGGTCGGTTCGAATCCCTAGTACAGGTCTCCAGCGTGAGCAGGGGGTTGGACTAGATGACCTCGAAGGTCCCTTCCAACTTTACTGTTACGCTTACAGGCTCCCAGATCTCCAAAGCCAAACGAGGCAAGAGGCGCTGAAACCATTCGCGGGCTCTCTACCCCCCCAGTGTGCGTTTGTGTGACTCCGTGGTAAACTGCCCCTGGCTAGGGAGGCTCCACCCCGCTTCGCCGCGCGGGAAAGCCCGGGTCCTGAAAGCTGGGCGGAGGAGAAGGAGGAGAAGAAGGAGGAGGGGGCAAAAAAGAAAAAAAAAAGGGCTCGGCTGCAAACTGAGAAGGAGGAGCCGGAGGCGGCGCGATGGAAACCCGCCGCGCTAATTTGCAGGAGCCCCAACCGAAATAATTCGCGGGAAAAGAGAGAAAGAGAGAGAGAGAGAGAGAGAGAGAGAGAGAGAGAGAAAGTAGCGTTAAAAAAAAAAGGAGGAGGAGGAGGAGGGGTAAAGATGGCGCTCCGTCGCTTCCAGGTTGCTTCCAGACAACCTCGGCCACCCCAGGGCGCACGGAGAGTCTTCTGAACCTGGAGATGCGCTCGGGGCACCCCGGTCGTTGGCGCAGAGGAGAGCCCAAGAGCCCCTTAACTTCTAAGCTTTCCTCTTCCCTCGGGACCTTTCCTTCTCCCCTGGCCATGGAGCCGGGCTGGGAGCCGACCTGGTAGGAGCCTCCTCCTCCCCCCACTCACCCCAACGCAGCCTCGTCCGGATCCTCAAATAATAGGTAAGGGGGCGCAGGGGAGGAGGAGGGGGAGAGCGCCCCGAGTTGACAAGCGCAAACTTTTTTTTCTCTCTTTTTCTTTGCAGCGCGCGCGCCAGCCGGGTTGGTGTCAGTGTTGTTGGGAGGGGGAAGAATGAATGGCAAAGTACGGGGAGTTTAGCTTTTGCAAAACGTTTCCGTGTGTGTGTGTGTGAGAGAGAGAGAGAGATGGGGGGAGAAATGAAAGAGAAAGAGAGAGAGAGAAATGGTGGGGGGGGGAGATGAAAGAGAAAGAGAGGGGGAGAGGGAATGAGCAAATGAGAGAGACAGATGGGGAGAGAAAGAAGGAGACAGAGAGAACGAGAGACAGATAGAGAGAAAGAGAGGGAGGAGAGAGAGACAGAACGAGAGAGAAACGGAGAGGAAGGGAGGGAGAAAGAGAGAGAGTATGAGATGAAGAGGGAGAGCGATTAAGAAAGCGAGAGAATGACAAAATGAGGGAGAAGATTGAGAGAAAGAGGGGGAGAGAGAGAGAATGAGAGAGGAAGGGAGGGGGAGAGAGAGAGAATGAGAGATGAAGAGGGAAAGCGATTAAGAAAGAGAATGAAAAAATGAGAGGAAGGGATTGAGAGAGAGAAAGTTGAGAGAAAGAGAGGGGGAGAGAGGGGGAATGAGAGAGGGAATAAGAGAGGAAGGGAGGGAGGGAGAGAGAATGAGAGATGGAGAGCGATTAAGAAAGAGAGAGCATGAGAAAATGAGAGAAAGGGATTGAGAGGGAGAAAATTGAGAGAAAGAGAGGGAGGAAAAAACCGAATCTGGAAGCTTTCTTTTGGGCAGGCTGGCCCGGGACTGTCAACTAGATTGGAGTCGATTTGAGGGGGCTGCCCTAGGGTCCCCTAACCCTAGCCAGAACCCCTCCCCGTCCCTCCGCTCACCCTCTTGGCCCAACCCAGCGCTGCCCACCGCCCGTTCCCACAGCACTCCTGGGCGCGCCAGCTTCAGGCTTTGCAACCAGCCTCTCGGAGGCTTCCCTCGCTGCAACCGGTCTCCTCCTCCGGCTGGGCGAGAACTGGCCGTGGACCACGAGGGAGAACCAGAGGGTGGGGTGTGTGTGTGTGTGTGTGCATCACCCTCCCTTCTTGGGGGCAAGCCGGCGCGACCTCTCTGTGGTGCAGCCGGGGGTCCCATCCAGCAAAGGTGGGTAGAAACGGCCCAACACGAAAGCAGCTGCACGGTCCGAAAGTCTCTCTACGGAGGGGAGGGGGTCAGGGCGAGGGGGGGATCTGTGTTACTGCCAACCCTCCCTCCCTCCCTTTTTTGCAAATACAGCAGAGAGCCGGGCTTCCCCTGCTTCTAACTGAAAGGGAGGGGAACTCTTAGTAGCCCCAAAGGCTCGATCCGCAACTTCCTTTCTCGATCGCAGAGGCACTCGGCGTTCTTCCCTGGGTGGGTAATTTTATCGACCGCATCCTTTCTCTCTTGGTTCTCTTTCTTCCCCACCCTGCCCCACCCCCCACGCCGGAAAAGTTTGACGTTGGAGACCCAGCGGAGCCATGAAAAGCTAGCTAGCTAGTTACGATAGGGATTGATAGATGGATAGATAATGGTAGAGGTAGATTGATAGACAGATGGATAGAGAGATATGATGTAGAAAGATGGAGAGATAGAGACACATAGATAAATATGAGATAAACAGACAGACAGACCAGATATGATGTAGAAAGAGAGAGACATAGATCTGAGAGATAGATAGATAGATATGATAGAGATTGATAGATTGTTAGATAATGATAGATAGATTGATAGACAGATGGATAGATATAATGTAGAAAGATAGCGAGATAGACACATAGATAGATATGAGACAGACAGACGGACAGACAGACCAGATATGATGTAGAAAGAGAGACACATAGATAGATATGAGAGATATAGATAGATAGATAGATAGATAGATAGATAGATAGATAGATAGATAGATATGATAGAGATTGATAGATTGTTAGATAATGATAGATAGATTGATAGACAGATGGATAGATAGACATAATGTAGAAAGATAGCGAGATAGACACATAGATAGATATGAGATAGATAGACAGACAGACAGACAGACAGACCAGATATGATGTAGAAAGAGAGACACATAGATAGATATGAGAGATAGATAGATATAGATAGATAGATAGATAGATAGATAGATAGATAGATAGATAGATAAATAGATAGATAGATATGATAGAGATTGATAGATTGATAGATTGATAGATAATGATAGAGATAGATTGATAAATGGATAGATATGATGTAGAAAGAGATATTTTTTATTATCAAATTTATATCAAATTTATATACCGCCCTACTCCCAGAGGGACTGGGAGATAGAGACACATAGACAGAGATAGATGGATAGTTATGAGATAGAGAGACATATGTAGAAAGAGAGACAGATATGAGAGATAGATAGATAGATAGATAGATGATAAAGATATGATAGAGAGATAGAGATATGATAGAGATAGATAAATAGATATGATAGAGAGATAAAGATAAATAGATATTCAAGTTTGTACTTTTTTAAAAAAAATCTTTTGAATCGACCAATGAGAGCATGGCAAAAAGAGAAATGGCTCTTAGTCATGCTGGGAGCTTTGCAAAATTAAAAAAAAACTGGGGGGGGGGAGAATTTCCTTTTCTCCCCCCCTCCAAAAAAAGGAGAGTTAAAATTATTCCAGAAGGTGGTCCTGACAAACTTTCAAAGAGAGGAGATGAGTAAACCGAGGAGGAGTTTGGGAGCAGGTAGCCAGATCTCTTCCTTCCCCAGGAAAAAATGAGTGACAAGCTTACAATGGGGGTGGGGCTTCCCTGGTTAGATGCATTTTTTAAATATCTGCTTCATAAGCTGGGTTGATTATTTATCTCCAGCCAAGCTGCTAGAAATACAACTGATGTATGTCTTATTTAGTTATTAAGTTTGTTTCAGCACTCATAATCCACCTCTTTATTTAAGTTTAATTTCTGTGTGTTGCTCAGTAAGTGCTGTTATTTAGGTTGATAATGTTAGTGAAAATCCATTTGGAGAAAAGTCTGCTTTATCAAAAGCTCACACCCACCTTCTTTCAAATGGAGACAGTTCCAGGAGATTTTTTTTTTTTTTTTTTTTTGCAGAATTGGGAGTTTGTTTTGTTATTTTTTGGAGAATCTTACGTTAACTTCTGGAAATGCAACATTCTTTGCCAAACACTTCTAGGAAAAAGAATTCAGAGCAGATAGCTGCTTTTTTTTTTAAAAAAAATATTCTTTCTCTTTCTGTTGCATTTGCATAATCGTGGGTTTTCTGAAAAGCAAAAACGGATGAATTCCAGGCCTCATTCTTGGAAAACCAAAGGCACTTTTTGAAATTTGGAATGCTTAACTAAGGATTCTGGGAAGTGAAGTCCAAACATTCTAGGAGGCCCCAGAATGGGAAACATGACTAATTTTATTCTCTAAGTAAGAGTGTCTCACGTTAAGGCAGGGATCAACCTATTTTAATAGGATAGGATAGGATAGGATAGGATAGGATAGGATAGGATAGGATAGGATAGGATAAGATAGGATAGGATAGGATAAGATAGGATAGGATAGGATAGGATAGGATAGGATAGGATAGGATAGGATAGGATAGGATAGGATAGGATAGGTAGATAGAATAGAGATTGATAGATATGATAGAGATTGATAGATAGTTATGAGAGAGAGAGAGGGAGGGAGAGAGAGAGGGAGAATAGAGATTGATAAATAGATATGGGATAGATAGACAGGAAGAAAGATAGAGATAGGATAGAGATTGATAGATTGATAGATTGATAGTTATGATAGTTATGATAGATAGATGATAGATAGATAGATAGATAGATAGATGATAGATAGATAGATAGATAGATAGATAGATAGATAGATGATAGATAGATAGATAGATAGATAGATAGATAGATAGATAGATAGATAGAAAGAATTGAGATAGATATAGATAAATGAGAGAGAGAGAGAAAGTTTGGTTCGAGGCATTGCAGTACAGTATAACAGTTTGTTTAGTGACTGTTCGAAATGACAATGGCATGAAAAAAACTGGCTTATGACCATTTTCCACTCTTACAGTCCTTGTAGCATCCCCATGGTCACCCGATCAACATTCAGACAGTAGGCAACCGATTCATATTTATGACGGTTGCAATGTCCACGATCCCTTTTGTGACCTGAGAAGCCAAGTCCATGGGGAAGCCGGATTTAGTGCTTACAAGCAGAATTTAACAACCACTTATTAACTGAACAGCTGCAGTGATTCACTTAACAAGTGTGGCAAGAGAGGTTGTACAGTGGGACAAAAATTCACTTAAGGAATGTTTCACTTAGCAACAGAAAGTTTGGGCTAAATACAGATCCTCTTCGACATACAACCAGTAGCTCCCAAGCTCCCTCGTCGTTCTCATCACCAGAAAGTGTGCTTCCCTGAATTGTGCAATAACAGCTTAGGAAGTGACCTATGAGGTTTTCCGTGACACAGCTGGTTGCGCAGGCATTGGAATGCCACAATCTTTACATGGATCGGAAGCTGCCAAGAATGAGAGGCCAGAAATAGACCTTGGCAAAGGAGGCCCTGCTACTAACTTACTGAACATCTCCCTTCCTTGCTGTTTGGAGTAAAAGCACATGGAGTAGGAGGCGTTACGGGTTGAAATCCAGCCAGGGATGGCTCTAGCTGCCGGGTGTTTCCATTTTCAACAGGCTGGGTAGAATAGAATAGAATGGAATGGAATAGAAGAATGAAGAATGAAGAATGGAATGGAATGGAATAGAATAGAATAGAATCATGAAGAATGGAATGGAATGGAATGGAATGGAATGGAATGGAATGGAATGGAATGGAATGGGATGGGATAGAATAGAATAATGGAATGGAATGGAATAGAATAGAATAGAATAGAATAGAATAGAATAGAATAGAATAGAATAGAATAGAATAGAATAGAATAGAATAGAATAGAATAGAATAGAATAGCATAATGAAGAATGGAATGGAATGGGATAGAATAGAATAATGGAATGGAATGGAATGGAATGGAATGGAATGGAATAGAATAGAATAGAATAGAATAGAATAGAATAGAATAGAATAGAATAGAATAGAATAGAATAGAATAGAATAATGAAGAATGGAATGGAATGGGATAGAATAGAATAATGGAATGGAATGGAATGGAATGGAATGGAATAGAATAGAATAGAATAGAATAGAATAGAATAGAATAGAATAGAATAGAATAGAATAGAATAGAATAGAATAGAATAGAATAGAATAGAATAGAATAATCTGTTTGGCACCGAGTGCTGAAACAGAAGCGGGAGTGTGGGGGAGAACCAGAAACTGGAAGAGCAGCTCTTTGATCTGCATGCACACCCGGGAAGCTAAGCTTCCAGTTTCTAGCATGTGCATGCCTGTCTGTCATCTGGTCTTCCAGTTACTGGCATGCATGCATGCACGTGTGTGCCAGGGTGCTGCTCTTCCGGTGTCCAGCGCTCCCGCAGGCGCGAAGACCAGCTGGCATGTGCGCGACGGAACCCGGAAGAGCAACAGGCAACGTCTGGCATGCCCAGAGAGATGGCTCTGCATGCTACTTCTGGCACGCGTGCCATAAGTTCACCATCACGGGAATAGAATCTTTATTGTCACATTAAATGTATGGTGAGCAGCATACATTAAAGTGAAATTTTGTTGCATTCAGCTCTCAAGAGATAATCATTGTATATATACATGACACAAGAGAAACATCCTAGTCTTTTTTGAATGTATACATATACACGGCAGGAAAAAAAACAGAATCCTGTGAGTTTACAAGGCGGATGGCATAAGGATCAAAGCCGTTACAGAATCTGGCAGTCCTGCTATAGATATTTCAAAACCTCCTCCCAGAGGGGAGCAACAGAAACAAGCCATGAAGTGGGTTTGTGGGTTTCTCTCACAATGCTTCGAGCTCTAAACACATAGCGCTTATAAGCGGCACCCCAAATAACAGGAAGGGAGCTTCCTATAATCTTCTCCGCTGTCCTCACCACTCTCCATAGGGACTTTCTATCTGAGGCACTGCGGCCACCAAACCAAACAAGGATGTAGTTTGTTCAAACGCTCTCAATTGTGCCTCTGTTAAAAAAATGACCAGGACAGAAGAGAGAAAGATGTGCTCTTCTCATCCGACGCAGGAAATGCAAACACTGGTTTGGACGCTTCACTAACATATGAAGAGACCCAAGTCAGATTGTTAGTGACCTGCACCCCCAGCTACTTAATACTACTGACCACCTCTGCAGCTGCAGTCTTGATACCAAGTGGAGTATGACTATGCCGGCTCTTTCTAAAATCAACGATCTTCTCCTTTGTTTTATTAAGATTCAAAACCAGGTGCAGAGTTTCCAGTTGTACAAATGACCTTACAGGAATTGCACAATACAGCCGAGAGCAAATGGCTTCCTGACTTTTTTGCAAATTGGTTGCCTTAGAACCCTCCTGGGTCCACTTACAAGTTTTCCAGCATCTTTCATGTCACTCAAAACTCGAGGCTGTGCAGTGCTTCAGTTCGGTCCTGATCACCTAAAGATGCTTGATCTTAAAACCTGGAGACTGCACGGCAGCCCTGAGTTTAATTTAATTCACCGCTCCAAAATCTGCTTGCTCCAAAGGTTGATTATTTTGGGGGGATGTCTTAAAACTGCAACTTCGGAGCGGCGGGTGAGAACAGATAGAAAATGTGAACTCGGTGTGAGAGAATTTGGGTCCTTGGGTTAATCGTAGCCAGAGGTGGTACTCAGCTGGTTCGTTCAGGTTCAAGAGAACCGGTAGTGGGGACTGCAGGTGGCCCCACTCCTGCCCACCTGCCTGGACTTAATACCATCCTATTTAGACTGGGCGCATGCACGGAAGGCCAGGCACATGTGTGGATGGCACGCACTTGCGGGGGGCGAACCGGTGGTAAGAATATTGGAAACCCACCACTGATCATAGCTATGCGTTTTTAGAAATAATGCGCTCTCTCCCTCTCCTTCTCCCTCTCCCTCTCTCTCTCTGTAGCCTAGGAACATGGGGACTCCTGATCCTGGGCGCACTTATGCAACCCTCGGACACCTGCAGCAGTCGATGGCGGAGTGGGTCACCAGAACTCAGGACAGTCGGCGAGAGCTGATGGCTAAATTGCCAGAAGGACAATATGTCTTATGCCGTTGGACTGATGGACTTTATTATCTTGGGAAGATTAAGAGAGTAAATAACATTTTCTCCCTTTCCTTCCTTCCTTCCTTCCTTCCTTCCTTCCTTCCTTCCTTCCTTCCTTCCTTCCTTCCTTCCTTCCTTCCTTCCTTCCTTCCTTCTTTCTTTCTTTCTTTCTTTCTTTCTTTCTTTCTTTTTTTATTTTGTATGGAAAAATGTTTTTATTATTTTTTTTAAGTCTATAAGTAATCTTGCTTCCATCTCACATTTGCTAAGAGAGTTTAAATTTCATTTAGAACTTTGGCTGTTTGTATTTTAATTGTTGGCAGTTTATCTATATCTATATCTACATCTACATCTATATATCTATATCTATATATCTATCTCTAACTCTATCTCTATCTCTCTATCTCTATCTATTTATATAAGTACTTATATATGTGTGTGTGTGTTTTCTGAGGTTTTCATGGGTGTTTGTATGTAGGTCTTTGGTTATTTGGGTCTTCTCCCGCGTAAAATTGGAAGTGTCTTGGTGACGTTTCGACGAAGTCTCATTCGTCATCTTCAGGCTGGTGTTCTCGGCTTTGCTCCTGGAAGCACGAAGCCGAGAACACCAGCCTGAAGATGACGAAGGAGCCCTCAAGCAATCGCATTCTCGACAAACTATTTTATACCAAATTTATATTGGTATATTTATATTTATATTCGAATCCGAGTAAGGTTATGGCTAGGTGATGAGAGCTAAATAGCTTTAAATAGATCTATACTAGTCTCCCTTTATTTCTTTATCAGCAAAATATAAATTATATATGTATGTATATATGTATGTATACATTTTTCTTTAATAAACATAAAAAACCTCAATGTTTACATGAACAGTACATTGTCTGGGTACAGAGTTTTGGGAAATAATAATAGAAATAATAACAATAATATTCATAGCATTGATAATAATTGTATAATAATAATATTTGCTTGTCCATATTAATATACCTTTTAATTAATGTACCTTTTAAATTTCTAAATCCTGTTTCTGTCATCTAACCATTGATAAAATGAATCCCAAGTTAAAAAAATATTCTGTTTCTTCCTTCTCCTTTATTTTAAGTGTTAATCTATCCATTTCTGCACATTCTAATATTTTTTTTAAAATTGCGTTTTCATCTATGGGGATTTCTTCATTTTTCCACTCTTTGTTCAAAGATAAT
This sequence comes from Coluber constrictor foxii, assembly GCA_038048745.1. Taxonomy (NCBI): domain Eukaryota; kingdom Metazoa; phylum Chordata; class Lepidosauria; order Squamata; family Colubridae; genus Coluber; species Coluber constrictor. The sequence continues at coordinate 10,242,384 of CM075968.1, forward strand.
TCTCGCTGCTGTTTTTCTGTTTCCTTTTCGTATCTTCCTGCCTTTCCCAAGCTTATTCTTTTATTATTATTATTATTATTCTAATTTATTTATTCTTGCATCTCCTTTTTCGGCTGCAAATAGCAATCGCTCAGTACTCTCCAAAGCCGGCGAAGGAGTGAAAGGGATAATGAAAAACTTTGGGGTTCACAGAGCATGTAAAGTTAGCCCATGTGGGGTGGAGAGTCCACTGTTTTAGGGAGTTCATTTTTGCACTTGGGCGTAACCTGAGACATGAACGCAGACCCCAGTTTGCAAAATTGGAGCAATCCAGGACAAAGCTTGGATTACACCACCTTTGCAACCTGAGTTCTGTGTTCTGCATTTTTTTTTCTGCCTTTACAGGTGAGTGGTGCTAAGCAAAGTTGCCTGGTGACCTTTGAAGATAATTCGAAATATTGGGTGCTATGGAAGGACATCCAGCATGGTGCGTGAACATTCCCGGCCTCTTGTCCTTGGGGGAATTCTCAACATATTCAGAGGTGGAATGCGGATGGGGGAGGAGATGAATGAGGACTAGAATCTTGCTGTTCTGACCTAGGCTTCTTTAGAAACTATACAGCACCATCTGTATAGTTTCTAAAGTATGGCTGTGTATAGTTTCTAAAGTATGACCATTTTAGTATGGCTGTGAATTATTGTCATTCCCAGTCCGAAAGGCTTCTCGAACAGTCTTTCAGGGGAGTGTTTACAAACACTCACCTTATCTCCCCTTGGAATGCTGCCAGAGAACTAATTGCCACACGCAGGGCAAGGCCAAACTTAGCACAGAGTCAAACAGAGCTTTTACTGACTAGATGAACTAATCGCTTCCTGCAAAAGCTCATGTCCCATTCGCTTTTCTTTTATGTCTTATGGGAGAGGCCAATCATCTCCAAGCCTTACTCCAAGTCGACCCTGTTTCCTTAATTGTTCCTGTCTCCCGGCAGCTCTGTGCATGCGCACACTGGGAACAGGCTCCCGCTGTTCTTCTGTCTCGCTCCTGAGACTTCGGAGAAAGCAAAGAACTACCAGATGACCTTGGCCCCCTCTCTGCCTTCGACTCAGAGCCCTTATCCAAGCCTTCCCCAGACTCCAGGACTGGCCCACGTTCCTCCCCAACCTCCTCACTGTCCGAATCTGCTGCCAGCTCTGCTGTCCGCTGGCGGACCACAACACTTGCAGGGTAGAATTGGGGTGAGCCTAAATCATCTTGGGAAAGGTGCTAGGCAAAAGAGGAAGGCACACTTGGGGTACCGTACCCTCCGTATCCTCTTTTGAGTAACGGAGAGTTGAACTTGGCTTCTTTTGTGGTCAACCTGGATGTAAGGAGTTAAATAGCCCGAGAAAATATATCTTGCCCAAAAACCACATCTATGACCGATTGACAGTTGGAAAATAGTAACTATCCACACTTTCTAATGCATTTTTTTCCATTGAGTTGCCTTTCAAATGAAACAGAATCAGAATAGAGCTGAAAGGGACCTTGGAGATCTTCTAGTCCAGCCCTCTGCTGAAGCAGGAGAACTTCTATCATTTCAGATAAATGACTGTCTAGTCTCTTCTGAAAAACCTCCAGTGATGGAGTGCCCATGATTTCCAGTGGCAAGCTGTTCCACTGGTTAATTGTCCTCACTGTTAGGAGGTTTCTCCTTAATTCCATCCATCCAGGAGAGAAGCAAGCAAGGAGAGTTGCTTCTCTCCTTGATTAAATTCCATCCATTGTTTCCTGCCCTGCCTTCTGGTGCTTTGGAGAATCATTTGACCCCCCTCTTCTTTGTGGCAGCCCTTCAAATATTGAAATACTGCTATCATGTCACCCCTAATTCTTCTTTTCTTTAGACTAGCCAGAGCCAAAACCTACAGCTGTTCTTAACCTCCAGGCCTTTGATCATCTTAGTTGCTCTTCTCTGAACTTTTTCCAAAGTCTCAACATCTTTTCTGTAGTGGGGGGTCCAAAATTGGGCGCAATATTCAAGGTGTGATCTTACTAGGGTTTTATAAAGCGGTATTAATACGTCATCTTGATTCTATGCCTCGGTTTATACAACCCAGGATGGTATTAGCTTTTTGGGGGGTTACAGTTCTAAACCTGGATTGGGTTTACCAGATTTCTTCCCCCACCCCCTCTCTTCTTGCTTTCTAGCTGGTGTCCCCAGTGAACAGCCTGAATGTAACATCTGCTTGGAGAAGACATCGGGACCTCTGAATGAGATCTTGATCTGTGGGAAGTGTGGCGTTGGTGAGCACATTCTCCAGATTTTATATGCTATAATAGAACCTTCCTTTTCGTTAATGGCAAGTGTTAAATCTATTCATTTCTGCACATTCTAATTATCTTCTTCATAACATTCTCATCCCTAGGGATCTCGACACTTTTCCAATTTTGTGCAAATACAGTTCTAGCTGCGGTTATTCCACGAATAATCAGATGTACATTTTTCTTTACTATAAGTTTCTGGTAAAATCCCCAACAAGAATAATTCAGGTTTAAAATCAATATGACGTTGTATCATTTCTTCCAACCAAATACAAATTTTTGTCCAGTATTTCTTAGCTTCTACACATGTCCACCACATATGATAGTACGACAGGGTTATATGATAACGTTGTGGATGCTCCTGCATTTAAGCTTCCGTATCGCTTTAAAACTTTCCGTTTCCCCCTTCTCCTCCTTCTCAGGGTACCACCAACAGTGCCACATTCCACTGGTGGAGAGCCTTGAAGAGCCTTTGGGGACTCCCTGGTTTTGTCGGAGATGTATCTTTGTACTAGCCGTACGGGTGAGTGGCATACAAGAGGTTTTCGGTGGCTCAGTGGCTAAGAAGCTGAGCTTGTCGAACAATTAACCAGTGGAACAACTGGCCTCCAGAAGTTGTAAATGCCCCAACTCTGGAAGTTTTTAAGTAGATGTTGGATAACCATTTGTCTGAAGTTGTGTAGGGTTTCCTGCCTAAGCAGGGGTTGGACTAGAAGACCTCCAAGGTCCCTTCCAGCTCTGTTATTCTATTCTATTTTCTATTTTCTATTTTCTATTTTCTATTTTCTATTTTCTATTTTCTATTTTCTATTTTCTATTTTCTATTTTCTATTTTCTATTTTCTATTTTCTATTTTCTATTATGTTTATATACATTCCATTCCATTCCATTCCATTCCATTCATTATGTTTCTATTCTATTCTATTCTATTCTATTCTATTCTATTCTATTCTATTCTATTCTATTCTATTCTATTCTATTCTATTCTATTCTATTCTATTCTATTCTATTCCATTCCATTCCATTCCATTCCATTCCATTCCATTCCATTCCATTCTTCATTATTCTATTCTATTATTCTATTCCATTCCGTTCCGTTCCGTTCCGTTCTGTTCTGTTCTGTTCCGTTCCGTTCTGTTCTATCCCATTCCATTCCATTCCATTCCATTCTTCATTATTCCATTCCATTCCATTCTATATTCTATTCTATTCTATTCTATTCTATTCTATTCTATTCTATTCTATTCTATTCTATTCTATTCTATTCTATTCTATTCTATTCTATTCTATTCTATTCTATTCTATTCTATTCTATTCTATTCTATTCTATTCCGTCAAAAGTAAGGCACTCCCTCCCAGGGGGAATAAAACTTGTTGAGTTGGCCACCTGCCTCTGCAAAAGACGTTAAGAGGAGGAACTGGAAGGAGGATATTATATATTATAAAAGAAGAGGAACGATTGACTTGAGAATGCGTAGAAAATGCTCGTTTCTTGTTCCTTCTCCAGAAAGGCGGGGCTTTGAGGAAAGGAGCCATCGCTCGGACTCTGCAGACGGTTAAAATGGTCCTGTGTTATAATCCGGAAGAGCTGGAATGGGATTCCCTCCACAGAACGAATCACCAGCAGTGTTACTGCTATTGTGGTGGTCCCGGAGAGTACGTTCGATTGAGGGCGATGTTGGGGGAAATCACTGAAGGGTTCGAAAAGGTGAAGGGTGATCTTGGGCAGCTGGAGGGGACGGTTTTTGGCCTCTCCGAGGGATGCAGATATTTCCATTTTCTGAAACGTGGCCCTGAGCTTTGCAAGCTGGCTTTGAAATTCACTTTGGTGGGTGCAAACGATTCCACGTTTTTCCAACGTGGCTGTGAGCTGGAGGTAGCCATTTTCAGCATCTCTAATAACAATTAGCCATCTAACCACTGCACTGCTCGTGTAACCCATGAGTTTTATTTCCATAAACCTTTCACTCCGGCTGATTAATTAATAGAATAGAATTCTTTATTGGCCAAGTGTGATTGGACACACAAGGAATTTGTCTTCGGTGCATAGGCTCTCAGTGTACATAAAAAGAAAAGATACATTCGTCAAGAATCATAAGATACAACACTTAATGATAGTCATAGGGTACAAATAAGCAATCAAATCCTACTAGGAAACAATATCAGTATAAATTATAAGGATACAAGCAACAAAGTTACAGTCATGCAATCATAGGTGGGAGGAGATGGGTGGTAGAAACAATGAGGAGACTAATAGTAATAGTAATGCAGACTTAGTGAATAGTTTGATAGTGTTGAGGGAATTAGTTGTTTAGTAGAGTGATGACGTTCAGAAAAAAACTGTCCTTGTGTCTAGTTGTCTTGGTTGCAATGTGCCTTATAGCGTCGTTTTGAGAGTAGGAGTTGAAACTATTTATATCCAGGATGTGATTTATATACCGCTTCACGGTGCTTTACAGCCCTCTCTAAGCGGTTTACAGAGTCAGCCTGTTGCCCCCAACAATCTGGGTCCTCATTTTACCGACCTCGGAAGGATGGAAGGCTGAGTCAATCTTGAGCCAATCAGGATCGAACTCCTGGCAGTGAGCAGAGTTTAGCCTGAAATCCTACATTCTAACGACTGCACCACCACAGAACAGAACAGAATAGAATATAAAAGAATAGAATGGAATGGAATGGAATGGAATATGGAATACAATAGAATGGAATTGGAATAGACTAGACTAGACTAGACTAGACTAGAACAGAACAGAACAGAACATAGAATAGAAAATGGAATAAAATAGAATAGAATAAGGAAAAGAATAGAATAGAATAGAAACAATAGAATAAGGAATAGGAATAGGAATAGGAATAGGAATAGGAATAGGAATAGGAATAGAATAGAATAGAATAGAATAGAATAGAATAGAATAGAATAGAATAGAATTTAGAATAGAATAGAATAGAATAGAATAAAATAGAATAGAATAGAATAGAATTTAGAATAGAATAGAATAGAATAGAATAGAATAGAATAGAATAGAATAGAATAGAATAGAATAGAATAGAATTTAGAATAGAATAGAATAGAATAGAATAGAATAGACAATAGCAATTAGACTTATATACACTTCACAGTGCTTTACAGCCCTCTCTAAGTGGTCTACAGAGTCAGCCTCTTTTCCCCCCAACAATCTGGGTCCTCATTTTACCCACCATGGAAGGCTGGAAGTCTGAGTCAGCCTTGAGGAGCCTTCATTTGCAAAAGGACACCCCAAAATGCCTAGCCCCTCTACTGGATGTGCAGGCTGCTTTTTCAGGTTGAAGCTCAGTTCTGTTTCAGATTTTATTTCCACCCCCCAGCATCCTTGCGACAGCCTAGAAGATATAGCCAGTCCTCGTTTAACAGCCCAAACTGGGAGCGGCATTCAGTCGTTCGGTGAAGCAGTTGCTAAGGGGCCATGCTTTCGATCGAACTTCAGCTTTCCTTGGCTTTGCAGGCCTGCGAAGGTCGCAAATGTGATGGTTGGCCAGGACTTTCCTTTTTTCTCACCCTCGCAAGCCCGAATGGTCGCTGTCCGAGGGGGCCGCTAAACGAGGACTACTTGTGTTAGAGGACGATACCGATAAAGAATGTCTTCCTGTTCCTTCTCAGGTGGTACCTGAAGATGTTGCAGTGTCTTCAATGCCGCCAGTGGTTTCACGAAGCTTGCTTGCAGTGCCTAAACCATCCTATGCTCTTTGGAGATCGGTAGGTGCGGCCGGAGTCCTGCTGGCTGAGGAAGAAAGGTTTTGTAGTCCAACTCAGGGGTGAAACTCACCAGGTTCAACCCCTACCGAAGGCAGCAGCTGGGGCGGGAAGCTGATACACAGTTCTTGCCTCCATCTAAAAATCAATTAACCAGAGCCTTTTTTTCTCTCTCACGTCTTCCAGATTTTATATTTTCTACTGCACGGTGTGTAATCAGGGACCGGAGTATCTCAAACGTTTACCTTTGAGATGGTAAGATCTGCTTCCCCCCCCCCCCTCCACTCCCAAATAAAAAGAATTTACGTTCATGTATCTTATTGCACCAGGTACCACTTAGCCCTTACTTAGGGTAAAAAAGGAGGAATTACCAAAACACGTTATACCATAGAGAGCTTCTTCCATTCTCATCCTGGGACCGCTGAGTTTTCCAAGTTTGGTTTCTAGATTCCGGCTTCTGCTATTACAAGAGCCTCAGCCACAAAGTTAGGGATGGGGTGATGTTCTTGGTTTTTTTTTTATAGCATCGTTTTAAAATGTATGTACGCTGGAAAAAGAAAATGTTTTGGAATTTGCATGGCTTTCATAGGTGCCTTAAATTGAGCAATTGAGAGTCGAAGAGATTAGGACGATCGGGTGATATTAGGAACCCGGTTTTTCTGTTCAAAGTTTTTTTTTTTTTTACTGTACAGATCTTTATGAATTGTATGGTTTGTAATGTTTATTATTGGGAGGAGGAAGAAAAGGAGGTGGGAAGAGAGATATGGGAGGAGGAAGAGGAGGAGGAGGAAGAGAAATAGGAGGAGAGAAAGAAGAGGGATGAATAGAATAGAATAGAATAGAATAGAATAGAATAGAATAGAATAGAATAGAATAGAATAGAATAGAATAGAATAGAATAGAATAGAATAGAATAGAATAGAATAGAATAGAATAGAATAGGAGTTGGGAAACTATATAGAGTAGAGTAGAATAGAATAGAATAGAATAAGCATAAGAGAATAAGAATAAGAATAGAAGAATAGAATAAGAATAGAATAAAATGATTAAGAAAGAATAGAATAGAATAGAATAGAATAGAATAGAATAGAATAGAATAGAATAGAATAGAATAGAATAGAATAGAACAGAATAGAACAGAACAGAACAGAACAGAATAGAATAGCAGAGTTGGAAGGGACCTTGGAGGTCTTCTAGTCCAACCCCTTGCTTAGGCAGGAAACTCTACACCACTTCAGACAAAGGGTTATCCAACATCTTAAAAACTTCCTGTGTTGGAGCATTCACAACTTCTGGAGGCAAATTGTTCCCCTGATTAATTGTTCTCACTGTCAGGAAATTCCTCCTTAGTTCTAAGTTGCTTCTCTCCTTGATGAGTTTCCATCTATTGCTTCTTGTCCTGCCCTCAGGGGCTTTGGAGAATAGCTTGACTCCCTCTTCTTTGGGGCAGCCCCTGAGATATTGGAAGGCTGCTATCATGTCTCCCCTGGTCCTTCTTTTGATTAAACTAGACATACTCAGTTCCTGCAACCATTCATTGTATGTTGTAGCCTCCAATCCCCTAATCATCTTTGTTGCTCTTCTCTGCACTCTTTAGAAAGAGTCTCAACATCTTTTTTACATTGTGGGATCAGGGATATGGGAGGAGGAAGAAGAGAACTGGGAGGACGAGGAGGAAGAGAAATAGGAGGACGAGGAGGAGGGATGAAATATGAGAGATATGAGAGGAGGAGGAGGAGGAGGAGGAGGAAGAAGAGAAATAGAAGGAGGAGGGATGAGAGTTATAGGATGAGGAGAAGGAAGAGAAATAGGAGGAAGAGGGTTGAGAGATGACAGATGTAGAAGGAGAGAGGAGATATGGGGGGAGGAGGAGGAGGAGGAGGAGATTTTTATGGAGGTATATAAAACTAATCAAAGAAAGAATAGGCCATCAGGAAATACTATCCCTATTCCTTCACCTTATGCTATAAACATTGCCACCTCCTTCCTGTAATCATTTCCTTTAATAGGAAGGTCATTGTCTCTTTTGTTTCTTGAACACATAACACACACAGGGTCGATGTCGTGCATCTTGCCATCTACAACCTGGGCGTGCAAAGTAAGAAGAAATATTTTGACTTCGAGGAAATCTTAGCCTTTGTCAATCACCGCTGGGACCATTTTCAGCTTGGCAAGGTACGTGGGGACAGCCTCAAATCCTTCTCTTTATAATTTGCTTCCCATTGAACATGAGCTAACTTCCTCTGGAGCTGTTCTTATAAAATGGGTTCTATATGGCTAATTGAAAGATATTTAGATGCTCTGTGCTTGGAAGTAGGGCAGGAATATGGGTGTATGACAAAAGGTGGATTCTCCGGTCTCAGCTTAGTATCAAATCTGCAATCTTGAGGTGTGCAAAGATAAATTCTCCCAAGTTTTTCCTTCTTCCCTGTCAGGATAGTGATTTAAGAGCTGACCAGTGCTATGATGATGCAATGATGAACTGATGTAATGATGGGAATGAGTCAGCATTTTTGGCTGTTATCCCTTTAAGAGCCTGTATAATAAGAAGAGGCACTGTTAGGGCAGTTTTTGGCTGTTATCTCTTTAAGAACCTGTATAATAAGAAGAGGCCCTGTTAGGGCACATCTCTATCGCCCTGTGTTCTTCCCTGCTGTAATTTACTGATTGTTTGACTTCTGCCTATAGTACTATAGAAAGAAACCACTATTTCTTGCAAACCTCTGTTTGCTGTTATTTCTCCTGGGTTGTCTCAGATAGTAAAGCTGTGCGCACTCTGACATTCCCCAAACCCCAAAGCAAGGTCTCAGCAAAAAGCTGGGACAAGCAAGAATGGACCCACGAAATTCCACAGAAGTTTAGAGAAGGATGATGGATGCTGAATTAGACACAGCTTTGACTTAGTCTTTCAAAGGCGTTTTTAGGTTGGCACGAAAAGCGAATTTGGGGCTAATTTTGCCTTAAAATCTCTTCCCCAGTTGACTGCAACCCCTGTGGCAGAACGAGGTCCTCTCCTTCTAGATGCACTAAACAGTTACAAAAGCAGGTGAGCTTGAAAGAATCTATTTTCCTAAGAGTTGTAAAGATCCAGCTGACTTGATTAGAAGAGGATATTGGTAGTTGGGGGTTGAGTTGTGGGATCCTGGGTGCTCTCTGAGCTTGGTGGGGTTTTTCTGTTTGCAGACGTTTCATTACCTTACTAGGTGACGTCATCAGTCCTAGAAGGGAGTGGAGTTTGTGGAGAAGAGAAGGAGGAATGTAGGGTCCTTGGTGCTCTCTGAACTCGGCAGTTTTCTTGCGGATGTTTCTTTTCTCGTTGAACCAAGATGCTGGATTTGTCTTGGTGGCTTTTCAGGTTTCTGTGCGGGAAGGAAATCAAGAAAAGGAAATGCATCTTCCGCCTCCGGGTTCGAGTCCCCCCGAATCCTCCCAGCAAGATGCTCCCGGATAAATTTGCAGGACGGAGCGAGACAAAGAAAAGGGGGAAAGTCAAATCCTCCCACAAAAGCAGGTCTGTAGAAGTCAGCAGAGGCTCTTCGCTTGAGCTTTGGTCTTCGTGCCATCTGTCTGATTCCTTGTCTTTTCTTTATTTTTTCACTCCTTCCTCTCCAGTTTGCTGCCGCATCAATCCCAGCACGAACGGAGAAGGAAAAGCCCCAAATTTCTCTTGGAGGATGCCATTCCAAGTGTCAGTTTGCTAAAATGATGGTCTCTGCGGTTGGGAACTGCCTCCAAATTCTACGTGGGGCTGAGAGAGGATTGGTGTGTTTTCTTGAAAATTATTCTCATATTCTCTCTCTCTCTCTCTCTCTCTCTCTCTCTCTCTCTCTCCCTCCCTCCCTCCCTCCCTCCCCCTCCCCCCCTCCCTCCCTCCCTCCCTCTCTCTCTCTCTCTCTCTCTTCTTTTTCCTTCCTGCCACAGAGTGATTTTGCCTCAGCTTGGAGCACCAATCATCACTTGGCCTGCATCTTTGATTTCTCGCTGGATGAAATCCAGAGTCTCAAAAGGTAATACCATTTTTGGAAGACATTTCATTACCGAGCTAGGTAACATCATCAATGCTAGAAAGGGGAGGGGGGTTGGGAGGAGGAGGAGGAGGAGAACAATATTCCTGTCTGCACTGTGGGGTCCTTGGTGCTCTGAGCTTGGTTGTTTTCTTGAAAACGTCTCAATACCCAACTAGGTAACATCATCAGTGCTACAAGGGGGTGGGATTTGTGAGGAGGAGGAGGAGGAGGAGGAGGAGGAGGAGGAGGAGGAGGAGGAGGAGGAGGAGGAGGAAAAAAAATGGAGGAAAAGAGGAGGAAAAAGAGGAGGACTATGGGGTCCTTGGTGCTCTCTGAGCTTGTTTGTTTTCTTGAAGACGTCTCATTACCCAGCTAGGGAACATCATCAATGCTAGAAGGGGGTGGGGTTTGTGAGGAGGGAGGAGGAGGATGATGACGACAACAATTCTATCTGGACTGTGGGGTCCTTGGTGCTCTGAGTGTTTGTTCTCTTGAAGACGTCACATTACCCAGCTAGGGAACATCATCAATGCTAGAAAAGGGTGGGGTTTGGAGGGAGGAGGAGGAGGAGAATTTTCCTGTCTGGACTGTGGAGTCCTTGGTGCTCTGAGCTTCATTGTTCATTACTGTTCTTTCTCTCTCTTTTCTAGTGCAAGTTCGGGCCACGGCTTCCTCTCCGATATAGACTCCACGGACGCTGCCAGCACGTCGGGCTCTGCCTCGACGAGTTTCTCCTTCGAATCGAGGTCCTTTATAAATTGAAAAGGCTTCTCTCTTTAAAAGCCGTTTCGGCCCCTGAAAGTTGTATCCCAGCTAGTTCTCGCCTCGCCATCCCAATTCAGATGAGTTTAAGGGAGACGCACCCGATGTCATGACCGTTTTGTCGCCGTTGTCAGAGGCTGCATCTGACTCATGAAAAATACCCTGCAGTTTTTTGTTTTTTTTAAATTTGATTTATATGCCGCCCTTCTCCGGAGACTCAGGGCGGCTTACAATGCGTTAAGCAATAGCCTTCATACTTTTGTATATTTTTATACAAAGTCAGCTTATTGCCCCCAACAAACTGGGTCCTCAATTGACCTACCTTAGAAAGGATGGAAGGCTGAGTCGACCTTGAGCCTGGCGAGGATTGAACTCACAGAAATTACAGGCAGCTGGTGTTAATTGCTGCCTTTAGTAGGAGGCATTAGCCCTCTACGCTACACAGTTTTACCACAGTGGGAGCGATAACTCTGATTGCCAAACAATCAGTTCAATTTACACCAGCGGCCCCCAACCTGTTGGGCGCCAGGGACCGGTTCTGTGGAGAAAGTTTTTTCCGTGGACCGGAGGGGGCGAGGTTTTACGTGCTGCCTGCATCCCTCAGATGCTTCGCTTCTTTGCGTGGACCGGTTGCTGGCTGTTCTGATCCAGCTCCCCAAACACGATGAACCCTGATTCCTTTATTAGGAGCACCAGCAGCCACAGCAAAAAGTTTCTCTTTCACCTCAGGCTAACAAGTCTGTCCAGCCGGGAGATGAATAGTTGTCAGCCATACCTATTCATCTCCGCCCCCTGCCTTTTATTCCCAGAGCTAGGGTGGGGCTTTGCTAGCAGCGGTGGCTCTTCCGTCCCAAGTACCGGCCCATAGATTTCCACTGTTCTCCTCTCCTCTGCCTTCTGTGCATCCGTGCATCAGGCACTGGACCAGCTGTTCCTCCTCCTCCTCATCAGCCACTTCCAGACGTGGGGGCTGTTGAGTCCCCATCTGAGGACTGATGGATAGCCCAGGGTCCGCCTCTCTCTCTCTCTCTCTGCCAGCTCCATTCCCTCTTCCCCCTTGGAACTCTCGGGTTGCCTTGATGCTGACCCAGACTCTTTCTCCTTATCTGATTCAGTTGCTGGAGCAACTGGAGGCCGACGGGCCACAACACTGGCATGCCACGGACCGGGGGTTGGGGACCCTTGCCTTACACCTCAGCCCTAAGAAACCCCTGTTTTCTTACTATCTTTTGGCAGGACAAACGTCGGGAGCCGGAAGCGCAAACTGTCTGCTAAAACCTACATGCCGTTCGACGCCAAACCGAAATCCTCTGAGCGTCTCCGCAGGCTTGTCCCCGGCTGCTCCTTGGATGGCAGTGACCGTGCCAGCAGTCCGGATCGCCCGGGGAACGCCATCGACTGCCAGACTTTGGAGAGCTTGAGTGAAGACGATTTATCCCTCTCTCATCTCCAGTCATCCATCAGCAACTATTTCGGAGCCACTGGCCGGTTAATCTGCGGAGAGAAGTATCAAGTGTTGGCTCGGAGGATCAGCCCGGAGGGAAAAGTGGAATATCTCGTGGAGTGGGAGGGCAGCACCCCCTACTGATGCATGTCGGGGGCCCGCCATGTAAAGCCATAAGAGAGAGACAGGGTGGGGAATGCAATCAGGGAAAAACAGTTTGTCCTGAACTGCCTTGGGGATTATCTATTCAAGACTAAATTTTCAACAGTCCCTGTTGTAGACCCTTTGGGTTCGGCTAGGAAAGATGGAAGGGGTGGCTTGGTGATCAATGACTGTTTACCCTTAGCTCCTTGTGGCCGTTCGGGACAAAAGGGGGAGCGAATTCTCCGGGGCAGCCCCATAGAAATTACATCACTTGGACAAGATTGGCACCTATCTAACGTGGCACTTATTTTGTCCCCCTGATAAAGGATAGCGAGAGATCACACGTCGATAGGATCCAGGAGGGGGTTGAATGGATAACCTTGCTTAGCAGGTGGGATGAGCAGAGAGTTGTAAAGCAGGCTGATCGGATGGCTGGTGGAGGAATGCCTATAAGGATAAAACCAAAGGGCGGGGATTTAGGGACACCTCCAAGCTCCTCGGTGCGCCCCCCACAATTCCTTCCTAAACTGAGTTGCAGTTTTAATGTGACAGAAGTGGGGAAGATTAGCAAATGCACTAAAGATGCATACATCTTGATTCTCTTCATTGGAAGTGAACATCTGGCGGGTGAATTCTACCCTGTCCGTTTTGGCTCGATGGTTTGCAGTTTATTTTATTTTTTTGACTGGCGTGGATGAAAGCCGAAAATTCTCGGTCATAACTTTAGCCAGGATGGTCCGTTTATGACAAATGTCTCAACAGGAGGCAGTTCCCAGCCGAGAAAAAGCACAAAACTGGCTGTTGCGTGTTTTTACCTTGCCAAGATTCCCTTCCCCCCCCCATTTACAAGTGCCTCTCTCTCCATATATATGTCGTTATCCCCAGAAAAAAAGATTTGCAGAGCAATACTGAATCCTAATTGTATTTTCCTGCTTCTGTTTGCACAGTTTAACTTGAGGTCCCTGCAGACAAGAGAGGGCCTCTCAAAATATATATTCTATCCCCCCCCCCCGCCCACCCAGAAGGATTTATTTGTATTTTAAAATATTATAATAATTATTTTTGCCTTGGTTTGGACTGATCTTATAAACGCTTCTATGCACCTTCACAAAGTCAGGGCTGCTGCTTTTTTTAATAAGTGGCCTTTTGTGTGTTCGTTCTTATTCAAATGGTAATGAATGTGTCAGAGGTACAATTATTAAAAAAAAAAGAATATTGGTAACTTGGCCGTATCTTCGTATTGCTAGTGCTGCTGTTTGGAAGTTGAATGCTGGAGGGACGAGGGGAAGCTCTAAAAGAAGGGAAGGGAACACCTGAGTTGGGACACAAATTGATACAATTTGGAGATTTTAAAAGAGCCTGGATCTGAAGAAGTAAAGTGAAGGAGAGGCAGGTCATGATCATAACACTTGGAGAAAGGAAGAAAATATAATTGCAAAGAATGAGAGAAAATGAAATTGGATGTGCGGAACAAAACGTTTTAGCCTATCTGAATTCATATCTATATGTATATCTATATATATGAATTATCTTGTGACGTCATGGATATCCATCCATGCTGGGCTTGGGGGCAATAGTATAGAAGCTACAGAAGTGGTTTGCTATTGTTTTCTTCCTCCTTCCATCTTCTAATTTATCTACCTACCTACCGTATCTATCTATCATATCTATCTATCTACCATATCTATCTATCTATCTATCATCTATCTATCTATCTATCTATCTATCTATCTATCTATCTATCTATCTATCTATCTATCATCTATCTATCTATCTATCTATCTATCTATCTATCTATCTATCTATCTATCTATCTATCATCTATCTATCCTCTACCTACCTACCATATCTATCTCTATCTATCTACCTATTGTATCTACCATATCTATCTCTATCTTTCTAATCTAATATCTATCTATCTACCTACTCTATCTATCTATCTATCTATCTATCTATCTATCTATCTATCTATCTATCTATCTATCTATCTATCTATCTATCCCTCCCTCCCTCCCTCCCTCCCTAATCTATCTATCCATCCCTACCTACCTTATCTATCTATCTATCATCTATCTATCTATCATCTATCTATCCCTCCCTCCCTCCCTAATCTATCTATCCATCCCTACCTACCTTATCTATCTATCATCTATCTATCTATCTATCTATCATCTATCTATCTATCTATCTACCTACCTACCTACCTACCCAACCCACCCACCTATTTATCTATCTGTCGTCTATCTATATCACCTATCTATCTACATCCACTCAGCCACCAATCCAAAACTATAAGCATCCATCACTAGTGTGAGATGGATTTCTGTGTAGTTTCCCACCCAAGTTCTAACCAGGTTCAACGATTCTAGGAGAAAGTTCCATAAAAGCTCTGTTCTTTGAAACATGAATGTCTGTTAAGGGAAGTTATTTCCTGAAAAGACATTGAATAACATTTTGCTGCAAAAATTGGAGAAGAGTTTGTGCAGAATGTTAAGGGGGAAAAAAAGATTTTGAAATTCAAACGCTTCTGCTTCTTGATTCTCCTTACTGGTTAGCAAGAAGGGTGGCAAAAGAGGAAGAAAGAACACTTTATGCATGCTCAGAGGCACTCTTCTTAATGCTTTTTATTTTATATGCCGTTGGCTTGCACTTTAATCTCTGCCTAAATAGAGATCTCCAGGGCTGATCCTGGATCAAGTGTCCCATTTTCCTTTGTGGTTTGAGTCCAGTTTTAGCTTAGAAAGTGACTTTTTAAAACTCAGCTGGGAGTCATAGGGGTACGGAAGGAATGATGCGCCCCCTCATTTGGGGTAAAAACTGAAACTGGGCAAAGGGGGGAAGACCCTCCAAAGCAGCTCTTGAATTTACAAGCATAGGTCAGAGGCCGGTTAACACATTCTGGTTATGACGAATTTTAAATATTTTTAAAAGGGTTCTCGCCGGGAAGAGTCGTCCCACTAGCCCCGCATAGCGGTTTCATTGAGAAACCGGAAATGTGGTCTATCCACTCAACCTCGCAGGTTCACCCTCTTGGGAGTGGGAAGGACCTCCTCTTTTTCTCCCTCCTCCCCCCCCCCCCATCACGCCTGCCCGATTTGTCCGTCCAATCAGCAACCGAAGCGCCGCCGCCGCCGCCACAAAGAGGGCGTCACCGCGCCTGCGCGCCCTTTTGCGGACCCGAAAGGGGCCCTCCGCTCCTCGCCGAATTCTCGCGAGACGTTCCCTTCTTCTTTCCAAGATGGCGGCGGGTGAGGTGGATGCTGCTCTGGCTCTGCTGAGCCGGGTCGCTGCGCTGGAAGAGCCGCTGGCGGAGCTGCGGGCCCTGCGGGTGGCCGTGCAGGCTCTGCCCCCCAGCGCCCTCCGCGAACGAGGCCCTGGCTACCCTTTAGCCGGGCTCTTCGTCCTCATGGCCCGCGGGGATACGTAAGAGTGAATTGGGAGGGGTTCCCTCACACCAAAGGGGCTAGTCCTCATGGAGGAGCTGGGGTCGTGGTGGGCGGGGCGCGGTGAGGTTGGGTGGTCCATGGGGCCGAATTTCAAGATCACAGGGTGACAGGTGCATGCATAATTGGGTGTGCAGGTGTATACGTATAATCTACCTATATATCTTTCTCTATATACATATAGATATAAATACATGCACATTTATGCACACATACTGTATGTACGGGTATAGATACAAATATGTGCCATCAATCTACATCTATCATCCATCCATCCATCACATCTATCCAGCTACCTACCTACCTAAATCAATCGATCAATCACTATATCTACTTACCTACCTCCCATCTCATCTATCCATCCAGCTACTTACCTACCTAAATCAATATCCATCCATCCATCCATATCCATCCATCCACCTACCTACTTACCTACCTAAATCAATTGATCAATCACTGACTGTCTGTCTGTCTGTCCATCCATCCATCCATCCACCCACCCACCCACCCACCTACCTACCTACCTACCTACTTACCTACCTAAATCAATTGATCAATCACTGACTGTCTGTCTGTCTGTCCATCCATCCATCCATCCACCCACCCACCCACCCACCCACCTACCTACCTACCTACCTACCTACTTACCTACCTAAATCAATTGATCAATCACTGTCTGTCTGTCTGTCTGTCCATCCATCCATCCATCCACCCACCCACCCACCCACCTACCTACCTACCTACCTACTTACCTACCTAAATCAATTGATCAATCACTGACTGTCTGTCTGTCTGTCCATCCATCCATCCATCCACCCACCCACCCACCCACCTACCTACCTACCTACCTACTTACCTACCTAAATCAATTGATCAATCACTGTCTGTCTGTCTGTCTATCCAACCATCCATCCACCTACCTACCTACCTACCTACCTACTTACCTACCTAAATCAATCGATCAATCACTGTCTGTCTGTCTGTCTGTCTGTCTGTCTGTCTGTCTGTCTATATCTATCTATCTATCTATCTATCTATCTATCTATCTATCTATCTATCTATCTATCTATCTATCTATCTATCTATCTATCTATCTATCTATCTATCTATCGTCTATCCATCCAGCTACCAGGCGTGGGTTCTACTTACCTTTACTACTGGTTCGCAACGTGAGTGCGTCCGCATGCACAGAAGCTTCTGCGCATGCGCAGATTGTCCATTATGATGTCTGGGCGGGTGGGTGGAGCTTCTTGCCGGTTTTACTACTGGTTTGCAAGAATCAGACAGAACTGGGAGCAACCCACCACTCCTACCTACCTACCTACCTAAATCAATCAATCAATCAATCAATCAATCTATCTGTCTGTCTGTCTGTCTGTCTGTCTGTCTGTCTATCTATCTATCTATCTATCTATCTATCTATCTATCTATCACATGTACATACACATGCGCACATACACATAAATACAAATACATTTATACATATATATATATATATACACAGAAATCTGTGTGTATACATTTCTCTCTATGTGGATGTAGAAAGTTGGGGGGGGGGTGTTAGGTGTAAACATTCCTCCTGGTCTCCGATCCCTCCTTTCTTTCTCTGCCTTTCTTCAAAACGCTGCTTTATAAATATGGAAACTCTTGAAATGAGCGCAACAGTGTTAAGGGAAGAGAACAACAGGATGGGAAAGTGATTGGTCTGTTTTTATGCTGTGGGCAGGTTATGCAGTTGCTGGTGGATGTTTTGGAAAGTGTATGATTAGTTTTCATAGAGAGTCCATGAGGGGGTGGGTGGGGGAAGCCTTTGATCTTGATAACAACCAGTTCCACCTTGAAAATTGGTGTCAAGAATTTTCACAAAGGAGCGAGGAGATTATTTTGCACTGTATTGACACCTTTCCTTATTTCATTAGCAAAATGGTTTTCCTTTCTCTTGCAAACAGTGAACAGATCTCTTTATGTGTCTCAATCTTGGAGAGATTCCTGCAAGTTATGGATCCCTTGGATGTAATCCAAAACTTTGGGGAGGAGCTTCAGAAGGGACTGTTCCACCCGGATGATTCAGTCAAAATCCTAACCATCTCCCAAGTACGTGTTACAATTCAGTTTTGTAATCTTCTCAAGGAGTTTAAGAATGAGATGCTTTTATCCTGCCATGCGCTTCTCTGTTTTCAGGCATGTGCTACAGGTGTCCGAAACAACATTGGAGGTGATATAGGTAGTCCTCGGCTTACGATCGCAATTAAGCCCAAATTTTTTGTTACTAAGTGAGATACTTGTGAACTGAATTTTGCCCCGTTTTACAACCTTCCTTGCCGCAGTTGCTAAGTGAACCATTGCAGTTGTTCAGTTAGTGACATGGTTGTTAAGTGAATCTGGCTTTCCAAAATTCACTCTGCTTATCAGAAGGTTGCAAAAGGGGGTGGCATGACCCCGGGACACTGCGACCGTCATAAATACGTGTCAGTTGCCAAGCATCTGAATTTTCATCACGTGAGAATGGGGGATATTGCAACAGTCTGAAAAATGGTCATAAGACACTATTTTCCCAGTGCTGTTGTAACTTTCAGTGGTCACGAAATGAACTGTTGTAAGTCGAGGAGTACACTAAGTTCGCCCTGTTTTGTGCTTTAATTAACAGTTATTGCCTTAAAATTTTTGGCTAGTAAGCAAATGCTTTGATTTTTTTTTCCCCAAAAAAGTTTTTATTTTTATTTCTCATAAACACATTTCCGTGTACAGTCATTTACCCATCATTTTTCATTCGTCTTAAAAAATAAGATTAACTTTCATTTTTCATTTTTACTTTTTCGGGGCTGCTCTTTTACCATTTACCTTTACCTCAACCGTTCTTCTTCTCCTCCCCTTCCTTTCCTCTTTCTTCTCCTACTTTCTTCGTTCTTCCTCTCCTTCTCTCTCCTACTTCCCCTTCCCCCACTCCTCTCTTCTTCCCCCCTTCTAACCTTCTCTTCTACTCCTCTTTCCCCTCCCTTTTCTTCCTCTCCTTTTCCCTTTCTTCTTTCTCCTCTCCTCTCCTCTCCTCTCCTCTCCTCTCCTCTCCTCTCCTCTCCTCTCCTCTCCTCTCCTCTCCCCTCCCCTCCCCTCCCCTCCCCTCCCCTCCCCTCTCCTCTCCTCTCCTCTCCTCTCCTCTCCTCTCCTCTCCTCTCCTCTCCCTTCCTCTCTCTCTCCTCCTTCCCCTCTCTCTCGTTTTTTCCCTTTTCAGTTCAGTCTAAAATGGTATTCGAGCAGCCCCGAGCGATTATTTTTAAACTTTCAGTTTATGAAACCGCAAGGCAATATAGAAAAATAGCGGAGAAGACAACTAAGAATGAGACTTAAAGACCAAAAGTAAGAATGGAAGAAGAATGGAAGTTAGAAACTGTCCAGTGACTATAAATTATGTTGTATCCCTAGGTTGGAAGAGTTGTGGAAGACTCTGTTGCTGTCAGAGAAATCCTTAACACTCCTGAATTACTGAGGCAGATTGTCTATTGCATTGCTGCCGAGAAAATAGCAGTGGCGGAAGAGGTCAGTGCTTATGATTGTGAGGGAGGGAAGGCCTTCTAATCCATAGAACTTTATAAATCTCATAAATTATAACTCTCCCCATCTATTGGGCCAGTCACTCTCTCTCAGTCCTGGGAAGAAGCCCACTTCCAAAATCTTGGCAAGAACACTGCAGGGACTTGCCAAGGATTAAACACAGACTCAGTGGCGCGCCTCCCCTCCTCGCCCCCCCCCCCAAATCTAAATTATGGGTAGCCATGGACTGTGAAGCACTGCATTCCCAATTTTCTGTTTTTGCAACTCAGAAGCACCTGTGGGATCCACCCCCCTGAATCTCTTGGAAAGAAAATGAATATATTCAATTATGTACCAGCTTAGACCCCCGTAGAACTGTAGTCAAAACTATTGCTTGTTTATTTGCGATGTCAAATGTGTGCCTTTCTCTGTTAAGGTCTCTGACTCCTTTATTTGTCAAGGATCCATTAAAAGAGATGGGTGGCAAATAAATAGAACAAATAATAATCAATCCCCAATGTGCTGGACCACATGACCCCATTGTATGAAGACTTTCTTCCTTCTGGAAAATATTTTTTTTTTCTGAGAATGTATTTTTTTCTGAAAATATTTTTTTCCCTGAGGTCCTTCATCTTAAGCCGCTGAGGTGGATAGAGATCGTTCTCTATTCAGACTGTGCAACTATTGTGCCTTTTGCTAATTCAGGGTACCCCAATGTATGCATAGGTCGGCTGTTCCGGTTTCCTTTTTTAAAATATATTTTTAATATTTACATATAAGTATATCGAACACAGTGTGAGCATCCTGACGTTTCATCCGCCATGAAATCCAAAGTGAAAGACAAATAACACATACGTTACTTACACAGTGCTAGGCTTGTACAATTATTTTTGACCAACGTACTTATTCTAATACCCTGTTTCCCCTAAAATAAGACATCCCCTGATAATAAGCCCAGTCAGGCTTTTGAGCACAGGTGCTAAAATAAGCCTCCCCCAAAAAATAAGCCCTCCCCGAAAATATTTAAATGCAGAGCTGGAAATCGGGCAAGACGGCAAGAGGAGCCCCATCTTGCTCCACGTGTCCCAAATTAATAAGACCTCCCTGAAAATAAGGCCAAGCGCTTATTTCAAGGTTCAAAAAATATATAAGACAGGGTCTTATTTTTGGGGAAACGCAGTACATATATAATTTCTCATTCCGGGTCCACTTAGCCTAATTTTTTCGTGCTCCGAGTCCCACTTCGTGCTTCCAGCCATTGATAAAACCTGTTCCATGTGCCCTAATATTCTGACTCTGTTTTTGAATTCTAACGTTAATCTATCCATCTCTGCGCATACTAATATCTTCCTTATTACCTCCTTTTCTGAAGGGGCGTTGGCACATCTCCATTGCTGAGCCTGTCCCATTCTCACTGCCGTCAGAGTGTGTAGTATATATGCTGTTCCTGTTTTCATCGCCAACTTTGTTTCTTAGGCCATCAAATCTTTGTCCAGGATAGCACAATCACCTGAGGGCTTGGAAGTTTTGCTGGCGGGGAATTTGCTGATCGACTTGAAAAATGTCATGGCGAAGAGCGACATCATACGTTATCGCGTGTATGAGGCAAGAATTATTGCGTTGTGTTTTTTTTTAAATTGCACCTAGCCCTAGCAGATAGAGGACAGAAATGTTTGCTTTTTAACTGCCAGGTGGATGATGTGACTTGAGGATTTGGAAATAATTCTGATTGTAGCTGACTGGAGTAGGGATAAGTTCCAAATTGGATAAAATTAGTGGTGGTATGGGATGTAGGGACGCGGTGGCTCATTGGCTAAGACATTGAGCTTGTCGATCGAGAGGTCGGCAGTTCAGCAGTTTGAATCCCTAGCGCCGCATAACGGGTTGAGCTCCCGTGACTTGTCCCAGCTTCTGCCAACCTAGCAGTTCGAAAGCCCGTAAAAAAGTAGAAAAAATAGGGACCACCTTTGGTGGGAAGGGAACAGCGTTCCGTGCGCCTTTGGCATTGAGTCATGCCGGCCACATGATCACAGAGATGTCTTTGGACAGCGCTGGCTCTTGGGCTTTGAAACGGAGATGAGCACTGCCCCCTTGAGTCGGGAATGACTAGCATATATGTGCAAGGGGAACTTTTACTTTATTATGGGATGTGAAGATTAAAGGGAGAGGGTGTCTGGAGATTCTCAATCACCCAGGTCCTGGTTGTCCCAATGGTGCTTTTGCAAAAGGCAATCGGACTTCGTTTTTTCTTGGAAGATGTTTCGCTTCTCATCCAAGAAGCTTCTTCAGTTCTGACTAAAGAATTGAAGAAGCTTCTTGGATGAGAAGTGAAAGTCTTCAGGGGAAAACAAAGTCCGGTTGTCTTTTGAAAAACCACCTTTGGGACACGGGGGGAGGGGGTACATATGAAAAAGAAATTGGTAGTTTCTTTCAATGAATTAATTTACGTGGCATTCTTAAAAGCTGTATGAAGATCTCTGGGAGGGAATAGGATTTTTTTTAATTTTAAAGAAGTCAATGAAGTGTACCTATTGGCTTAACACAGGGGTGTCAAACTCGATTTCATTGAGGATTTGTTTGACCTCAGGGGTCAGGGTGGATGTCACTCATATCGGGGGTGCCTCAGGCAGCCCAAGCACTCTGCCAGCTCCTGAGTTCTGTTTTCAGCCACGACCACCTCCTGCAACCCTCTGCCACAAAAAACAGAGCTCAGGTGGATCACCCATGCCCCCCAGGGCCTGTTTTCGGCCGCGATGGCCCCCTACAGCCCTCTGCCAGCGAAAACAGAGCTCCAAGGGCCAGTACTTCACCATTTCCAGGGCGGCTTCGCAGGCCAGATGTGCGCACACCATGGGCCTGATCTGCCCCACAGGCCGTGACTTTGACACCCCTAGCTTAACAGATCTATGTTTAATTAAATAACTGCAAATCTGGTTTACAAATGGGGGAGACGTATCTGCCCGTTGCAGCAGAAACACTTTTAAAGAGACGTGGCTCAGATTCCTGTCTTTTTGTGCATTTGTGTTAGCTAGTGATCAATATTTCCTCAACGTCGGTGGACTCTCTGAACTACTGTGTGAACAGCGGCTTAATATCGGAACTGATTGGGGAACTGACGGGAAACGATGTGCTTGTCAGGTACGTCATGGGATGGGCCTCAGCATGAATGGGAGGCCATCAGGTCTTGGGGGGGGGGCAGCCTTGCTATCTCTTTGCTGCTTGTAAATGCATGAGGTGTCTCAGTTTTGCTTGCTACCTATCGTCAATCTCTGGCCCAATTCATAGTTTGCTTCCAATGCTTTCTTAGAAGGGGGAATGAATTCCATTCTCTGCACAGAGACATTGGATATTTTCTCCCCGTTGCAACCCTACAAAAACGCAAGTCTCGGCTTCTGTGGTATGCCCCCGCTTTCAGTGCCCCCCAAATGTCTTCACCTAAATAGCAATAGAACTTAGTCGGTCAAATGAGGACCCAGATTGTTGGGGGAAAGATGCTGACTTTGTAAATTGCTTAGTGAGGGCTGCAAAGCACAGTGAAGTGGTACTTAAGTCTATGCGCTATGGCTATACACATGTTTTGCTGCAGGTGGAGCTTCCTGGGGCATTAGGAGGCCTATTACTATATTTTTTGGAATATAAGACGCTCCGGACTTTTTTGGGGGAGGAAAACAAGAAAAAAAAAATCTGCCTCTGCCTCCCAGCAATTTGCCTCCTTGCAGCAAACAGCCAGTCTCATTTTCATTACAGCCTGATTAGCACAAGGAAAAAACAATCTGCCTCTGCCTCCCAGCAATTTGCCTCCTTGCAGCAAACAGCACAGGCCATAGGCAATGGCAATCCCTGCAGATTGAAACAGCTGATGGTCGGGAGGCCGATCCAACCGACAATCAGCTGCTTGTGCTAATCAGGCTGTACTGAAACTGAAACTGAAACGGGCTGTTTGCTGCAAGGAGGCAAATTGCTGGGAAGCAGAGGCCAAAGAGTGGGGGCTATATTTGGTGTATAAGACATACCCAAATTTTCACCCTCTTTTAAGGGAGGGGGGGAAGTGAGTCTTCTACTCCGAAAAATACAGTAATTCTCATCTTTCTGAAGTGGTCCATTTATTTGTTTTAAAACAGAGCGACCTGTATTGAGATGGTGACCTCACTGGCCCACACTCAACATGGACGGCAGTATCTCTCTCAGCAAGGCATCATCGACAAGATTTCCAATATAATCATTGGCGCCGATTCAGATCCCTTCTCCAGTTTCTACCTGCCAGGTGATTACAGGTGGTCTTTGGGCATCTTGATCTTAGTAGGGTTAATACTGTATGTTTGTGGCCTCCTGTGCCGTGTGTGTATGTGTGGAGACCAGCGGTGAAATCCTCTGAAGTCTTCTACCAGTTTTGTGAGTCTCCGACCCAGCGCACGCTTTGATGCATGTGTGCCTGACGTACCTACGCAGTGCTAAAAAAGGAACATTTTGAAGCCTTCCGAGTCTGCAAAGATAAGTAGAACAGCAAGAGGAGGAGGGATCCGCTGTGCCACGCGATTTAGATTAGTTAGAAAGCAGAAAATCCCACGATTTTAGCTAATATAAATCGCATTTCACAGCTGATCGTCGCCCAGCTGATTGTCAGAAATACCAGTTCCCAGAAGAAAGAATGTTATTTTGGCTACATATCTGTCCAGCTCCACTGTGGCAACCCTGAAGACCTTCAAAAACGGCTCCAGGGTTGACACTTGGAGCAATGCTTTCGGTTCTGCCCACCTTCAGCCTGCTTTGTGTCTTCGCCATGTCCTTTATAAGTAAGAAGAGGGAAAAGATACTGACCAAAGCAGCCGGACCATGGAGGTTCAAGGGGCACTCATCTCCTCGCTCTGTTGACATGGGTGTATCTTGGCAGGTTTCGTTAAGTTTTTCGGCAACCTGGCGATCATGGACAGCCCTCAGCAGATCTGCGAGCTTTATCCCGCCTTCCTAGAAAAGGTCTTCAGCATGGCCGAAGGCCAGGACCCCACCTTGTTTGGAGTGGCGGTGGACACGCTTGCAATCTTGGGCTCAAACGTGGAGGGCAAGCTCGTGCTCCAGAAGACAGGTTCGTCCAGTGTGCTCATGTAAAAGTACAACAACTCAGATTACAGGGCTAAAGGGGAGTGTTCTGATTTAGGCTTCCCGAGAGCATGAAACAGTCTCCTTGCCCCGACAAAACCCCCTTTTTATTAAGTTAGTGTGAATTCCTCATTCCCATCCAGCAAAGTCTTTCAAGGGAGAATTTACAGTCACAGACCTTATCTGGCTTGGAGAGCCGCCAGGCCGATATCTTCAAAACTTGGGAAGGAGTCTCTTGAGAGTCAGGAACCAATTAAGTGAACTAATTGTCTCCTGCAAACTCCACTCCCCTTTCGCTCCTCTTTTATTCCCTCTGGGAGGGGCCATTCATCGTCCACCTGTGGCTTTACTCCTGAGTCGACCCTTGTTCTTTAGCTGTTCCCTTCGTCTGGCAACTCTGTGCATGCGCCCACTGGGAACAGGTTCCAGCTGTTCGTCTGCCTCACTGATGTCTGACTCCGAAGGCAGCTGATAACTGTCAGACGGCCCTGGCCCCCTCTCTGCCTCCGATGCAGAGCCCTCATCAGAGCCTTCCCCAGACTCCAGGACTGGTCCAGGTTCCTCCCCAACCTCCTCACTGTCCGAATCTCCTACCAAATCTGCTGGCTGCTGGTGGGCCACAAAGGGGGGGGGGGAAGATGCTTTATGGGCCTAGCGAAAAACAGAGTTTGCTTTGGTTTTCAGGGAGTCGGTTCCATCGTGTGTTAAACAGAATCGGGCACCAAATAAAGAATTCCCCGACGGAGATGCGAATCCGATGTCTGGATGCTATTTCATCTCTTTTGTTCTTGCAAGTAAGTTACAGGCGATCAGCTTGCTTCCCCGTCCTGCCCTCTGGTGCTTTGGAGAACAATTTAACCCCTCTTCTTTGGGGCAGCCCCTCATATACTGGAATACTGCTATCATGTCCCCCCTAGTCCTCCTTCTCTCTAGACTAGCCAAACCCAAATCCTGGAACCGTTCTTCCCATGTTTTAGTTTCCAGGCCTTTCATCATCTTAGTTGCTCTTCTTTGCACTTTTCCCCCAAAGTCTCAACATCTTTTTTTTTTTGCAATGTGACTAAAACTGAATGCACTATTCCAGGTGTGGCCTTAACCAAGGCTTTATAAAGCGATACTAACACGTCACGTGATTTTGATTTTTATACAACCCAGGATTGTTTTGAAACTTTCAGGGGGGAAAAAGAGCCATTTGCAAACTCACCCGCTACTCTCTTGCATACAGCCTGAGCAGCAAACCGAAGACCTCCTCCGGATGACCGAAGCGTGGTTCTCCTCTCTATCCAACCAGCCCTTGGAGCTGTTCAGAAACATCAGCACTCAGCCTTTCCCTGATCTCCACTGCGGAGCCTTGAGGGTTTTCACTGTAAGATTCTTCTTTTGCATGAAATGCCTTTGGCAGTTGTCTACCCCAGGGGTCACTAACCTTTCGGATCTCAGGGACCACTAAATTCATAATTTTAAATCCCTTGGACCACTAATATGATTTGCCTAATGACCTGCTGGGTGGGCGTGGCTAGGTGATCATATGACTGGGTAGACATGGCCAACTTGATGTCACTCATATCAAGGGGTGCCTTACCAGCCTCTACTCGCCCCTCCCCTCACAGCCACACTTCGCTTGCCTGCCCGGGCTCCTTGGGGTCCCTACAGGAAGCAGTTGTTGGGGCTAAGCAGCCACCATGAGAAAGAGTTGGCAAAACAGCTGGCTCAGTTCAAATTGGATCTGGCCGAGAAGGAGGCTCAGCAGAAGCACCTCACTGAGGACTAGGAGCATAGGCTTTCCAAGCAGAGGGAAGACTTGTGGGAATGCAAGGCCAGGTACAGGTGCCTGGAGGCTCAGCAGGCTGAAATGGTCAGCCAGTTCCAGGCCATGATGCAGTCCCACTGGAACGAGGCCCTCTTCTCTTTGCCACCAGCGGTGCTTCCCTCCAGCCTTCGCCCAAAGCCCTGCACCAGGAGGGTGAAGCAGACCCCGAGTCAGAATTTCTGCCCCCCTCCAACCCACACAAAAAGACCCCGAAGGGGGAGACTCTCTGTAGCAACACAAACGTTCATTGCACGTATCCGGCCCAGGGGCCATAGTTTGAGGACCCCTGATTTAGTGCAATATAAAAAATGCAAATAATTTTTCTGCGGACCACCAAAATTTTCTCGCGGCCCGCCAGTGGTCCACGGACCAGCAATTGGTGACTGCTGGCCTATACATTTTGTTCTGACCTAGGCTTCCCCAGCAGCACGAAGTCGAGTCCTCGTCTCAATAAACCCCTTTTATTGAATTGACAGTGAATTCCTCTCCAGCAAAGTCTTTCCTCTCCCGCAGCCTTTCAAGATTAGATCACAATGACCGACCTTTATCGGGCTTGGAGAGTGGCCAGGCTGATATCTTTCAGACTCCACAAGAATGCAGGAACAGATCTTCACCCAAATGAACTAATTGTCTCCTGCCCTTTCGCTCCTCTTTATTCCCTCTGGGAGGGGCCATTCACCGTCCACCTGTGGCTTTACTCCTGAGTCGACCCTTGTTCTTTAGCTGTTCCCTTCTCCTGGCAGCTCTGTGCATGCGCACACTGGGAACAGGCTCCAGCTGTTCTTCTGCCCCACTGATATCTGACTCCAAAGGCAGCTGATAACTGGCATACGGCCCCGGCTACCTCTCTGCCTCCGATGCAGAGCCCTCATCAGAGCCTTCCCCAGACACCAGGACTGGCCCATGTTCCTCCCGAACCTCCTCACTGTCCGAATCTGCTGCCAGATCCTCTGACGGACCACAACAACATTGTTGTTCTCTCTAGGGCAGCTTTTCCCCAGCCTGGAGTTGTGGGATGGCATGAGCCAGGATAATCAGGGTTGCAGAACAGAACAGAACAGAAAACTATTCTCAGACCCCCTTTCCTCTGCTGATGAATTCCGTTCTTGTTTTAAATTTGGAAGAGTTTTAACCTCACCACCCGATTAAATATTTTTAGGGGGCGTAAAGAGAGGCTAAAACCAGGGTTGGCGAACTTTTTAGATACCGAGTACCCAAACTGCACACGCACGCATGCCCAAATTAAAAGGTGCACACGTGTGCCAGCGGAAAGGGCTCTGCCGTAGGTTCGCCATCATGGGGCTAAACTATAACATGATCGTGTATAAAAGTTTTCAGCTGTGTTGCCAAACACCTCGAGGCTGGGAAGTCACAGAACTTCGAATCTGGGTTATAATGGTAGGTCTGCTGTGATTTAGAACGGTCGCTAAGAAGGGACCGGTCCTAAGATGAGAACTACATGTAGTTTGTTTTTTCAGCTTTTAAATAGATTCGACTTGACCACCGTTTTTAAATGGAAGGAATTCGCGAGGTCAAACCTCTTTAACCAAATCTGCCTTGTCCCCCTAGGCCATTGCAAATCAACCTTGGGCTCAGCAGGAGATGCTGGCCAGTCCTGGCTTTGTAGAATACATCGTGGACAGATCCGTGGAACCGGATAAAGCTTCGAAGGAGGCCAAGTACGAACTTGTCAAGGCTTTGGTTAACTCCAAGACGGCTGCAGAAATTTTTGGAAACCAGCATTACTTGAGATTGAAGGCTTATATGCGCGAGGGGCCGTATTACGTTAAGGCTATCTCAACTATCGCTGTGGAAGGAGCCGAGTAACTTCGGATGATGTAATTTTAAGCTAATTCCAGGGTTAACTAAACGTTTTGGATTTCCGGAAAGTGTGGGCCGGCCTGTTGATTTGTAGGGAGAGCAAAGATAGTGTGGATAACATTTTAACTCGGTTATGAGTTTTCTTATTTTTCCAATGTTGAAACGGCAGGAAGTTCATTTGAAATACGGAGATTTTCTAGGTATTTTCCTGATGGAAAACAGGCTCTTAACCATTTCACGCTGCTTAAAATCCAAGAGAATAAGTTGTTACCAGGAAAGGAGATTCTAAAATATTAAAAAAAAACACAACATTTTCCCCAGGATAATGTTGCAGGATCCCGAGAGACACATATTCGCCTTCATTTGTGAAAAACATTTTTTTGGGGGGGATTGATCACACTGATTTTACCATCTGACTAATTTCTCATCACATCTGCATTGTTGTTTTTCTGACGTTCCAATGGCAATTTCTCCACACAACTTTACGTAGGGAACAAATAACGTGGATTTAACCCAGGTTCTTCAAAGCAAGTGAGATGGAAGAATGAAGAATATATCTCACATCAAAGGGCCAAACAAATCACCATTTTGCAAAAATAAATAAATAAATAAAAGGGGCTTATTTACCCCCTTCTCTCAGCCTCCATCTGTCCATCCTCCAGCTCTTAATCTCAGCCCCAGAAAAGTATAAATGTATGCTGCCTGACTTCTCGGAGACTAATCCTCACAATCTCCTCCAAAAGAAAAGACATCTTCCAGTGCCTTCGAGAGTTAATAAATACATGTACATGCAAGATATTTCTTCCTCGATTCAGTTCGGACGTAGCACTGTCACCTACACACCCGTCTCTAAACAGGGTACAATTCGAATCAATGTGATTCAACATGAAGGACCAGAGTCCAATATGCTCAGCTTTTTGGGTGTTAAATGCATTGGTGGCTTTTAAAACTTGATTAATTTAGGAAGCAACAAAAGTAACTTCCCCACCGTTGATGAATCTGTGGTTGTAGTAAAGTTTTCAGTCGTTTTTCCCCTGCCTGCCAAATATTTGTTTTTCTGGCTTTCCGCTTTGGATTTGATTGTAAAATACAGTCTTGAATAGAAGAAAGTGTGAACGTTGGTATTTGCAATCCGATTTCCGACCCCGTTTTGTATATGTTGGCGCCGAAATACTGCGACTTGTTGTGTTTATAAACATCATGTAGAATTATTTATTTATTTATTATTCATATTTCTATGCCGCCCAACTCTACAAGGACTCTTACAACAAAGACAGTATGAACAATATACAATAAGAGACGTTAAAAACCCATACGCATCCCTCATGGCCGGATCTCACAAGAGCGCAACGGTGAGATCAACGGCCCCAAGCTTGCCGGAAAAGCCAGGTTTTCATCATTTTCCGGAAGGCCAGTAGGGTGGGAGCGGTCCTGGGCTCAGGAGGTAGCTGATTCCAGAGAGCCAGGGCAGCCACAGAGAAGGCCCTCCCCTGCGGACTCGCCAGGCGACATTGTTTAGCTGGTGGGACCTGGAGGAGGCCAACTCTGGGGGATCTTACCGGTCGGTGGGAGCTATGCGGTAGAAGACAATCTCAAAGATAGCCTCTTCCTAAACCATATAAGTCTTTAAAGGTAATAACCCACACCTCGAATTGTGACCGGAGACCAATAGGAAGCCAGTTTACGGAGGATTCGTGTAATGTGGGAGTACCTGTTGTGGCTCCGTTGCCTGAGCCTGTGTCATCGGCAGGAGAGGACTCCGAGAGTGAGGGAGAGGAGTTGACAAGGCCTCCTTCTCCAGAACCCTCCTCTCTGGCAATGCCTCCAGAGGACACCAAAGGGCAAGAGATAGACCCAGAGCCAAGCACGTCCCCTCAGCCACAGGTGGACAATGATGAGGGTAATGAGTCTTGGCTGGACCCTCGTCAGCGTCACAGAGACAGGCGCGCGCAACAGAAGAAAAGGTGTGCCCGTGATTAGCTGACTCATTGGACCACACCCTACAGGCTATAAAAGGGGGTGAGTTAATCATTCAGACTGTGACGGACAAAACTAACTCCTTTGAATCACATAGCATCTCTGGAAAACAGCAATCCGGGCCTTGGAAATATTCGGACAATTCTGACTGTGGGTATTTTTGCTTGTTTGTTGATAAAGTTCTTGATGATAAAGTTTGTTGATAAAGTTCTTGGCAAGCAGCTGCTGGGATTGTTGCCAAGCATCTTATCGGACTAATTGGTTGCCTGCCAGTTTATTTAACCCCCAGCTGTCTGTCTGAGTGTGTGTGTGTGTGTGGGACGGGGACAGAACAGTACCTAGGTGCACCCACGATTGTTCAAGCGGCTGCATTCTGGACCAACTGTAGTCTCCAAACACTTTTCAGGGGTAGCCCCATGTAGAGTGTGTTGCAATAATCCAACTGTGAGGTGACAAGGGCATGAGTGATTGTGAGAAGAGCCTTTTAAAAGAAAAAAAAATGCGTGCAAAATGTCTTCAGCATCTTGTCTGAATGTTGGGTTGCTTGTTACATCAGCTGTTTAAAATACAGGTAGTCCTCGGCTTATGACCACAATTTTGCAACCTTCCGACCAGCAAAGTCAATGGGGAAACTACACAACCACGTCACTAATTGAAGAACTGCCGTGATTCGCTCAACAAAGGCGACAAGAAACATGGTGAAAATGGGGCAAAACTCACTTGACAAATTTCTCACTTAGCAGCGTAAATTTTGGGCTTCAATTGCGGTTGTAAGCCGAGGACAACCTCTACACACGCAGAGCCACAGAATGATGATCAATCGTCACAGTACCAATACGTAAGATTGGGTATAAGGCCCATGAGAAAGTCAATCAGAGATACTATTATATTTGATACTTCTAATCAGAAAAATACAGGGGCTCTTTCTGAACGGAGTTGACATTGGAATCTTTCAACCCGTCCAGATACGTCATGATTTTGCAGGACACCAGCCCATAATAGGTTTCCAGTAAGGTGCAATCTTCATCGCCTTTCATTTCCTCCCATTCTTGGAGAAGCTGGCTGGTCTCTGACACAGTCGAAGTGAATATATATTTATAGCAGCATCGGTTGTACCAGATAGGTCTCTCCCCAGAAAACCGGGAGCTGTGGATAGGCACCACGCCGGCTGCCCTTGCACAGACTCCCACAAAAACGCCCGGGGGTAGGGAAGGAGGAACTTCTCTAGAAGTTACGTAGATCTTCCGAGCAACATCTTGCGAGATGACCAAAGCTGTGACACTGCAGTAGTCCGGATAATACTGTCCAGGATATTTTCTTACGGAGGTAAAACTGCCGTTGCGGAATTCTTTCTTGGGGACGCTTGGATGAATCACCCTTCCGAGATAGATGTCTTCAGGATGAGTTCTCAAGTTCAGCAAATATTCAACCAAGGTTTGGAGGTTGGCAAACATATCCTCGTCTACTTTGAGAATGAACCTGGCCTCGGGGCAAAAGGTTACGGTCCACTCGATGGCCCTCTTGATCTTCAGTGTCTGATTCTCAGGGGTATCAAGGAAGATTCCTTGGATGAGATCCTGTCGTTGGTCTGATTCTTTGATGACCTCCACTTGGGCACTAGCTGAAGATGGCTTGCCCAACACAAACAAAATCAGCATGGTGTAACCTTGGACGTGGGTCATGTTAGCCCATGTTTTCCGAATTGCGTCGCGCCTGGACAGGTTTTGGGGGCTACTGAAGATGAGAACCAACAGGAAGATCTCTCGGTTGGAGCAGGCTTCCGGGTCGCTAATAACATAACCCTGGGAGATGTTGGTCTTCATGGAGGACATGTCCAGTATCCGGGCTCTTTCCCGAGCTCGGAGGACTTTGGTATCCATGTAAGTGGTGGGGATGGCTTGTAAGAAATATTCTTCCATGAGATCGGCTCCGAAGAGCAAAATGTGGAAAAGGATCACATTGAAGAGTATAAAACACCACTGGTGAGTTCGGAGCCTACAGAAAATCAGCTGTTGAAATGGAGAGGAATAAGAATTAGTGTTGTCTTCCTTTTCCTTCTGCTTTTCCTTCTCCTCCTCCCTCCTCCGCCTCCTCCTCCTCCCCTTTCTAGCACTGATGATGTCCCTAGTTGGGGGAAAAAGCCATCTGCAAGAAAATCACCAAGCTCAGAGAGCACCAAGAAGCCCACAATCAGAAATATTCATGATAATGTGCTTAAATTAAATGTAGATTTATTTGGCTATGCGCAGTGTTTATATCATGCATTTAGAAAAGAGAGGCTAGCATGCAGAGACCTGGGTGTATAAAAGCATTGAAATACATTCATGCACTTCATTCTAATTCTTTGATTCTGCTAATATAGGCTATCATGAATTAAAACCATTTAATTGGATTGTTTGTTTTTTTTAAAAAAAACATGCATATTTAAAAAACCATCCTTGGAGGCTTCTTGCCTGTAACTATTTTTTTTAAGGTCTCAAATTTAACCCTGGCTGCAGTACATCAGGCTGAAAATTGAGCAGCCAGCCAGAGAAAATCTGAATTAGGAAATTTTATTTCCCATTTCCGTCTTGCAACGAAGCAAGTGTGCTGAAAACCACAAATGTCAAATTGCCTCCTGAATATTAGCCAAATGCACGGCGGGGGTGGGAGGGAAGCATTTGATTTTTAAAGTAGGATTTAAATCCTCGTTTCAATATTGTCACAATAGCGTTAGGCACTCAGGACTCACCTGCATGGTGGTTTTTGGAGACGATGCTGGAATTTTTCGAGTCGGGAGGTGGTGTGTGTACAGCTTTGGATGCACGGGGAATGTTTTTGCAATTGGAGTAGCATTTCATGTAGAAAAGCAGACCCAGATACGGTTTCTCTTGTGTCAGTCGTCAAGTTCAGCATTCTTTTTAAATTGTTTTTTTTTTCCATCCTCTTTTTGAATCCGAGCAAAGGCAGTGTAATACCAGAGGACGGTGATCATGTTACGCGTTGGCATAGGATTCTTAATTTCTGAGTGGACCACAACGGAGGCTGCAGAACAGCACACTTGAACAGAGGCAGGTGTGTGTGTGAGAGAGAGGGAGAGGAGAAGAGAGAGGGAGGAGAGAAGAGAGAGAAAAGAGAAGAGACAGGCGAGAGAAGGGCCTTGGTGGTGCAGCAGCTTAAAGTGGTGTTAAAGTGACACCAGCTGCTTGCAATTACTGCAAGTTAGAATCTCACCAGGCTCAAGGTTGACTCAGCCTTCCATCCTTTCAAGGTAGGTAAAATGAGGACCCAGATTGTGGGGGCAATAAGCTGACTTTGTATAAAAAAAGAACACTGCTTGGGGAGGCCGAAAGCCCTACTAAACAGGTATATACAAAAGTATGAAGGCTATTGCTTAATGCATTGTAAGCCGCCCTGAGTCTCCAGAGAAGGGCGGCATATAAATTAAATTTAAAAAAAAAGAGAGAGGAGAAGAGAAGGAGGAGAGAAAAGAGAGAGGAGACAGAAGAGAGAAAAGAGAGGAGAAGTGGGCGGGGGAGAGATAATCTGTTGTCCACTTAAAAAGCAAAGCTCTAGGGCCATGATGGCAAACCTATGGCCGACCATTGCCCCATCCCAGCTCCGTCGTGCATGCGTGCATGCCTCCCACTGGCCAGCTGGTCTTCAGGTCACTGCTGCACATGCATGGGGGCGCATGCAGGAATGCAGATGTGCATGCAAGGGGCCCATATGCGCCAGGAACATGCACATGGGTTGCAGGTTGGTGCAGGAGGCTTACCAGCCCCAAAATGGGGTGCAGGGGGTGCATGCACAGGGAGTCTTGCACAAGTGCGCAGGGGGGCGCATGTGTGGGGCGCTCGCATTGCATTTGGGCGGTTCTGGCACACCCACATGCATTCTCGCGTGTGACTCGCTTTAGGCAGTTGGCACCAAAAAGGTTAACCATCACTGCTCTAGGGCTCCTATGCTGCCCATTGGGAGACTTATATAGATCTATTTCTGGCTATATAAGATCTATATAAGTCTCCCAATGTGCAGCATAGAGCCTGCTGGCTGCTAGAAGAAAAAAAGCCCAGAAACTAGTGGATGGGATTTCACTGAACTAGGGCTGCAAAAAAATCTTGGCTTACGTAGGAAAAACCTGGCTAAAGAAAAATACACATAAATCCTACGAAAAAGTAAGAAGATAGATAGATAGATAGATAGATAGATAGATAGATAGATAGATAGATAGATAGATAGATAGATAGATGATAGATAGATAGATAGATAGATAGATAGATAGATAGATAGATAGATGATAGACAGAGATAGAGATAGAGATAGAGAGATATATAAAATAGAAGATTGTGGTTTCCGTGAACACAAGCATCTGTTTACAGTCTGTTTTGACACTTCTGAGCGTTGTGTGATGAGACACCTTGAAATGAGAACCCAAATGGAAATACTAACTGGCTAGGAGTTCCTTTTCCAACCTTTGGCTTTCCAACCCTAACCCATCAAATGCCCGCGTATTCTGTGAATTCCCAGGTAGGTCTCGACTTACCGACCGCAATCGAGCCCAAAATGTCTGCTGCTAAGCGAGACATCAGTTTTGCCCCATTTTACGACCTTTCTCGCCACAGTGTCGAGCGAATCACTGCAGCTCTTAAATTAGTACCACGGCTGTTAAGTGAATTTGGCTTCCCCGTTGACTTTAGTGCTTGTCAGAAGGTCACAGGAAGGGATCAGATGACCTTGAAACACTGCAGCCGTCATAAATGTGAGCATCTGAGTTTTGGGGACCTGACCATGGGGATGCTGTCTGTCTGTCTGTCTGTCTGTCTGTCTGTCTGTCTGTCTGTCTATCTGAATCCTGGCTAAAATCCCAGTTTAAGATCCTCCAAAGTCTCAACAAAACACTTTGTAAGGTCTTTTGAAACTCTGGCTAAAATCCTAATCAACACTTTAAAAGTTTTCTTTTTGGCAACGTCTATTTATCTATCTATCTATCTATCTATCTATCTATCTATCTATCTATCTATCTATCTATCTATCTATCTATCTATCATCAATCCATCCATCCATCCATGGAAGGAACGGAACAGAACAACAGAACAGAACACCTTAGTATGATTGGACACACAAGGAATTTGTCTTCGGTGCATAAACTCAGTGTACATAAAACCTATAAGTGATAAATCCTGATCATAGTCATCATAAAAATACATTTTATATATACATAAATACATACATGTGTGTATATTATACATGTACAAAAATGCATATATACATACCCACTAATATATATAAAACACACACACACACATATATA
This sequence comes from Coluber constrictor foxii, assembly GCA_038048745.1. Classification (NCBI taxonomy): domain Eukaryota; kingdom Metazoa; phylum Chordata; class Lepidosauria; order Squamata; family Colubridae; genus Coluber; species Coluber constrictor. The sequence goes on from CM075968.1 coordinate 10,277,718, forward strand.
TATTTAACATTTTATTATAAATAACACATTATTCTACTACAAATAAACCAAGTTTATTTATAAAGCCTGTGGGACCAAGATGGCCGCATTCCTGGCTCAACACAGGGGGATCCGTTGCCTGGCCAAGCATGCTAGCTTCGCCCGGCATGTGGGAGAGAGATCTCTTTCCACAGGTGCAGAGTGTGGCTTGGCACACGCAGAGCCAAGCAGACCTCTCGGCTTCTCCACAGCTGCTCGTGCGCGTCTTTGACGGTTTCCATTCTCTTTGGGGAGGGGGCTCGGCTGGAGCAAGGCTCAGAAGCCCCGAAACTGAAAAGCATTCAGAGGGGCACATGACCTAGATTTTAAAAAACACCTTGTTAACTAACTGAGTTCCTTTGTATTTTAATTTGACTTTCTTTTCTCTCTTTTCAAATCACGTTCGGGCTCCTTGCGAACTGGAATGACGGAATAGCTTTTTAACGTTCCTAAATTGGAAAGATCAAATTGGCTGGAGATAAGAAAGAAAAAGAAAATAAGATTCCCGATAAGTATCTTATAAGATGATAGGATAAGATGTCCGAACTGAATCAAGGAAGAAATCTATCATCTATCTATCTATCTATCTATCTATCTCTCTCTCTCTCTCTCTCTCTCTCTCTCTCTCTCTCTCTCTCTCTCTCTCTCTCTCTCTCTCTATCTATCTATCTATCTATCTATCTATCTATCTCTATTATCTATTCTCTCTATCATCTATTATCTATCACTATATTCTATTACTATTATCTATCTATCACTGTATCTCTATTATCTATCTTCTATCACTTATTTATTTTGTCTCTCATTTATCACTATCTCTCCATCTCTCTATTATCTCTCTATTCTCTATCACTATTATCTATTCTCTCTATCATCTATCATCAATCATTTATCACTATCCATCTCTCTAATATCTCTCTATTATCTATCTATCTTATCTATCTATTGCTATTATCTATTCTCTCTATCATCTATTATCTATCACTATATTATCTATTACTATTATCTATCTATTCTATCACTATATCTCTATTATCTATCTTCTATCACTATTATTTATTTTCTCTCTATCATTTATCACTCTCTCCATTTCTCTATTATCTCTCTATTCTCTATCACTATTATCTATTCTCTCTATCATCTATCATCAATCATTTATCACTATCCATCTCTCTAATATCTCTCTATTATCTATCTATCTATCTATCTATCTATCTATCTATCTATCTATCTATCTATCATCTATCTATCTATCTATCTATCTATCTATCTATCTATCTATCATCACTATCTCTATATTTTGTAAATTTGTAAATTTGTAATTTTGTAAATTAGATTTGTATACTGCCCTACTCCCAAAGTACTCATATCTATTAACTATCATATCTATTAACACGTATCTATTAACTATCACTATCTCTGCATCTCTCTATTATCTCTATCTATCTCATGGTGACGTTATGGGATGCAAATATGTAACATGTTCGAATACATGCAAGATTCAGAATAACACAGTTGGGAGGGACCTTGTAGGCCTGACTAGGTGGTTCAGTGGCCCAGACAACTGAACTTGTCGATCAGATAGGTCGGCAGTTCGAATCCCTAGTCCAGGTCTCCCGCGTGAGCAGGGGGTTGGACTAGATGACCTCCAAGGTCCCTTCCAACTCCGTTACTGTTCCTATTCATCTTACAAGCCCTTGAAGAACGAAGGGAGACAGCAAACCCAAGCTCGATACTCAATATCAAGACCGAATGGCTATATTAAAGAATAACATAAACACAGCTAGAACCGATACAGATTTTCAATGTCAGAAGATACATTTCTGATTGGGCGCCGGTTGCAGTGTGATTTTCTGGAAGCAAACTTGTAAAATTGCAACTTAAACGGCTCAGTTCAGTAAACCATGGTCCTGGGTAAGCCTTTCCTATGAATTTAGCCATAGCTGGGATTTGCAAACTTGAGTTTTATAAGCCTCGTGTGTGGTATAGAGAGGCAAAGAGGCAGTGGCGGCAGGCCAGTATCTCGGGATGGAGTTGTGCCCAGCTACGCCAACAAGGGGTAGAAGTAGCTTCCTGCAGGGGCGCCCCATTTTCGGCCTGGAAAGCCTCCTGCACCTACCCGGAAGCCAAAATGGGGTGTGGGGGTGTGTCCATGTTGCATTTTGGGGGTTCGGGCAAATGCATGTGCATTCGCACGTATGTGGGCACGGTTTGGGCACTCGGCACCGAAAAAGGTTAACCATCACTGGGATAGGCCATCCTGAAGAAATAAACCAACATGGTTCCTAAGGATCAAAGAGAAGTTGATGGTGCATCGACATCAGGTGCACATAAATTTGCCCCTGGGAGAAGCTGCAAATAATCACTGTCCCTGTCAACTAAGAGGGCTCGAGAAAACTACATTTCCCAGACGCCCCTTAAACTTGCCCCTCGGTGCAATCATGTCTAACCTTGTCTACTTTAACTTAACTCAAGCCTATATTTAGTTTAATAAAGGAGAATATTTGTAGTTCAGGGTTGGCGTGAAAGATCAGCGCTGCGCTCTGAGCTGGCTTGTTTTCTTGCGGACGTCTCATGACCCAGCTAGGTAACATCATCAGTGCTAGCACTGATAATGTTACCTAGTTTGAAACATCAGCAAGGAAACAAGCAAGCTCAGAGAGCACCAAGGAGCCCTCATATATTCAATCTTCTCCTCTTTTCTCTTTTCTTTCCCTTCCCTTTTCTCTCCTTTCCATCCTTCCTTCCACAGATGTCTTCAGGGGGTCCAAAAAATCCAACCACAATCGTGTGATAGCCCCCCCCCATCCTCTTTTCAACATCCATTGGAACAGAAGCAGTGGAGCATTGGAGCCAGCCCATCCATCCATCCATCTTGAACTTAATTGCCCCACCGATGTCATGAATTGCCCTGGGGCCCAACACTGGCGAATCCAAGCGTCCAGATGACCTCAAGAGTGCCTCATGAGCCCAACTTCCCACTTCTGAGCTGGAATAAGATCCCTTTGGCGTCCGGTTACACAAACTCTCTCTTTGGAGAAGAACAATGGATTCATGAGAATTCCCCCTTGGCGTGTGACTCAGTGAAAGAGATGCTTGCCGTTTCTATTTTTGGCTCCGGAGTTTGCATATAAGCTTGGGACTCTGCATCCTGATTTAAGGGCAGCTTCTCCGGAGCATCCTTAAGACGACAGGATGGGTGTTTACGAAGAAAGAGGGTAAGCAAACTCACTTTTGCAGGCTGGAAAAACTAATCTGACCCCTTTCCCAAAGTTTCTTTTGCATAGGCTTCCTTCCTTTTTTCTTTGAAAACATCTCGCTTCTCACGCAAGAAGCTTCTTCAGTTCCTATCTTGCTTTCGGAGACCAATGAACTCCTAGCCCACATTTTCATGGTGTTTTATTATGTTATTTTGAAGCATGGCCAATGGGACGTGTGTCTAAATAACTATCGTTTGTGGGTGTTATTCTTCCGAGCTAAGCCTAAATTTGTCCGTTTTCCCTGAAAGATGGTGGATTTGGAGTGACGTTTTAGGAATGTTTCCTTTTAAATGCTGCTGTGACCCTTTCCTCTTTCCAAGTCCAGGTCATACAGCAACGGAATTTCTTTTAGCATCACAACATCCCTGAGAAGTGGGTCAGCCCATGGGAAACAGCTCATGGGAAATGGTTTTAGTGAAATGGTTGAAAAAACTGGAAATTTATGCCTTCCTTTGCAGAATTTCAGAGGCTGTTTAAAATATCAAATGTCTTCATAAACAATCATGAAAAATAAAAGACAAGGAAGAATATTTTTTAACATGGAATTTGTTTTATTAGTGGTTAGATAAAAGAGGTAGAAATTAGAAGATAAAAGATTATTGATATGTATTGATATGATGAAATATTACATATAAGTAATAAACATTATTATTATTACTTACTTATTACTTACAGATAGTAATAAACATTATTATTACTTTTATTCATTAAACATGAAACTCAGTCAACTGAACATTTAAAAATGTGTCACAAATACTATTGATGTACCACAAACACCATTATTACTACTATTATAACTATTATTATTATTACTATTTATAATTATTATTACTACTACTACTATTACTATTATTACCTCTTTTATTCATTATACATGAAACTCAGTCAACTGAACATTTAAAAATGTCTCACAAATACCATTGATATATCACAAATACCATTATTATTACCATTACTATTATTTTATTTCTTAAACATGAAACTCAAGTCAAATGAATATTCAAAAATGCATCACAAATACCATTGATTGGTGCTAATGATTAATAGGGTTGCTGCCAGCATCCTAGGTATCAACCAAGTATCTTCTTAAAATATATATATTAAAATATATACCAGTACTATTATTATTATTATTAGTAGTAGTAGTAGTAGTAGTAGTAGTACTATTATTTTGTATAAGCAAATTGATTCAGACAATACACTGTTCATTAAGCACTTATGTATATCAGAGAAAAAAACGTATAAATAAGAATTTCAAAAAAGGATATCAAATGCCTTAAATATCAAGAAGTATACAAAATACGATCAGCTGCTGATGGTGATAGGCATGGGTCATCTCCGAGTCACCTTGTAGGGAAGATAGGCAGCATAAAAAATAATAATAAATAAATAAAAGGCATAGCTTGCTTGGGAACATTTGCCAGTTTCAAGAATCTTTTTGTCTTCTTGGTTCTACTGGAGCCTCCCATCTAGCCAACTTTAATTCTGGTTTGCTTCCATACTCAACAAAGTTACCCAGGTGCTGCCATCTGCCAAGATTAAAAAAAAATGTGGGGTTTTTTTTTTTGGATATGGTGAGACTGAGTGGCAAAATACTAGAAAAGGCTGCTTATATATTATTCATTGGAGCTTAGCAATCCCCAAATCCCTACCGTTCTTCCTTTCTTAAAGTAGTTTCCCTTCAAGGCAGATTTGATCAGACAGCCCTTCCCAGAAAGGACTAAAATTAGTCAAACAGGGACCCATGGACGCCCATTCCTTTGGGCATGATCAAAACTCCTTTTAGGTCTCTTTAAAATAGTTCTCTGCTTGTTGTTTACTCTTGAGTCTAGGGAATGAGTGGAATCGAGCATCGACGGATGCTTCTAAAATTTCCCTGCTTCTGTTTTGATTCTGGCATCAAATTCCCTTTGCGGGGGCAAAATGTACAGCTCAGAACATCACATTTACAGTAGCTTTCCTTTGGAAGATTTCTTACAGAAGGGTGATAATCACATTTTTAAAAATAACGTTAACGATGATTCAATCGTGGGTTTCTGCAGGGAGCAGATCGAACCAAAAAGGAAGCTGGTTAGTTGGAGAGCCAAGCATACATCGTCCAACAGCGGACGTCCCCTAGAGATCCTTTATGCAAGTAAGTATATTGGCTTTTTCTATATTTCTCTACAGTAGAAGCTGACAAGGTTCTCTATTTGTGGGTGGTGGGTGGAGAAACCCATCCAGGAGAGTTTAGAACAAGGTTTTGATTGTTGTTGTTGTTTTACAAAAGATTAAACCTTTAAAGCAGGGGTGAAATCCAGCAGATTCTGACAGGTTCTGGAGAACCAGTAATGGAAATTTTGAGTAGTTCAGAGAACTGGCAAATACCACCTCTGGCTGGTCCCAGAGTGGGGTGGGAATGGAGATTTTGCAATATCCTTACCCCAGGAATGGGGGGGGGGAATGGGGACTTTGCAGTACCCTTCCCCTGGAGTGGGGTGGGAATGGGGATTCTGCAGTATCCTTCCCCTAGAGTGGGGGTGGGAATGGAGATGTTGCAATATCCTTCCCCCAGGAGTGAGGAAGGAATGGGGATTTTGCAGTATCCTTTTCCTGAAGTGGGTGGGAATGGAGATTTTGCAGTATCCTTCATCTGCCACACCCACAAGCCACACCCACCAAGTCACACCATGCCCACCAAGCCATGCCCACAGAACCGGTAGTAATAAAAATTGAATTTCACCACTGCTTTAAAGTATTTATTTTTCATACTTCATCCAAACAGCTTGCAGATTAATAATAATTTTTAAAAAAGAGCTGGTTCATATTATCACATGTGGTGGACATGCCCAAGAGTGTGAAAATACTGGACAAAAATACACACATGGCTGGAAAAAAAATGATAAAACTACATACAGATTTGAAACCAGAGATATTTTTGCTGGGCATTCTACCAGAAAAAAATATTATTATTATTATTATTTTAATTTATATACCGCCCTTCTCCCCGGGAGGGGGACTCAGGGCGGTGAACAACCAAATATGATAAAAAGACAGCATATTTGATTTTGCATATATTAACGGCAGTCAGAATTGTATTTGCGCAACAATGGAAAGGTGAGATTGTGCAGAAATGGATAGATTAACACTTGCTATTAAAGATAAAGGAGAAACTGAATATTTTTTGATATGGGATACATTTTATCAATGGCTAGATAATAGAAACAGAAATTAGAAACGAAGCAATATAAAGGGAGGAAATGGGACAAAGGAGAAGATGATATTAAATGTTAAGTATTAAGGTTATTATAATGTTATTATATTATTAATACAAGGGTGATGACTAAATATAATGAAGATGTATAAATATGATTATCAAAATATAATTATACCCAGAATATACACTGTTTGATGAAAATTGAGTGTTATATAAATAAAGCAAATAAAACATTAAAAAAAGAGAGCTTATCCTATAAAACGATAGGAAAACAATGGAAAAAGCTCCAGTGAGAAAGGGAAATCATAATAACAACAATCAACCTAATAAGGCATTAATTCTTAACGCTGTAATGATCATGGTCTCTCCATAGACTAGTCAATCAAATGCCTGTTGGAATGCAATCATTCAAAAGCAAAAACTAAATTTACGGCTTTAATTTACAGTTGGGGGAGTCAGCTCTACAGGCATCACCAGTGGGGTGGAGCGTTACAACCCCCTGGATCATGAGTGGCAAATCTTGGGCTCGGTCTCAAGGCAGCGGAGTGGCATTGGGGTGGCTTCCCTTAATGGATCCATCTATGCAGCAGGTGGCCATGATGGACTTGTCTGCCTCAATAGTGTTGAGAGGTAAGTAGTTGCCTTGAAGGAAGAGATGGTCGATGGCTGGATTTCTCCAATTTTTTCCTAGCCGTTCTCGTCCTTTGTTCCAGTCTATTTTCTAAAATTTTGAGGGTTTTATGTTGCTCTTTGTTGGGAGCCGTTCAAGTTGGCAGCATCCAATTAAATAAATAACCCCCCCTCCCAACTTTCCTTGGGTCCTTGGGGAACAGTAGACTATGTTGGGGGTTTGCAAAGGGGAAGAATCCTGGAGAACAAACTGGGAGTGTGTCTAAGATGCAAGACTCTCCTTCTTTCTTCAATTTCGGTTACTTTTTTCTAAGTTGCTTAACTCTCCTACAGTCTGAAATTGACTGGATTTCAATTCCCTGCTCCCTTTGAAATTGACTGAATTTCAATTCCCTGCTCCCTTTGAAATTGACTGAATTACAATTCCCTGCTCCCTTTGAAATTGACTGAATTTCAATTCCCTGCTCCCTTTGAAATTGACTGAATTTCACCTCTCTGCTCTCAACTCTCAAGTTGTACCCGCAGGTTTTATGGAGCCTGCGGAGGCGCCACTAGTTGAGTCACTTGCCATTCTCCCAGCTTGCCGAGAAATGTTTTGCACCGTTCCTTTTCCTTGCGAGATGACTAAGACGCTCTTGGTATTTTTATGATGTCTCTTTATTTACAAGCCCAGTCAATTACACAATGACGTCTGCTCCTTAAAAAAAGAAGGAGAAAAAAACCATAAGCACTTCTAATCCCTCCGGAGCTACGATTGCTTTCCAAACAGGTGCAAAGCACAAGTTTTCTCTCTCTCTTAAAGTGATCCGTTCTCTATTTTCAAAGCTGGTGGCCGACAGCTCTCTATCCTGGCTTAAGGAAAAGCGACTTCCCGTCATCTGAGGCCAGCCATGATTTTTTTTTTCTTCTTCTTCTTAAGGACATGCTGCCATTAAGCCACACAAACAAGGAGTTTAGGAGAAAAATGCCTTTGGAATGAACTCACGCCTGAAGTTTAAATATTTTCCATTGGTTAGGCCAGTAATGTTGAATCTTTTCAGCACTGAGTGCCGAAGAGGGAGTGTGTGCATGTTTGGGCCGTAACCCGAAAGAAGAGGTTGCCCAGGGCACATGCACGGGCCGAACATGAACTTCCGGTTTTAGTCAGATACTCTTCTGGGTTTCTGGCACGCATGTGCCGATTAGCTAGCCGGCGTGCATGCTCACACAGGAAATGGCTCTGTATGCCACTTTGGGCACCCGTGTCATAGATTCACTATCACAGGATTAGGCAAAGCTGTGAACTGAGACTGAGGGCACAGAGGCGGCTAAGTCTCTGTCAGCTGAGGTACCGTATATGGCCATGATGGCGAACCTCTGGCACACGGAGCCATATCGGTGGGCATACAAGTGTTGCCCTGGCTCATCTCCAGTGCGCACCCGTGTGCCAGCCAGCTGATTTTTGGGCCTTCTTGGCCCACCAGAAGTCGGGAAACAGGCTGTTTCCGGCCTCCGGAGGGCCTCCTGGGGTTGAGGAAGGCTGTTTCCGCCCTCCCCAGGCTCCTAGAAAGGCTCTGGAGCCTGGGGAGGAGGAAAAATGGGCCTACCTCCAAGGTCCCTTCCAACTCTGCTATTGGGAATGGAATGGAATGGAATGGAATAGGATAGGATAGGATAGGATAGGATAGGATAGGATAGGATAGGATAGGATAGGATAGTGAGTGGAATGGAATGGAATGGAATGGAATGAAATGGAATGGAGTAGAACAGAACAGAACAGAACAGAACAGAACAGAATAGAATAGAATAGAATAGAATAGAATAAGAAATAATAGAATAAGAAATAATAAAATTATAAATAATAGAAATAGGAATAGAATAGAATAGTATAAGAATAGAATAGAATAGAATAGAATAGAATAGAATAGAATAGAATAGAATAGAATAGAATAGAATAGAATAGAATAGAATAGAATAGAATAAGAAATAATAAAATTATAAATAATAGAAATAGGAATAGAATAGAATAGTATAAGAATAGAATAGAATAGAATAGAATAGAATAGAATAGAATAGAATAGAATAGAATAGAATAGAATAGAATAGAATAGAATAGAATAGAATAGAATAGAATAGAATAGAATAGAATAGAACAGAATAGAACAGAACAGAACAGAATAGACCAGAACAGAACAGAACAGAACAGAACAGAACAGAACAGACACACGTATACATATACATACCTACACATAGTTTTACAAGCAATAGTAAGAACTAACACAGACCAAAACAAATTAAAATTCCTTGATTGAAATCTGTGATCCTTCCTTCCTGCATTGTTATCTTCTGATTGGGACCCTTGAAAGAGTCCCTTACCCCTTCTGCCCTTCCCATGCCAGTCTTCCCCTTAGCAAAGGGCACACCACTTGCAAGTGTATCTTGACTGACGCCCAAATGTGAATTCCTTCTCGTCTTGACATCCCCAGTGCCTGTTTAGCACCTTGTCATTCCTGTTAGATCTGATGGGATTACTTTGATGAGTCCCATTACTCCTCTCTCGGAGCTCCACTCAACCTCTCCGGCCCATTCCGTAAAGGCTGTTGTTGGGTGCTGACCTCAACTCATCGCCCAACTGAATATAATCTTGGTTCAAAGAAGTGTCACGTTAATTTTTAGCTCCCCGCGGCTGCAGAGGGCTGGAATTTCCACCCCGCCTTGGGAAATAGGAGCACTTTGTGGAAAGATTAACCTTGTTCCCTTGCCAAAAAAAAAAATTCGAATTAAGAGTTCAGGTAGTCCTCAATTTACAGCCAGAATGGACCCCCAAATTTCTGTGGCTAAGGTGAAACATTCCTTTAGCGAGTTTTGGTCCGTTTCTTGCTATAGCTGTTAAAGTGAATCTGGCTTTCCGCATTGACTTTGGTATTCGAGCGAACCGGTAGCTCCGATGATCAGTTGGCCCCGCACACACACACACATACACACACACACCCCGCTGTATCCTGTCCTTTATTTCCTGCTTTGTAGCTCATCTCAATCGCGCGGCATGGCTGATTTCTCTCCCCACCCCCCCTTGCGGTTCCTACTTACCATTGCTGACTTGGAAGGTAAGCAGCTGAGCTTCTAAATGCCCCCTTTTTCATCCCAAGCGCCTTAGGCAAGCTCACTCACGCACAAAGCACGCGCTCACCGAACTGATTGTTAAATTGGCAGCCTTCCACCACCGATCACATGTCCTTGGGACCCAGCAACCGTCATAAATATGAACCAGTTGCCCAGCATCTGAATTTTGATCACATGACCCAGGGGCATGCTAAAAAGGTCATAAGTGTGAAAAACGGTCCTAAGTCCCCTTTTTTTCAGCGCCGTCGTAACTTTGAATGATCACTAAATTAACTGTCGTAAGTCAAGGACTACCTCTAGTTTATGTTTACTCTGCAATCGTGTTGTACAAGTCCTTGCTTTGGGTCAGCTTCCCCTCCTCTTCCTATGGAGGGGTAAACATTTGCCCCCATCCCCACCCCTCCCATGCCCAGAACCTCTCCTCCATCTTACTTTTTCCCTGGTAGGTACATGCCCGAAATCAATGAGTGGAAGAGAAACGTCGCACCTCTGAGTGAACCCAAGCAAGATGTCGCTATGGCTGAACTCGGCGGTTACTTATATTGCGCCGGTGGTTTTGATGGGCTGGTTTGCCTCAACACGTTGGAGAGGTAAGCCCAGGTGGCATGCCGACTTGAGGTCATGCTGGCCGCGCTATAGTAGCTGATATTTATAGTTGACAGCCTTTTACCTCCCGTAAAGATCTCTTCCCCAATTCAAATCAAAATAGATTGATGTAATATCTAGAAGTAGATGGGTCTGGAGTCAATTACCTTGGGAAGCTTATAGAAGAGAGGGAGAGGGAGGAAGAGAAGGAGAAGGAAGATACGGAGAAGGAGGAGGTAGATATGGAGAAGGAGGAGGAGGAGGAGAAGGATAAAGGATGAAGGGAGGAGGAGGAGGAGGAAAATATGGAGAAAGGAGGAAGATAACGGAGAAGAAGGATATAGGATGGAGGGAGGAGGAGCAAGAGAAAGCGAAGGAAAATATGGAGAAGCAGGAAGAAGATATGGAGAAGAAGGATATAGGATGGAGGGAGGAGGAGCAAGAGAAGGCGAAGGAAAATATGGAGAAGCAGGAAGAAGATATGGAGGAGAAGGATATAGGATGGAGGGAGGAGGAGCAAGAGAAGGCGAAGGAAAATATGGAGAAGCAGGAAGAAGATATGGAGAAGAAGGATATAGGATGGAGGGAGGAGGAGCAAGAGAAGGCGAAGGAAAATATGGAGAAGCAGGAAGAAGATATGGAGGAGAAGGATATAGGATGGAGGGAGGAGGAGCAAGAGAAGGCGAAGGAAAATATGGAGAAGCAGGAAGAAGATATGGAGAAGAAGGATATAGGATGGAGGGAGGAGGAGCAAGAGAAGGCGAAGGAAAATATGGAGAAGCAGGAAGAAGATATGGAGGAGAAGGATATAGGATGGAGGGAGGAGGAGCAAGAGAAGGCGAAGGAAAATATGGAGAAGCAGGAAGAAGATATGGAGGAGAAGGATATAGGATGGAGGGAAGAGGAGCAAGAGAAGGCGAAGGAAAATATGGAGAAGCAGGAAGAAGATATGGAGGAGAAGGATATAGGATGGAGGGAGGAGGAGGAGCAAGAGAAGGTGAAGGAAAATATGGAGAAAGAAGGAACAGAAGGATAAAGATAAAGAATGAAAAGAGGAGGAGGCGGAGGAGGAGGAAAAATACAAACAAATCTATTATCTTAATCAGTTATCTCAAAAAATGGCAACTCAGTCCAGGTGGTGAGAAACTTAGGAAAAAAAAAACAATTCAAATCATTCCACCTTAAGGAACTTTCTCCCAAACAAGAGTAGGTAGGTCCTTCTTCTTGCGCTTTCCAAGCTCCCTGTGATGCAGTGCAGTCCAGTATCACAGGAGAGAGGTGGGGAGGGCAAAGACAGACCCTCCCTCGCAGTTCACAGAGGATATCCATAGTTATGGCAGATCGTTGCTTTACTCTGGCAAGATTCAGTCGGTAGGCAAACGACAATAACGGAACTACTCAGAAATAACTCCCGACTGTCATTCTTGGTTCTCGGGGCCTGACAATTCTTGTATTCAGCATGGAAGTCTCTTACTGAAATCGGTGGGATTCTTGATCTTGAACTGGCTGCATAGGACTTGAGGAGCACCAGTTGGGAGAAGCACGCGCCACGCTTGAATTCCCATTTTGCAGAATCATCGACTTTCTCGCCATTGCTGATTCCTTCCAGATACGACCCCGCGCTGGACAGATGGCAGAAGTTGGCGCCAATGAAGTGTCGTCGAAAAGGCCTGGGCTTGGCCGTGCTGGATGGGTATTTATATGCCGTTGGGGGCTCCGATGGATATTCTCCCTTATGCTCAGGTATATATATATATCCTGGCTAAACTAGTTCTTGCCTTGGTTAAAGCAGAATAACAGAACTGGAACAGAGCAGAATAACAAGAGGTGGAAGGGACCTTGGAGGTCATCTAGTCCAACTCCCTGCTCAGGCAGGAAACCCTAAACCAATAATGGTGAACCTTTTTGGCACCAAGTGCCCAAACTGGAATGAGCGTGTATTTTCGTCCATGTGTGCGCACTGGAGCACCAGAAATCAGGAAATTTCTCCTTCGTTACTTGAATTCTCTTTCCAACTTTCCAACTTTCCAGTTTCTCTCTCTCTCTCTCTCTCTGAGCTGAAACTGACGCAGTGTTGACTAAGATGTCCTACAGAGCATTTTCTGTCTCAGAATGACAGGAAATAATTTCCCAGATTTCTTTATTTTTTTTATTTTTTTGGCATTTGTGGCAAGAAAGAGAAGGGTGAAAATAATTGCTGGGTTGAGAACCAATTTGCTCCATAGTTTTGGAAGTGTTTTCTTCTATCTCTGCATCTCTCTCTCTCTCTCTCCCTCTCTGTTCCCCTCACGCAAACATTAAAAATAGAAAATGATTATATGTATCTGTGACGTTAATTGAAATCCATGCTTCTGACTGATGGGTTTCTGTAGGCCGGATGTGCTGAAGGATGGGGAAAAAGCTTTCCAAGTTCTAATCACGCTTGGTTTGTGGTAGCGTGCATGGCTGGCTAATTATTATATTAAATTAATTAACGAAAGAAACTTAGATCTGGCAATTAGTTAACAAAAATACGCCTACCCTTGTATTAACAAATGCCGTACAATGTCAAAATAGATAAATGCGATACTTCAGGGATAAACGGTGGTAAAAAGAAGGCTGGAAAACGACTTTATAGACAGAATGATTACTGGATAATTTGACCTGAATATGTTTCAAAAGCAATCTCCCTTGCTCTTCATCAGAAAAGAATTAAATAACTCCAGTTATATAGAAGTCCAGTATGGCCTCACAGCTATTTTAGCCAACTGCAAGAATACAAAAGATGATAATTGGGTTCAAGTGGAGAATTGATTCCTCAATTTGATAACACAAAAGGGCATCGATTCGAAATGGGAAATTATTGATCCCAGAGACTCGAGGCATAGCCAAGAGGAACGTACGAATCAATATATAACAAACAACAATTGTTCTGGTTTTATTAATTACGTTTTTGATTTCAACCCACAATTATGGAAATCGTAGAACAGGACCATAAACTGTTGAGTTAATCCTCTTCCTTCTGAATTTCATCTCCGACATTCAATAGCACTTCAGCGTTAATAAACACTACGCTAACCACACGTTAACCATGTTGTAATGCCTGGGTAAAACCACGGTTGGAACACTGCATCCAGTTTTGATCACCACGATATAAAGCTATTCTGTTAATAGGAGTCTATACCGTCTAATGATAAAAGTAAAGGTTCCCTTCACACATAGGTGCTAGTCGTTCCTGACTCTAGGGGGCGGTGCTCATCTCCGTTTCCAAGCCGAAGAGCCAGTGCTGTCTGAATACATCTCCGTGGTCATGTGGCCGGCATGACTCAATGCCAAAGGTGCACGGAACACTGTTCCCTTCCCACCAAAGGGGGTCCCTATTTTCCTACTTGCATTTTTTTTTTACGTGCTTTCGAACTGCTAGGTTGGCAGAAGCTGGGACAAGTCACGGGAGCTCACCCTGTTACGTGGCGCTAGGGATTTGAACCGCTGTACTGCCGACCTTTCGACTGACAAGCACAGCATCTTAGCCACTGAGCACCGCGTCCCTGGTCCCTTAAAATTCCCGTTTAAAAGCAGGCTAGCCCTTTCAGGTTCTTCACTCATAACTATTACTTTTCAGAACAGCTTCGGAAACAATTCCTCATCTCCCCCCACCCCTTGCTGGCAGCACAAGGTCAAAAACCACGGCTCTTCACAACCCTCTTCTATTTCAGTCGAGCGCTACGATCCCAGAGAAGACCTCTGGGCCCCCTGCCCTCCGCTCCGCAGCTGTCGTGAAAACCTGGGTTGCGTGGCGTTGCAAGGCAAGATCTACGCCGTCGGTGGGCAGGATGAATTGACCGAACTCTGCACCGCGGAGCGCTTTGATCCCTTCCTCAATCGATGGACGCCTGTTAGGCCCATGAGGTCCAAAAGGAGCAAGGTAAGGAGAGCCAGGTCCAGACAGGAAATAGAAACAGACAGAAAATGGAACAACCTAACACAAAGAGAAGTCTGCGATTTTTAACTGTTGCTATCATCATAATCATCATCATCATCATCATCATCATCATCATCTTTTAACGACCCCACAATCCCTTGCAGGGTGGAGTCTGGGCAACTGAATGGAGCTAGCAGAGTGTTTTTTAATGGCCGGATGCCCTTCCTGTCGCCAAGGCGGAGTTTTATTCAGCAGATAAATTCTCATTGTGCCCAGAGAGAGAGAGAGAAAAATCTGTCCCTACCCAGGATCGAACTCGCAACCTCCTGATTGCGAAGCGAGAGCTCCACCTCTAGGCCACCGCACCACTCCCAACTGTTGCTGTTATCCCTTTTATCAAATTTTATCTGCTGTTCGTCTCGCAGTTCAAAGCGGCTCCGAGCAGTTATAGATCATTTCCATGTTTTGGGAACTTTTCAATTTAATTAATTGAATTTAATTAATCGTATTTCTATGCCGCCCAACTCCCAAGGGACTCTGGGCGGCTTACAACAGAAATAATACAAACAGTGAACATAATTTTTTAAAAAAAACATTATAAAAGCATTTTTAAAACATTAAAAACACATGCACACCATCCATGGCCAGATCTTCCAAGACTGAACAGCGAGATCAACGGCCTCAGGCCTGCTGGAAGTGCGAGGTCTTCACCGCTTTCCGGAAGGCCAATAGGGTGGGGGTAGTCCGGACCTCAGAAGGTAACTGATTCCAGAAAGCTGGGGCAGCCACAGAGAAGGCCCTCCCCCAAGGGCCTGCCAGCCAGCATTGTTTAGCTGACGGGATCTGGAGGAGACCAACTCTGTGGGATCTTACCGGTCGTTGGGAGCTATGCAGTAGAAGGCGGTCTCGAAGATTTTCTCTTCATCGGCTGAGCCCACAAGCAAATATTCATCCGTGATCAGTCTTCTGGCTCTCCTAGCACAGAGAAGAGAGGTTAAACCAGGTTGAGTTAGCCATCGCCCAGCTCACGTGCCCACAGTAGGCCAAAAATGGGGAGGTGGGGGTGTCGTGTGCACATGTGAGGGGGGCAGGGGGAGCACGGATGTGCCGTGCCCCTTCCCCCCAGCCCGTTTTTGGGCTCAGGAGGCTGCAGGGATGCTGCTAGTATAAAAAATCAGGGGGTGGAGGTGTTGTGTGCACATGTGGGGGTGGGGGTGGAGGGCACCTGGGGAGCTGCATGTGCATGCACGGGGGAGCGTGGGGGGTCATGCATACATGTGCAGAGGGGGCGCATTGCATTATGGGTGCTGGCATAAAAAGGTTAGCCATCCCTGCCATAGACTGTACCCGATGAAGGGCTTGAGAAGGAAGCATTGAAGCCTCTTTCCAAATTGTTGGTTTTCCAGGTAAGCCTTGCGGCTATCAACGGGTATCTCCTGGCCATCGGCGGCTACGACGGCATCGTTCACGTTTCGACGGTGGAAGCCTTCGACTTGGATCTCAACGCATGGAGGTAGTCTTGGTACCCCTTTGCAGAGATGCTCCAATGGGATTGTTGTTGTTGTTGTTGATTTTTTTCCCTGAATGGCACCTTCTCATCATCCGCTCGTCATCCAGAGTCTGCAGGTCGGGATGGGTTAGAAAAACTGGGAAATAAATCCATTAAAAGGGGAGAAAGAGAATTAAGCTCTTGCACAGGTAGTCCTCGACTTACAACCACAATCGGGACCAACATTTCTTTTGCTAAACAAGGCAGTTGTGCCAGATTGTACAACCTTTTTATGACCTACCATCTAGGTAACATCTTCAGGGCTATAAGACAGAGTGAGCAAAACTCACTCCCTTCTAAGCACTGATGATGTTCCCTAGTTGGGTAATGAAATGTTTGCAATTAGAAAACAGCCAAGCTCTGAGAGCACCAAGGATCCCACAGTCTTTCTTTTTCTCCTCCGCTTCACAAACCTCACCCCCTTCTAACACTGATGATGTTCCCTAGTTGGGTAACGAGACATCTGCAAGAAAATCACCAAGCTCAGAGAGCACCAAACACCCCCACAATTCACCCCCAGGCTACAAATATACTCTTCTATGGGTACCTATCTGAGTTCTAGATGTCCATCTTTGATGTACGTCCCACTGTTGTGTGAAACAACACACAACAAGCTTCTGGAGGTTAACACTGCCCCTTGTTCCTTCCGTTGCAGACGTTTTGGCAACATGAAGAGCCGTCACCCAGGCGGAGGCGTCACTGTGGTCCAAATGGCCACCGAAGATGTGGAATCCTTTGAGTCACCTTGGAGCAGATAACCAGAAGAACAAGAAACCAATTCTAGGTTCAGATTAGAAGTAGGGTGAGTTCTTTAGCTAGATCTGAACAGCATCAGGATGAAAGAACCATACATCCATACCCGAAACAAGATTATTTATTGAATTTGTTCACTTTCTATAACCATCCCTCTCAGGGTGGTGAACAATTAAAACAACCGCTAAAACACATAAATGAAAAAAATCGAAATATGGAGATGCTATCATTTTCTCCACTATTTCTTTTTAGGGTCAGGATCTCCTTGGATCCTGGGGTCCTAATTTTTTCACCAGTGCCTTTCCAGTTGCACCATTGAAACTCAAAAATGCTAAATGTTGGGATGGAATTAACAGAAACAGAATACGTCTGTTGAGTCCTGATATGTTCAAGCACCATCCTATTTGGGTTAAGATACACCTATGCACATCTCATGATCGAGCCATGGTGGCACAGTGCTTAGAATGCAGTATTGCAGAATAATTCTGCCAACTGCCAGCAGTTCGATCCTCCCAGGCTCAAGGTTGACTCAACTTCCATCCTTCCGAGGTCGATAAAATAAGGATCCAGATTGTTGGGGCCATAGGCCGACTCTGTAACCTGCGTAGAGAGGGCTGTAAAAGCACTATGAAGTAGTATATAAGTCTAAGGGCTATCGCTATTCTAAAAAGGGGTAAACATTCTATTCTTATCTTTCTGTTTGTTTCTTTGTTTTAACCACATTGCCTGCTATCCTGGTTTGTTGACTAAAAACGCTTCTTCGCCCTAAGAGTTTGACTGCGATTACATAAATTGTCCTGCTTCAAAAAAACATTCTCCTCTAAATTCCTGTCGGTTAGTAGTATTTTAAAAATCGGCATTCTCCAATTCTCAATGCAATGACTCGGGACCTCAGCTTAATAACTTTGGGTGCTCCAGATATAAAATAAAACAATCAAATGTTTCCTAGCAGTCAAAAAGATTTACACCACCACAGACAGCAAAGAATACATGACTTTGCACATTTTGCTGAATATCTTAATAATCTTTGCTCCGTGATTTGATTCTTCAAGAAACGTTATCTCCAAAGGAATGTTAATCAAGGAGAGAAGCAACGTAGAACTAAGGAGAAATTTCCTGACAGTTAGAACAATTAATCTGTGGAACAGCTTCCCTCCAGAGGCTGTGAATGCTCCAACACTGGAGGTTTTTAAGAAGATGCTGGACAACCGTTTGTCTGAAGTGGTGGAGGGTTTCCTGCCCAAGCAGGGGGATGGACTAGAAGACCTCCAAGGTCCCTTCCAACTCTGTTATTCTATTCTGTTCAAGTGACAGCTTTCATGGCAAAGAATGGCCCCAGAGTGGGGTGGCAATGGAGATTTTGCAATATCCTTCCCCTGGAGTAGGGTGGGAATGTGGATTTTGCAGTATCCTTCCCCCAGGAGTGGGAAGGGAATGGAGATTTTGCAGTGTCCTTCCCCCAGGAATGGGAAGGGAATGGGGATTTTGCAGTATCCTTCCCCCAGGAGTGGGAAGGGAATGGGGATTTTGCAGTGTCCTTCCCCCAGGAATGGGAAGGGAATGGGGATTTTGCAGTATCCTTCCCCCAGGAGTGGGAAGGGAAGGGAGATTTTGCAGTATCCTTCCCCCAGGAATGGGAGGGGAATGGGGATTTTGCAGTATCCTTCCCCCAGGAGTGGGAAGGGAATGGGGATTTTGCAGTATTCTTCCCATGGAGTGGAAAGGGAATGGGGATTTTGCGGTATCCTTCCCCCAGGAGTGGAAAGGGAATGGAGATTTTGCAGTATCCTTCCCCCAGGAATAGGAAGGGAATTGGGATTTTGCAGTATCCTTCCCCTGGAGTGGGGAGGGAATGGGAATGGAGATTTTGCAGTA
Organism: Coluber constrictor foxii; assembly: GCA_038048745.1. Classification (NCBI taxonomy): domain Eukaryota; kingdom Metazoa; phylum Chordata; class Lepidosauria; order Squamata; family Colubridae; genus Coluber; species Coluber constrictor. The sequence goes on from CM075968.1 coordinate 10,296,587, forward strand.
TCCTTCCCCCAGAGTGGGGTGGAAATGGGGATTTTGCAGTATCCTTCCCCTGCCACGCCCACCAAGCCACACCACACCCACCAAGCCACGCCCACACAGAACCCGTAGTAAAAAAAAATGGATTTCACCCCTGATTGAGAGCATCAAATCCAACACAAAAGTTGAACATCCAACAATCAAAAGAAGCTGTGCCTGACAGCATGGAGAGCTCTTGCCGATAAAGCCAGAAAGAATTGGGCACGAGTAAATGGTTAAAAACAACAAGCAATTATGGCTAAGTGCCATCGGTGAATTTCTCTTTCACACAACCGTGTGGGCTTTTTGTGGCCTTGCGCTGTTGCAAACAGATGGGGAAATTGTTTGACTCCAGGGAGGCCGAGGTTGTTGGGGATGGGGGGAAAAATGAGCTTTCAAATGAGCAACATATAAAATTCAGAATATGAATCATTAAAGCAGGCATGCTATTCCACAAAGCCATTAGACAGCAGCTTCTGCTGCCAATTCATTAATGAATAAGGTGATCCCAGCATCAGATGGAATTCTCCTGAGTGGGCCAACGGTATTTTGCTCTTATCCATACACTTTAAAACTAGGAGCGTACAGAAGAGAAGCATTAAAAATTGTCCTGCCCTTGATCCACATTACGATGGGAATCATCCCAGCGGTTCCTTTTAATGGAACCAAGAATTGCTTATAGTGCTGACCTCTAACCCCCTGTACGCCAAATAGATTTCCCATCATTTCTGACATTTTAAACACACACACACAAAAAAAATCGGAATTCTCTGCTTCAATATTTTAAGACACGGGGATGTGGTACACTTAACATCGGCTTCGTGGTGTGCGCTGAGCTTGGTTTCCTTCTCATAGATTATTAATCCGTGCACAAAATTCATTAATCTCCCACCGCGTAGACTAATTCAACCCCAGCTCTAAGAATGTGAGACAATTCCTAGAAGGCTGGGCTTCAAATAAATTAGCCATCATTGGACCTTGAGAAATGAAGCTTATTTATGAACAACCTGAAGTAGGTCTCCCCTTATCACAGGATTAGTAAGAATGATAGATGATAGATAGATAGATAGATAGATAGATAGATAGATAGATAGATAGATAGATAGATGATAGATAGATAGATAGATAGATAGATAGATAGATAGATAGATAGATAGATAGATAGATAGATAGATATCAGCCTCCGTTCCCACAGGAAAGAAAGCCACCTAGCCAAATCAATCCTCACTATCTATTCCCTCTACCCAACCTTAAGAATGTGGCGAGCCCGAAAAACTCCCCTTACATAAGGAAAGAGAAAGAGAAGGAATAACAGATATATAGGGCTAACTACAGGGGTGGGTTGCTGGGGATTCACAGGGGAGAACACAGGGGTTGAAATGCTCCCGGTTCGGTCTGGTTCGCCAGAACCAGTAGTAAAAAAAAATGTTACTGGTTTGCTGAACCGGTAGTAAAAAATGTTTTTAAAAAATTCCAACGATCCAGGTTGCTCAGATGATCGTTTTTTTTACTTTTTTAACATTTTTTTACTAGTGGTTCTCCATGTGCACACTGGGAACGGGCTCCAGCTCTTCCTCTGCCTCGCTGCTGTTTAACTCCCTCTCTGCCTCCGACGCAGAGTCCTTGTCCGAGCTTTCCCCAGCCTCCAGGACTGGCCCATGTACTTCCCCAACCTCTTCATTGTCCGACTCAGCTTCGCTGGCCGCCAGCAGACCACAATACAAAGCTGTTTTACTGACAAAGCAAGAAGCATTTCCCTCTCTCTCTCTCTCTCTCTCTCTCTCTCTCTCTCTCTCTCCCCTCCCTCCCTCCCTCCCTCCCTCCCCCCCCCTCTCTCTCAAAGAAAAAGCTGGCAAGTAGCATGGTTTTGGCACTTTGCCCAAGCGTTAGACTCTAGTAGGATCATGAACTGTCTGAGGAGGGCTTTCTTAACTGGCACATCTTCGGCTTGCAAGATTATCTATCCATCCTTGGCTCACTTTCTCCTGGAAAGGGCCCGTGAGAAGATCTCCCCGCAGGGACCTCTTAAATGGCGAGAGAAGCTGGAAGCCAGGAAAATGAAGTGTTGACAGATGCCAACCAACCAAATGGATTTCCACTGTCAGCACATGCCAGAAATACATACCGAACCCCGCCCCAAACAGTTGTATAGAAAAAGGGAGGTAGATATATGGCATTGTGCCACGAATCCTGGAGTGAAGAGAAACCCATTAGATTCTGTGATATTTAATCCCGAGTAAAATGTGTACTTGAAAGCAATGTGGTGGCTCAGTGGCTAAGACACTGAGCTTGTCCATCGAAAGGTCAGCAGTTCAGCGGTTCAAATCCCTAGTGCTGCGTAACGGGGTGAGCTCCTGTTCCTTGTCCCAGCTTCTGCCAACCTAGCAGTTCCAAAGCACGTCAAAAATGCAAGTAGAAAAATAGGGACCACCTTTGGTGGGAAGGGAACAGCGTTCCGTGCATCTTTGGCATTGAGTCATGCCGGCCACATGACCACGGAGACGTCTTCGGACAGCGCTGGCTCTTGGGCTTTGAAACGGAGATGAGCATTGCCCCCTAGAGTCGGGAATGACTAGCACAGATGTGCCAGGGAAACATTTACCTTTTTAAAATATGTACAGCCACAGATGCCGTAAGCAATATGTTGATTTTGGCTGCTGGAAGTCTGACTTTGAGTGGTATTTTGCCAAGAAATTCCAGAACTGTAAGAAATTCCAAGAAATAGTAGTATTTTTTGAAAAAAAAATAAGAGAAAAAAGAATTTCCAAGCGCTTAACACGCAGCTGCCAAGAAAGCAGCGTGAATATTTTTATGCAGTAACCAGAGTTCAAGCAAGAAGCCAGAAAAACTGCTTTTAAATATATGTATGTATATATGTATATAACTACGGCAACAATAAATCATCTTTTTGATGATCGAGGGATCAAATTAAAAGGAAAAGAAACCTATGCACCAAAGAACAAAATTTAAAAATGCAGACATACCAATTTTACTCTCCTAAACAGTGTCAAGCATAAATATGCATGGCTGCACACAATTCTATTTAACACTTCACCTAGGCACAATGTATTTAATGTTTTAATATTTATGATTTTAATTGTAAGCCACCCACAGTTGCTATGCAGAGAGAGAGAGAGAGAGAGAGAGAGAGAGAGAGAGAGAGAGAAGGGTGGCACATAAATTTAATAAATACACTTTAAGGCTCAAAGTACTCACCCCCGTAGAGTTTACGAGGTTTAATTTGTTTAGCTTTATTTGTAAATTTATTGTTTTCAAACTCTGAAATTCTACTCAGGAGATGGGTTGTTTTTTCCCTGCAAACTTTAAATTCAACCCAATCTTCTAAAGCCATTGACTAGCTTTACAAGCTCCCAAATTAGATTTAGTGAGAGTTTAGCAGATTTCCTTTCAGAAGACGACAATAAAAATGTTGGAATCAAATGATTATGGACCCAATGAACAGTTGAGTTTTTTTAATGTAGCATTAAGATCAGCACAATATAAAACAGCAGTGCTACAGAGGACAAAGAAAACCATCCCAAAAAAACAATACAATCCTAGGCTGAATTAATAGACAGATAGAATCAAAATCATGTGAAGTGTTAAATGTAAAAGTTCCCCCCGCACATATGTGCTAGCTGTTCTTGACTCTAGGGGGCGGTGTTCATCTCCGTTTCGAAGCTGAAGAGCCAGCGCTGTCCGAAGACGTCTCTGTGGTCGTGTGGCCGGCATGACTCAATGCCAAAGGCGCACGGAACGCTGTTCCATTCCCACCAAAGGTGGTCCCTATTTTTCTACTTGCATTTTTTATGTGCTTTTGAACTGCTAGGTTGGCAGAAGCTGGGACAAGTCATGGGAGCTCACCCCATTACGCGGCACTAGGGATTCGAACCGCTGAACTGCCGACCTTTAGATCGACAAGCTCAGCATCTTAACCACTGAGCCACCCTGTCCCTTGTGAAGTGTTAATACCACTTTATAATGCCATATTTGGAATACTGCATCCCGTTTTAGTTGCCACGATATAAATAAGATGGTGAGATCCTGGAAAGAGTGCAGAGAAGAGCAACCAAGAGGATTAGAGGCCTGGAGGCTAAAACATATAAAGCACGGTTGCAGGAACTGGGTATGTCTAGTTTAATGAAAAGAAGGACTAGGGAGTGACACAATAGCAATGTTCCAATATCTCAGGGGCTGCCCCAAAGAAAAGGCAGTCAAGCTATTCTCCAAATCACCCGAGGGAAGGACAAGAAGCAATGGATGGAAACGTATCAAGGAGAGAAAAGTAAGGAGAAAATTCCTAAGAGAACAATCAATCAATGGAAGGGCTTCCCTCCAGAGATTGTGGTTGCCCCAACACCACCATTTTTAAAGAAAAGCCTGGACAGTTGTCTGAAATGGTTTTGAAATTCTTGAGCAGGGGGTTGGACTAGATGACCTCCAAGGTCCCTTCCCACTCTGTTTGCTGTTATTAAGCCCCGGTGTTGTTTTCGAAAAGACTAGGAAAATAAATAAAGTCATGAGGTTCTGAATGAGCCGTAACAATTACCTTCCCATCTTTCCCCCAAATGAGGCTTTTTGCAGCCCAACAGCATTTATCTTCTACCCTGGATAGCTTTAAAAGTCCCTCTCGATAAGATAATTATTTTAAAAGGGAACACTTTGAAAATCTTTATTGTTTCTCTGTTGCTCGGGCTGTTTTGATTTATTCTCCCGTACTTGAGCGTTAACGATTCCAGCCAAGGCTTCAAAGCATCAGACGGACTCCCATTTATTGACGAAGCCGGTGATCTTTTTCAAAATCGCCCAAGCGACTGTGGGTGTTTTCAAGGTGAAAAGAAGGGAATAATCTGGCTGTCCTTCATCACATCACTGCGTTTTTTAAAGCTGCTTTTTCTGAGTGGAGTAAATGCGTAGGAGGCATCAGGGGTCAGATCTACATTTGAAGCCAACGTTGAATGAGGTCACACTTGTTTCTCCCCGTCATCTCTCTTTGTACCTTCGGCTTTCTCGTCTTTCTCTTCTCATCTTTACTGCCTGTCAGTCTTCTCTGCCTCTCTCTGTCTCTCTCTCTCTTATCAATCCATTCTCCCATCCATCTGTCTGTCTTTTCGTCCATCTCTCTCCATTTTTCCATCCATCTATCCAGGGGCGGGCTTCAGCAAAAGATTTGAGTTTCCTCTTCAGGATCTGGCCTTCCAAAGAGCAGTCAGGGTTGATCTCATCTAGGACTGACCGGTTGGATCGCCTTGCAGTCCAAGGGAGTCGCAGGAGTCTTCTCCAGCACCATCGTTCAGAGGCCTCCATTCTTTGGCGCTCAGCCTTCCTTATGGTCCAACTTTCACAACCATCCATTGCAACTGGGAACACCGTAGCCTTGACTATACACACTTTGATTGGCAGGGTGATGTCTCTGCTTTTTAGCACGCTATCCAGATAACGTAGCCAGGTCTTAAAAGATCTTCCAGCCTTACAAGAAAAACCAATTCATTTTATCTCTCCCTTTCTTTGCTCGGCCGCTAGATGGCACCAGAAGACAAGGAGTCACTCCCGCTCTGATGGATAAGTGGGAACCAGCATCTGAGAAGCATCTTCTCTCTGACTGTCGATGGAGCCGCTTGGAGCGGGAGACCTTCACCTTTCTCCCTTCCAGCCTGGCAGCAATGGTGAATGATGGAGAGGTAAGCCTCCCTGCCCTCAACCAGCTTCCCCAAATTTTGCCTTCCGTGGTCGCCACCATCCTGGTCTGTCTAGAGGCAGAGATCTGTTGTCCGGGCACTTCCCGGCGCTGATTAAAACTTCCCGGTGCTTTTGGCAGGCTGCAGAATGAACCAGAAGAGGCTTGGCTGGGAGAGCTGGCATTGAGCATCAGAGCCCCACAGTGGGGAGAAAGACACAACATCCGGGCAGCTGCCCAGCTCTTGACCTAGTCCAGGAGAGTCCATCCATTGGGAGGACACGTGGAGGCGCCCAAAAACCGCAGCAATGACATCTTTGGAGGAGAGTCATGGTCCATCCAGAGACTGCCACGCCCCTGGCCAGGACATCAAGCCGGGAGCCCAGCCCAACCCAGGATGCTACACCAACCAGACTTTCATCTTTGATGATGACAACATACACAGGTCAGTGAAAAATAGGAGCAGGTGTTCCCTGCTTCATCTCATTGCATTGAACTCCTGCATTGGCCTGAGGGTCCCAACTGGGTGGGCTCTCAAAGGATCTGATTCCTCCCCGCCTTCCCAAACTCCTGTAACTAATTCAGAAGATGGGGAAGGTGGCAGCTGTTAAGGCTTGACCCACCCAGGTTAAGCATGCTGTGTGAACTCCATGCAGAATCTTCCCAGCAGAAGGGAGTAGCAATCAGTTAGTTAGTTAGCCTTTAATCATCTTAGTTGCTCTTCTTTGCACTTTTTCCAACTCTTTTTTTCTCCACTTTTTCCGGGGTCTCCTGGCCTTCTAGCCTGGGTACCTAACTGTCTTCCTCAAGCTGTTTGCTTTATAGCAATCAATGACAGATCAGCTTAAAAAACCCAGCTTCTCCAAATCAATCAATCAAATAAACACCGTCGTGCCCAGCTCTAAATAACAGAAAGAAATCCCAAAGGTGTGTTTTTTTTTAGGAGACAACTGGACTTTCTTGTTTTTTTTTCTTTTGAAGGCGTTTTGCTCCTCATCCAAGAAACTTCTTCAGCTCGGACAGGATAGAAGGGAATGGGGCTGAAGGAGCTTTTTGGGTGAGAAGCGAAACATCTTCAAAAGAAAACCAAAAGGAAGTCCAGTTGCCTCCTGAAAAAGCACCTTTGGGACAACCACTGAGAATCTCAATAGAAGAGAAGAGAACAGTAGAGAACAGTAGAGAAGAGAAGAGAAGATTGGAAAGAAGAGAAGAGAAGATTGGAATAAAGAGAAGAGAAGAGAAGATTGGAAAGAAGAGAAGAGAAGAGAAGAGAAGAGAAGAGAAGAGAAGAGAAGAGAAGAGAAGAGAAGAGAAGAGAAGAGAAGAGAAGAGAAGAGAAGAGAAGAAGATTGGAATAAAGAGAAGAGAAGATTGGAAAGAAGAGAAGAGGAGAGGAGAAGAGAAGAGAAGAGAAGAAAAGAGAAGAGAAGAGAAGAGGAGAAGATTGGAATAAAGAGAAGAGAAGAGAAGAGAAGAGAAGAGAAGAGAAGAGAAGATTGGAATAAAGAGAAGAGAAGAGAAGATTGGAGAGAAGAGAAGAGAAGAGAAGATTGGAATGAAGAGAAGAGAAGAGAAGAGAAGATTGGAATGAAGAAAAGAGAAGAGAAGATTGGAATGAAGAGAAGAGAAGAGAAGATTGGAATAAAGAGAAGAGAAGATTGGAATAAAGAAAAGAAAAGAGAAGAGAAGAGAAGAGAAGAGAAGAGAAGAGAAGATTGGAATAAAGAGAAGAGAAGAGAAGAGAAAAATTGAATTGAATTCTTTATTGGCCAAGTGTGATTAGACACACATGGAATTTGTCTTAGGTGCATATGCTCTCAGTGTACATAAGGAGAATAAAATACATTCATCAATAATAAAAAGATACAACACTTAGTGATAGTCAAGGTTACTAATAAGCTATCAAATCGTACTAGGAAACAAATAAAAATAATATAAATTGAAAGATACAAGCAACATGGTTATAGTTATAAGTGGGAAGAGATAGATACTAGTAAGGAAGAGAAGAAGAATAGGAATACAGTCTTAGTAAATGATTTGAGTGTTGTGGGAATTATTTGTTTAGCAGAGTGATGGCATTCGGGGAAAAACTGTCCTTGTGTCTAGTTGTTCTGGGGTGCAGTGCTCTGTAGCCTCGTTTTTAGGGTAGGAAACACGAGACTAAGGTGTAGATCGTCGAAACAGCAACAGATATTTAATAACAGCAGAGACACGGTTGCAAAAACACAACCCAGAAGGATGGCCTAGAATTAACGTTAAACCGGAAAAATGCAGTCACAAGGCTTAGCGTCTCCAAACTTCCAATCTTCCAATGAAACGCAAATGGCTCTGACGAGATAACCCAGCTCCAAAGTCTGGCTTTAGCAATCAGGAATATACAGATTAAAACCTCCTCTTCCTTGCAGATAGCGGACTTCAGAGCCAAAGTCTGCTTGCCACCTTTCCCCCAGAGCTTCTCCAGAAAGTGTCCCCCCTTTCTAAAAAAGAGATTTTTAACGATGGGGCAGAGGAACAAATTAGCTACACTGCCTAAAGAGCCGTTGCAAAACAATTCCTCAACATTAAAAATAAAAAATGCTTTTTATTTTTATAATAAAATATATAATATAATAAAATAATATAATTTAAGAAAAAAAATAAGAAAAGTAAGATCATGGCATCCGGCCCTCTCAATTCCTGGCAAATAGATGGGGAAGAAATGGAGGGAGTGACAGATTTTATTTTCCTGGGCTCCAAGATCCCCGCAGATGGGGACTGCAGCCAAGGAATTTAAAAGACGCTTGCTTCTGGGGAGGAAAGCTATGGCAAATCGACACAGCCTACTAAAAAGCAGAGACATCACCCTGCCAACAAAAGTGTGTATAGTCAAGGCGATGGTTTTCCCAGTTGCAATGGATGGCTGGGAAAGTTGGACCATAAGGAAGGCTGAGTGCCAAAGAATGGAGGCCTTTGAACTCTGGTGCTGGAGAAGACGCCTGCGAGTCCCTTGGACTGCAAGGCCATCCAACCGGTCAGTCCTAGAGGAGATCAACCCTGGCTGCTCTTTCGAAGGCCAGATCCTGAAGAGGAAACTCAAATCCTTTGGCCACCTAATGAGAAGGAAGGAAGAACTCACTGGAGAAGAGCCTAATGCTGGGAACGATAGAGGGCAAAAGAAGAAGGGACGGCAGAGAACGAGGTGGCCGGATGGAGTCACCGAAGCAGTCGGCGTGAGTTTAAATGGACCCCGGTGGATGGTAGAGGACAGGAAGGCATGGAGGAACATTGTCCATGATGTCACAATGGGTCGGACACAGCTTCGCAACTAACAACAATCCAGCCTGGGGGTGGGAGAGGGTCCCAGGGAATTGGTGGCCTTGCAAGATGGCTCCATAGCTGTGGATAATATTTATTCTCTGCCGTGCAACTAACAAACAGCTAAAAAGCCGTTGTAAAACAATTCCGATGCAGTTTTCCTGTGATTTTCCTGCCTTTTCCAAGCCTTTGGATGGGTTTTGTGGGGTTTTTTTTTGATCAGCTGAGCTGGGAAGGGATAACACAACAGAGCTTAAAATAACGAAGGAACGCCGGGGTCGGCTGCCAAATAGGTGGAAAGTTTTGGGCGAAGCCAACTGTCATTCCTGGTTTATGAGATCCTTCCAGCAAGCACCACTTACCCTTGTTTCTTAGGAATCAACCGTGGCTCTTAACATAAATGTTTACCCTCCGTTTTAAAAGGGGTCACAGAGAGAGGAATGCCTTTGAGGTGTTGGATAGCCTCAGGGGAGTCAGAAATCGGGAACAAAATGAATCGGATATAGGGCAGAACCATTTCTTGTAGTCATAATTAGGGACCTTGGAGATCCAATCCTTTGCTCAAACCAGCAGTCCTTATGCCATCTCATAGGATCAAAACATTAGAATCATAGAGCTGGAAGGGGCCTTGGAGGTCTTCTAGTCCAACCTCTGTCCATGGCAGAGTAAGAACGTCAACAAAAAAGCGCAACGAAGAATGTTCTTTCTGCATCAACTCAGGAAGCTCAAACTGCCCAAGGAGCTGCTGATCCAATTCTACAGAGGAATGATTGAGTCTGTCATCTGCACCTCCAGAACTGTCTGGTTTGGCTCTGCAACCCAACAAGACAGAGACGGACTTCAGAGGATCATTAGAACGCAGAAAAAAACAATGGCTACCAATCTATCTTCCACGAAGGACCTGTATACTGCATGAGTCAAAAAGAGGGCTGGGAAAATATTTACAGACCCCTCACATCCTGGAGAGAAACTGTTTCAACTCCTACCCTTAAAACGACACTATAGAGTATTGCACACCAGAACAACTAGACACAAGGACAGTTTTTTCCCCGAACGCCATGACTCTGCTAAACAACTAATTCCCTCAACACTGTCAAATTATTCACTAAGTCTGCACTACTATTAATCTTCTCATTGTTCTTATCATCCATCTCCTCCCACTTATGACTGTATGACTGTAACTTTGTGCTGGTATCCTTACGATTTATATTGACTGTTTCCTAATACAATTTGATTGCTTATTTGTTCCCTATGACTATCATTAAGTGTTGTACCTTATGATTCTTGATGAATGTATCTTTTCTTTTATGGACACCGAGAGATTATGCACCAAAGACAAATTCCTTGTGTGTCCAATTACACTTGGCCAATAAAGAATTCAATTCTTCTCTTCTCTTCTCTTCTCCTCTCCTCTCCTCTCCTCTCCTCTCCTCTCCTCTCCTCTCCTCTCCTCTCCTCTCCTCTCCTCTCCTCTCCTCTCCTCTCCTCTTCTCTCTTCTCTTCTCTTCTCTTCTCTTCTCTTCTCTTCTCAAAAAAAGAATATAGAATCATAGAGCTGGAAGAGGTCTTCTCGTCCAACCCAGTGCCCATCCTCAGAACTTTTCAATCTCCAGCTTTAAGAGAGAGAGGGAGAGGGAGAGGGAGAGGGAGAGAGAGAGAGAGAGAGAGAGAGAGAGAGAGAGAGAGAGAGAGAGAGAAGGAGAAGATGAAGGATTTGGGTGTGTGCCAGAGTGGGCTAAAAAACCTTATTTAAGTTTTCTCTCCCCGGATCAGTTTCTAGGAGAAAATACATGGAGGCGTCATGATTAACTACCATGGTGGAAGTCTCTGTCTCCAATAATGAACCCTCTATTTAAACAAAATAGAGAGTGAGAGGATGATTGAAGGAGAGAGGGGGGTGGGGGGAGAGGGAGAAAGCTGTCAGGGATGAGTTTCAAATTCATTAGCAATTGATAAGCTCCTGTCCCCATGAATCTGTAATGTACAGCTTGTATCTTTCATGTATTTAATGAGCAACAAGATTTTTTTTTTCCTTCTTTACATCAGACTGCAAAAATTCAGGCGCCGTCGTGAGCACACAACCCCCTAAAGCTGATTTAAAGCAACCAATTAATGTTTGCCTTTGATTGTGGGTTGGGGGAGAAGCGAGTATCAGAATACAGAATCAGAATCGAAAGCTGGAAGGGACCTTGGAGGTCTTCTAGTCCAGCCCCCTGCTTAAGCAGGAGACCCTATATACCACTTCAGACAAGTGACTGTCTAGTCTCTTCTTAAAAACCTCCAGTGTTGGAGCACCCACAACTTCTGGTTGCAAGTAGTTCCCCTGGTTAATTGTTCGAACTGTTGGGAAATTGCTCCTAGGTTGCTTCTCTCCTTGATTAGTTTCCGTCAAATTGCTTCTTGTCCTGCCTTTGGGTGCTCTGGAGAATAGGTTGACCCCCTCTTCTTTGGGGAAGCCCCTGAGATATTGGGGTTGATAGTTTACATTTAAAAAAAAATAACAATAATAAACATTGCCAAAATTGCCTTGCATCTGATTCTTTGCATCCAGCCCAATATCGCAACTCTGACAGGTCTCTACTGCAGCTAACCTTGCTCCAATAATTTTGCAATCTTCCCATTGGGATCTGCTAAATAATTTTCCTGCACCGATGTAGGCTGAGGATCTGGGGCAGCGGTGAAATCCTACTAGTCCACACCGGTTCTGGCAAACGGGTAGTGATAAAAAAAACCGGTAGTAAAAAAACCCGTATCGGTTCATCCAAACTTGTATTTCCAACGATCAGCTGTGCCACGCGATTTAAAATTGCTAGAGAGCAGGAAACCCTCACTAATCTGGGGGACTAGCGGGGTCAAAATAAGGTTTATCATTGGAGTGTCCTCCCTCTCTCTCTCTCTCCTCTCTCTCTCTCTCTCTCTCTCTCTCTCTCTCTCTCTCTCTCCCCCCCCCCCACACCACTTATTCTTCTCCCCACTCTTGGCTGTTTCTTCTTCTGCCTTTTTCCCATGGGAAATCTCTGTCGGGAAAGAGAAGGGAACTGTTTGCTGGGAACTATCCATTACCTCCCGCTGACCATGTAAGGGAACCAGCCATGGCTGATGTGTTGCTGTTACGATGAAAAGATTCCTTGGCAAATAGCTCGGAGCAGCAGGAAAGAGAGAATCAAATAAAAAGAAACCAGGGTCTCAGGTTGACCCATTGAGAGGTTCCTTGGGGGGGGGGGTTGGAGGCATTTCGGATCTTTCTTCTGGAGCAGAAGCACACCAGAGAAGATGCTGACCACTGTGAGGTCCGAATGTGTCCTGCATGGGACAGGAAAATGATCTCTCGATCACGTCGTAGATGTACGGTGGCCCCCTCGCCAAGAGACGCTTGGCTCTCTTCCTGGACTGGGGAAACGAAAGCCAGATATTTATAATCCTCTATTTATATCTGACATATAGGATGAATAATACACTGACTTTTTAAAAGGCAATTTCTCCCTGTGCTACTGTGGCTGTCCGTACGAACCGAGTTTGCTTCTGTCCAAGGGCTGAGAATGTGGGGAGCTTGGCATGGATGACGGTGACGTCTTATTCAGATGTGCCAATGTCCCGAAGACCAAGGCATTACGCGGGAGCCCGTCCAGGTTTTGACGCTAGGCTTAGATTTGAGAAGCACGTCGGTTTTTCATCCTGATTGTGAAGATGCCCCACCGGTGTGGGGAGTAGAAGACCCCCAGAAGGAAGGCATTGCTCAAGAGCATTTAGAAGGTGAAGGGTTAAACGTGGCTTGAATTCGGTGAGTTTGGCCTTTGGGAAGGAACCGATCTCTCTCACCTTCCTTCCTTCCTGAAAAAAAAACGGGCAATAATTGGAGCTGACCTTTGCTAATCCCTTTTGACCTCTGAAGTCCAAGAGGCCACTGGGCCAGAGATCTATAAATGCTTAACCAATGGTGAGAAGTTGTTGGCATTCATCAGAGATAACCAAGGGGCTTCAGTTTACTCATCGATCGATCGAGATCTCTGCGCTGGGCTGCTGGCAAGTTCAGAAACCAGGCGACCTAACTTGATAAAAGTTTGGTAGATCGCCTTCCTGAATCTTTTCGGCTTGGTTCGTGCATTGCGTGAGGGCATTGCCACAGCCCTCTGGATGTGGCTGGACTACGACTCCCCAGAATGCTTTACTCCTGGGATGGCTTGGTTTGGAGGGAGTTGAGGAGAGTCATAGCTTCCTGTGTCAGGTTGAAAAATATACGATGGAGGATTAATCTAGTGGAGTCTTGTCATGCCCTGATCCTAAGCCAGGACCTCTGCTATCTGGGAGGGATGGAAGTTGCAATGTGATACAGAAGGGGGGGTTGTGCCAGGCTGGGGTGTGTGTGTGTGTGTGAAAATTGGTTTGGCCTATCTCAGGACACCCATTGTGTGGGGGGTATTTTCGCCAAGTGATCCTTGATCACCGTTCAAATCCTCTGGTAGCAAGAATGCTAGTAACTCTCCCCGAAGCTCTTTCTTTCTAAGCAGAACTCTTAGACGGATTTCTTTTGTTCGTCGGTGGCTTCTGATGCTCTCTGAAGCTCACTTGGATAAGTTGGCAGTGCTTGGTGGGTGAGGAGATTCCAGGAATGGCTTCATTCAATCATCTTCACTGCCAGGAAGACCCCTTTGGGCAAAGGTAGATTGCAGAGGGCTTTGGAGAGATCTATCTATCTACCTACCTACCTACCTATCTATCATCTCTATCTACCTACCTACATGTCTCTCTCATCTATCTCTGTCTATTATCTGTCTGTCTATCTGTCTAGCTCTCTGTGTCTGTCTCTCTCTCTCCTCTCTATCTATCTATCTATCTACCTGCCTGCCTATCTATCTATCTATCTATCTATCTATCTATCTATCTATCTATCTATCTATCTATCTATCTATCTATCTATCTATCTATCTATCATCTCTATCTACCTACCTACATCTCTCTCTCATCTATCTCTGTCTATTATCTGTCTGTCTAGCTCTCTGTGTCTGTCTCTCTCTCTCCTATCTATCTATCTATCTATCTATCTATCTATCTATCTATCTATCTATCTATCTATCTATCTATCTATCTATCATCATCATCTATCAACTACTGTGTTTCCCCGAAAATAAGACCCTGTCTTATAATTTTTTTGAACCCTGAAATAAGCACTTGGCCTTACTGCCATGTGCTCAAAAGCCCAATTGGATTTATTATCAGGGGATGTCTTATTTTGGGGGGAAACAGGGTATCTATCTATCTATCTATCTATCTATCTATCTATCTATCTATCTATCTATCTATCTATCTATCTATCTATCTATCATCTATCTATCTATCTATCTATCTATCATCTATCATCTATCTATTTATCTATCTATCTATCTATCTATCTATCATCTATCTCTCTATCTCTCTATCTAGCTATCATCTATCTATTTATCTATCTATCTATCATCTATCTATCTATCTATCTCTAACTTTATTTCTATCTGTATCATCTCTCTCTCTCTTCTCTCTATCATTATTATCTTGCGCTCTCTCTCTCTCCCCCTCTCTTTCTGTCTGTCTCTCTTCTCTCTCTCTATCGCTCTATGTTCTTTCTCTCTCTCTCTCTCTCTCTCTGGAAATCTGTAGCTCTCAGAGCTACCCCAAATAGTGCAAGCAAAGCGCCCCCCAGGAGAAAATGGCTAAATGCATGACTGGGAAGTAACTTTCTTACGTGTTTTAAATTTCAACCCCAATGGGAACGAGTGAGGTGACATTTCTGTCATTGTCTCCAGCTGCACGGTGCCAAAGAGAGACGATGGCCTTTAGCTCAGGAAAAAAAGTGTCAGGTGTTGCATTGGGAAATTTCACTCTAAATTGGGTTCCCAAGTAGATTCACTTACAGGGCCAGAAATGGGTTAAGTAAACTTGTTTGTCTAAGGCTGTGAGCCTCTCTGTCTGAATAACCTTTTAATGTTCTATTGATTTTTCTCCTCGAGCCGAAGCCCTGGATTATGCTGAATAAACTTGGTTCTCTCTTCTTTTTCCCCACAAGGGGGGGAATTTTGACTTGTGGGTGAGGACCAGAGGTGAGCTTCAGCGGGTTCTGACCAGTTCTGGAGAAGTGTTAGCGGAAATTTGAGTACTGTATTTTCCTGCGTATAAGACTACTTTCTAACACACAAAAATCTTCTCAAAAGGTTGGGGGTCGTCTTATACGCCAGGTCTCATTCTCCTGTAACCAGGCAGACCAGCCCATAAGGCTCTGACAAGCCTTAAATGGCTCTGAGGAGGGTCGTCTTATACGCCCAGTCGTCTTATACGCCAGAAAATACGGTAGTTCAGAAAAGCGGTAAATACCACCTCTGACTGGCCCCGCCCCCATCTATTCTCTGCCTCCCTGATCAGAAGGAAATGGGGATTTTGAAGTAACCTTCCCCTGGATTGGGGTGGGAATGGAGATTTTGCAGTATCCTTCTCCTGGAGTGGGGAGGGAATGGAGATTTTACATTATCCTTCCTGTGGAGTGGGGAGGAAATGGGGATTTTATGTATTTATGTATTTATTATATTTCTATACCGCCTTTATTTTGCAGTAACCTTCCCCTGGAGTGGGGAGGGAACGGAGAATTTGCAGTATCCTTCTCCTGATTGGGATGGGAAGGGAGATTTTATAGTATCCTTCCCGTGGAGTGGGGAGGGAATGGAAATTTTGCAGTATCCTTCCCGTGGAGTGGGGAGGGAATGGAAATTTTGCAGTATCCTTCCCCTGGATTGGGGTGAGAATGGAGATTTTACATTATCCTTCCTGTGGAGTGGGGAGAAAATGGAGATTTTATTTATTTATTTATTTGTTTGTTTGTTTATTTATTTATTTTATTTCTATACCACCTTTATTTTGCAGTAACCTTCCCCTGGAGTGGGGAGGGAATGGAGAATTTGCAGTATCCTTCTCCTGATTGGGGTGGGAATGGAGATTTTATAGTATCCTTCCCGTGGAGTTGGGAAGGAATGGAGATTTTGCAATATCCTTCCCCTGGATTGGGGTGGGAATGGAGATTTTATAGTATCCTTCCCATGGAGTGGGGAGGGAATGGGGATTTTACAATATCCTTCCCGTGGAGTGGGGAGGGAATGGAGATTTTGCAGTATGCTTTCCCTGCCATGCCCACCAAGCCACAGAACCAGTAGTAAAAAAATTTGAAACCCATCACTGGTGAAGACCCCTGTGTCAAAGTTGAGAACCAAGTCCTTTTATCGTAAAAATCAGCACGTTTGCCTGCTTTTGGAAAGGGATCCAAGCTATCCCGGGAGAGACAATAGCTCTTTTGCAATATCACAACAGGTGTTCAGAGTTTATAAAAAGTTCACGTTCCTTCTATCCAGAATGCATAATTGGGCGCACAGCCTTCTAATCCTGGGAATAACCTTTCTCGGTGGCCAAAATCTTTTGTCCCTAGAATGTGTTCTTCTCCGTCCCCCCCCCCCACATTCTTTGGTTGCGTTTTGACTTTCTCGGCGGGGCGGGATGGATATGATATTACAATGCCTCCAGTAGATTTGGCAAATGGACCATTTGCTAGTTTTGGCTGCGTCTGTTTTGTTTGGCGGACTTCAAATTGCTCCTCTGTCCACCAGGTGGTTTGCTGTCACAACTCCACTGAGTTAGGTACGCCTAGCCCGGGGTCGGCAACCTTAAACGCTCAAAGAGCCACCAAGGTCCTAACCGGAAGCCCCCCATTCAATTCTGGAGCTGACCGAAAGTCCGGTTCCCCCGTCATAGTCTCCTCCTAGTGCAGCATTTTTTTTCCTCTACCTGTCCTAACCGAAAGCCCTATCAATTGTGGAGCCAACTGGAAAACCCACCCCTCGTCATAGAGTCTCTTCCTGGTGCATCCTGCTTCCCCCCAACACTCGGAAGCACCTCTCAAAATTGTGGTACCGACTGGTGACAGGGAGCCGCAGCAGACGGATGAAAGAGCCACATGTGGCTCCAGAGCCATGGGTTGCTGACCCCTGGCCTAGCCTACAGAAGAGAAGGATTAAGGAGGACACAATAGCTGTCTTCCAGTACTTGAGGCACTATCACAGAGAAGAAGGAATTGTCCTATTCTCTAAAGCGTTAGAGGCAGGACAAGAAGCAACGAGTCGAATAGCAATAGCTCTTTGATTTATACACCGCTTCGCAGCCCTCTCTAAGCAGTTTACAGAGTTCCCCCCCTCACCATGCTGCCCTTGCTTTTGGCACATGATGGCACGATGGGCCTGGTAGGCCTGTTTTTTGCCCTCCCCAGGCTCCAGAAACTTTCTAGGGTGAAAACTGCCTTCCCCACCCCTGGAGGCCCTCCGGAAGCCGGAAACAGCCTATTTCCCAACTTCCGGTGGGCCCAGAAGGACCGAAAATCAGATGGCTGGCATGAGCCTACATGCTGGAGCTGAGCTAGGGCAATACTCACATGTCCACAGATACGGCTCCGTGTGCCACCTGTGGCACGTGTGCCATAGATTTCCCTTCCAATTCTGTTATTCAGGATCTCCTATCAATCTTTTGTGAATCTTGCCCCCAACGATCTAAGTCCTCATTTGACTGACCTCAGAAAGATGGAAGGCTGTGTCAACCTTGAGCCGATTAGGATCGAACTGCTGGCAGTCGGCAGAATTAGCCTGCAATACTGCATTCTAACCACTGCGCCACCAGGAGCCTTCTAGCAGCTTGTTCAGGAGAGAAGCAACCTAGGACTAAGGAGAAATTTCCTGACAGAGAGAACAATTAATCAGCAGAATGGCAGACCTCCAAGATATTGTGAGTGCTCCATCCCTGGAAGTTTTCAAGAAGAGATTGGACATTTGGCTGAAATGGCGTAGGGTAGTGTTGGTGAATCTAGTGCCCAAACGGGAGAGCAAATTTGCATATGCGGGAATGCCTGAAACTGGAAGAGCAGCTCCCTGGCGTGCATGCGCATGATGGGAAGCTGAGCTTCCTGTTTCCAGCATGCACATGCACGCCTGTCACCTGGTCTTCCAGTTTCTGGCAGCTGGTTGGCGCACACATACCAGAAGCTCAGCTTCCCGGGTGCTCCCGTCTGCACAAAGACCAGCTGGCTGGAACTCAGAAGAACAATGGATGACAGCTAGCGTGCCTGGAGAGAGGGCTCTGTGTGCCACTTCTGGCACGCATGTCATAGGTTCACCATCACAGGTGTAGGATCTCCTGCTTGAGAAGACTTCCCTTCCAGCTCTCGAATTCTAAGATCAACGACTCCCAGTCCTCCGGTGTCTTGGGCAGGGACCATTTCTGTTCTGCCATCCCTTAAATTGGATACACAACATTCAATATAATAGCGGTTGTATTGTGGTTACAGAGCGATGAAAGGGAGGGAAGCGATTAAATCCACGGGGAACATCAGATGCATTTTGATTTTTATGAACATTCTGTCCAATCCAATCCAATTCATTTTGAGCCATTTTCTCCGATGGGCTCTGGCATTCTTTCTCGGTGTGACTCAACCCATTTGTGAAAAGGCAAGCGCAGATTGTTGTGCAAACTTTACAATGGGGACTATTAAGGAGTGGAAGTGGCACTTTGTGGGTGCCAAGAATGTTTCTTCCCACTTTAGAGAGCCAGTCTTTGGTGTCCAGCAACTCATAATCCCTTTTCTGACCCCACACCCTGTGTTGTCTTCAGATTTCTTGGAGGAAATTCTGCCCCCATTAAAACAAATCTGGTGCTTCCTTGGCATTGTTGGTTGATCAGCATTCCGTTGCTTTTGTCTTTCATCTTGGCTGCTCTAAAGTATTTGTGGATGTTTGAGGACATGGGATAAATGGAGATGGGATTAATCTAAACCACTTGAAGAGTGGGGAAGAGCCCACTCTTAAAAATAAAAGACACCTTTGGAATGAAATCCAGGCTGAAATGAATGTCTTGTGCCGTTTCTGATAGGGTGAGGAACCCACAGAATCTGGTCAATTGAATTGCCTGCTCGTTGCAGAAAATCCAGGAATTTCTCCAGAGAAGGGAAGCCCCACCACATCTCTGAGAAGCTAACCTGATGCCTCCTAGATGCTTTCCCCAATTTCTCAAACTCTCCCAAATCCTTCTCTGTCAAGGTTCCCGATGGATGCCCTAATTAAATCATGAGCCTCGAGCCAAGCTTCAAAAGAAATCCAGTTGTTTATTAGGAGCTTCATGTCGGCAAGTTCCCAAGTGAAGTCAGCCCTGACCCCACATAATTTATGTTCTAATTATGACCCTGTTCCCCCCCACTCCTCCCAGGGTGTGTCATCAATTACATTTGTCAACCGGAGCAATTTTGCGGGTTGTAGAGATCACTCCCCTTTGATTGCTGTAGGTATCCCTGGGATACAGCCTTGAGGGAGATAAGCGTGGAATGTGCATCTGTTTTTAGCTGCTGTGCAGTTTTGCCAGTTTCCCACTTCCCCGTGGCCTATTGTAACTCGAGAGCAGACCAGGATTGCCTTGCGAGTTGACATTCTCATTGTCCATCGGACACTCCATTGCAGTTGAAATCTGAAACGTTGTTTGGAACCCAGCCCATAGGTCACCGGTTGAACGGATGTCGGTCTCTTGAAGCTCCTCCTCGATGTTCAACCCAAACCCAACGGATGGTTTTCTTGGTGTGGGAGTTGATCCCAAAGATCTGAGAGCCATCAGAATGTCTCCAATCCTCCTCTCTAGGTCCTTGTTTCTGGTGTGGACTTGCTCTCAGGGTAGAGATAGTTCTTCTAACGTTCATCTGAAACCTGTAGCTGAAAGCCACTTGAGTTCCTGACCTTGAGGTGGCATCAGAAGAGAAGCTTTCGGATCTCCTGGTTCAAAGCTCTTCTGCTTTTTGACTGACCTACTTGCTCGGTTTTTGTCCACAGAGCCACTATTTTAATTTTTTCCCTCAGCAACGTTTCTGCGTTGAGGTAAATTGTTTTTGACTGGTGTTCTGAGTGATACAGGCATTTTTTTTTCTTCCTAGCTCTACAATAACTGATATTTAAATAACCTCTTAATAATGGAGTATTTGTCTTCGGGAAACCAGCAAAAGTCATCTCTCGCGACCTTTTTATTTTCTCTTTTCGAAAAGAGGGACGTTTTGCCCTCTCTCAACGATGCCTTCAGCTCAATATAAATAGTTCATTAGCTAACTGGGCCAGTGGAATTGAAACCTTCATCATTATTATTATTTTTTTCCTGAGTGGATTTTTAAAATCAGGAAATTGCACTTCGGTCTTTGGCCTCCCCATCTGCTTCACGAAAGCCTCCGCATTTATTAGTTACGGAATTACTTCCTTCCCTCCAAATGTTGCACAGGATTTATTTTTTAATATATATATATATATATATATATATATATATATATATATGATTTTTTTTAAAAAATGGAAAGCTTAAATATCCATTTTAAACATTTAGCACTCAGAATCCAGCCCCGTAAAACATCAAATACAGAACGTCAAAAAAACATCAAATACAGAATACATCAAATACACACATTCGATTACTATGCCTCAGTTTCTCCTCAGAAATATCATGACGGCTAATGTAAGAGCAGGAACCTGGAGGCATTTCAATCTGAATTAACTGAAGTACTTATGGGGGGGGAAAAAATCCATTTGGTGAATAAACGGTTCATCAACACTCTGCAATTCACAAACAACATCTCTAGCTCTTGAAGCACAGAGGCTGCTGACATGTGTCTTTCAGTTCTTGTTCCTAGCAAGTCACATTAGTTTGAGGGATGGGTTTTGTAGTTCCTCACACTGGAAAATTCCACTTCATTGTGCTAAACTGATAAACGAAGTATCTGTAACTCAGGGTTGAACTGAGCTTGGTGATTTGCTTGCAGAGCTTTCATTACTCAACTGGGTTTGCAACTGGAAATAAACAGGCACCCACCCACCCCCCACACACTCACTAGCACTGATGACATTACCTTGTTCGGTCATAAAACGTCTGCAAGAAAATTACCAAGCTCAGAGAGCACCAAGAACCCCATAGTTCTCCTCCTCCTCCTCCTCCTCCTCCTCCTCCTCCTCCTCCTCCTCCTCCTCTCCTCCTTGCAAACTCCACTCGCTTCTAGCGCTGATGATGTTACCTAGTTGGGTAATGAAATGTCTTCAGAAAAATCACCAAGGTGAGACTAAGGGAGAAATTCAAGAGCAGCCAAATCTTCCCATGTTAAAGAAGGACAAATTCAAATCAGAAAGTCCCAGTTTTAATTGGGGTGCCTTCACTTTCCTTACTGGGCCTTGAATTAGCATAGTATGATAGTAAGAACCTACCACATCTGATAACTGCCTTGTCCTTCAATGGAATATTTTATGGCTTCCTCCACCCTTTCCAGAAATACAAGGGTCACTTCATCCTCTAGAAAGCTCATCATTTCCCCCCCCCACCCCCCCCAGCATCTCAAGGGAATCCTCCGAGTCTGGGAAAGTTAAAAAAAAAAGGATGGGGAGAAAACCTCAAAGATGGCAGACGAAGTCCAGATGGAAATTCCAATCTTATCCAGCGATTTGTTGTCCATCCATCCAGGAAGGAGAGAGAGTCAAAAATAGGATCAAACCATTGAGAAACAAAACTACTACAAGGGTCTTTGGGAAAAGTCCAGAGAAGTGCCATTATCGGATGATTCAAGGCCTGCAGAGTAAAACAACTTGAAGTACGGTTGCAGGATTTGGGTATGATTTTCAGTCTAGAGAAAAGAAGGACCAGGGAGGACATGATAGCAGTCTTCCAGTATTTCAGCTAGCTGCCACAAAGAGGAGAGGGAGGGGGGGTCAATTTAGATCCTAAAGCGCCAGAAAACATAAGAAACAATGGATGGAAACTAATCAAGGAGAGAAGCAACCTGGAATTAAGAAGCAAGTTCCTAACAGTTCGAACAATTAACCAGGGGAACTGCTTGCCACCAGAAGTTGTACTTGTTCCATCACTGGAGGTCTTTAAGAAGAGACTGGACAACCATTTGTCTGAAATGGTATAGGATCTCTTGCTTGAACAGCGGCTTGGACTAGTCCCTTCCGGCTCTATTCTGATTGATGAACTACTACCGTGCCTTAACATACCACAGGGATGCGGTGGCTCAGTGGCTAAGACACTGTGCTTATCCATCGGAAGATCAGTTCGAATCCCTGGTGCCGCGTAACGGGGTGAGCTCCCATGACTCGTCCCAGCTTCTGCCAACCTAGCAGTTCGAAAGCATGTAAAAAAAAATGCAAGTAGAAAAATAGGAACCACCTTTGGTGGGAAGGGAACAGCGTTCCGTGCACCTTTGGCGTTGAGTCATGCTGTCCACATGACCACGGAGACGTCTTCGGACAGCGCTGGCTCTTCGGCTTTGAAACAGAGATGAGCACCACCTCCTAGAGTCAGGAACGACTAGCGAGGGGAACCTTTTACGTTTAACATACCACGGTTAAAAAAAAATGAGGGTTAGAGAAATCCTTTTTGCTTTCCAAGACTCTGTAACCACATCTCGTTTTCCTTGTACTCAACTTCGTGAGGGTCTTTGTGAATTGAGCTTTCTTGGTCAGGGTGTTGCTGTTAAAAACTCAACCCAACAAAAATCAGCCTTTTACCCCAGGAAGTTTCTCCCCATCTTTAGCTGAAATCTACAATAGCTCCTTTGCAACGTCCACCCATTGCATCTCATCCTGTCCTTTGCAATGCCAGATAACACCCTGGTTTCATCTCCTGTCCTTTGTGTATGCGCTGAAGCTCTATCCCTTCTTAAGTATCCTTTCTGCCACCCCACCACCACCACCCTCAGCTAAACCGCATTAACTGCTAAAGCATATGTTAGAGAAATGGAGAGCAAGGTGGGGCTTATAAAAAAATGAGAAATATTGGCTGCCTTCCACAGAATTTGAATCTCTGTGTGTGTGTGTTTCTCTCTCTGTATTTTTCTGTTGCTCTCTCTCTCTCTCTCTCTCTCTCTCTCTCTCTCTCTCTCTCTCTCTTTCTCTCTCTCTCTCTCTCTGTTTTTCTCTCTCTCTCTGTATCTTTCTCTCTCTGTTTCTCTCTGTGTGTGTCTTTATATCTTTCTCTGTCTCTGTTGTTTCTCTCTCTGTCTCTATATCTTTCTCTCTCTCTCTCTCTCTCTCTGTGTGTGTTTCTCTCTCTCTATATATATATCTTTTTCTCTCTGTTTCTCTCTGTGTGTGTGTGTGTCTATATCTTTTTCTGTCTGTCTCTCTCTGTTCTTTCTCTCTCTCTGTCTCTATATCTTTCTTTCTATCTCGTGTTTCTCTCTCTCTATATATCTTTCTGTGTTTCTCTCTCTCTCTGTGTTTCTATATCTTTCTCTGTCTCTCTGTCATTTCTCTCTCTGTCTCTATATCTTTCTCTCTGTGTGTGTTTCTCTCTCTCTCTCTCTATATATATATATCTTTATCTGTTTTCTCTCTCTGTGTGTGTATCTTTCTCTCTCTCTCTCTCTCTCTCTCTCTCTCTCTCTCTATATATATATATATATATATATACACATTTCTCTCTCTGTTTCTCTCTCTATATATATATCTTTCTGTCTCTCTGTTTTCTCTCTCTGCCTCTTTCTCTTTCTTTGTCTCTGTTTTTCTCTCTCTCTGTCTCTATCTTTCTCTGTGTGTGTGTTTCTCTCTCTCTCTCTCTATATATATATATCTTTATCTGTTTTCTCTCTCTGTGTGTGTATCTTTCTCTCTCTCTCTCTCTGTCTCTCTCTCTCTCTTGCTCTCTCTCTCTCATTTTTTTGCATCACCACCACGTGGCAGCAAGAGGCAGACTGTGCCTTCAGCATCTTCCCTTTCTCTCTTTGCTAGCTGCTGGGTCCTTACCATGGGGGTTTTGTGTGTGTGTGTGTCTCTCTCTCTGTGGTGAAGGCCTGTTTGGTTTGCTATCTTTTGCACCCAGTCTGAGAAAACCAGAGGATCGATCTGTAGGTCCCGGGTCAGTGGAGGAGAACAACGAGGAGATTACCGTGATTTTTTAAAATTATTTTTCCTTCACCCTCCTGAAGAAAACACATTGCAAAGCCATGGCTTGGATGACGGACCCTGCCTGCTTTTCAGAAGCCGGATGGGGTGGGGGGGCTTCCAGTGGCTGTTGGGCTTGATTTGAGAAGGGGGGGATTGTGGTACGAGAGAGAGAGACAGCTGCCTTCATCCCAGCCTTGAGATGCTCGCCCCAAGGATGACGGTGAGATGTTATTCACGGAGGGAAGAGCTCTCCCAAAAGCTGACAAGGTGAGTGTTGAATGGAAACAGAGACAGACTAGCTGGCTTAAAAAATGGAAAATTCACATTTTGGGAGCCTGATCTGACTTTGGGGGGGTGGGGGAAGTCGGGAAAAGGACAGGCGGACGGGGAGAGAGAAATGTGACAGTATTGGGTTGTAAAAATCAGTTCTTTGGCACCCAGTGATGCTATAAGTTGAACAGGTTTCATGTTTAGGGAAGAGAACCTCGGTCCAACTTCTAACCCTCTTTCCATCAGTCTCTCGTGGGGAGTTTTTTTTTGCCTCGGTGCCCCTCTTCCTGAATCCAAGGCAGAATCGCTCCACTCCTTAAAAGAAGGTGTGTCTCTGTAGGAGTCATGGCTTAATCAAGGAAGAGAACCATCCTGGAACTCCAGGAAAAATTTCCCAATCAATCAGTGGAATGACTTCCCCCCCAGAAGTTGTGGATGCTCCATCCCTGGAGATTAGAGAAGCCATTTGTCTGAAAGGGTGTTGGCTTTCCTGCTCTGGAGGGGTGTTAAATCTAGAAGCCTTCCGAGTCTGTTATCCTGTTTTTAAAAGCTGTGGAACAGGGAAGCTTTGCCTATCGGTGAAGGGACTGCAAAAATTTAGCAGAAGGCGCTTCCTTTGGGGAGGTTGATCTGTTACGTGTCCGTGCCAATCGCTGGTGGGGTTCGTTTCCTTTGTCCCCCAGATCGGAGATTAAGGCAGTGAGTCCTCGGTAACGCTCCTGCCATTTTGTAAAAAGCGGTGTGTGTGTGTGTGAGGTGCTTCAGTCTGACTTAAGTTCCCAGGAAGAACTCTCGCTGCTCCTGAGTCAAAATAATACAGCATGGTTGACACCAACTCTCGGCATCTCTTAGGGTTGTCCTGGAGACGCCGAAAAAAATTTTTTAACCTGGAACATTCTGCATACAAAGGAAGAACTCTGTGCTGTACAGTTGCAATCAAAGTTTTGCTGTCAGCTGTGACTTTTTCTCATTAATCCAAACAACTCGAGGCACAATGAGACAGCAACGCAGACGGATATATTCTGCCAGTCACAGTTGAGCTGCTGTTCAAACCTTGGCTTGATTTAATTCATCATCTTTAGAGGAGTTGGGTTGACTTAATTCATCATCTTTAGAGGAGTTGGGTTGACTTAATTCATCATCGTTAGAGGAGTTGGGTTGACTTAATTCAACATCTTTAGAGGAGTTGGGTTGACTTAATTCAACATCTTTAGAGGAGTTGGGTTGACTTAATTCATCATCTTTAGAGGAGTTGGGTTGACTTAATTCATCATCTTTAGAGGAGTTGGGTTGACTTAATTCAACATCTTTAGAGGAGTTGGGTTGATTTAATTCATCATCTTTAGAGGAGTTGGGTTGACTTAATTCATCATCTTTAGAGGAGTTGGGTTGACTTAATTCATCATCTTTAGAGGAGTTGGGTTGACTTAATTCAACATCTTTAGAGGAGTTGGGTTGACTTAATTCAACATCTTTAGAGGAGTTGGGTTGACTTAAGTCAGCATCTTTAGAGGAGTTGGGTTGACTTAATTCAACATCTTTAGAGGAGTTGGGTTGACTTAATTCATCATCTTTAGAGGAGTTGGACTGACTTAATTCATCATCTTTAGAAGAGTTGGGTTGACTTAACTCATCATCCTTCTTTGGGTGGAGGAAAGAAAACCATCGTTAAAAGGTCTGGGAGGGGTTAGTTTTGTTTGTCCCTGCCCTAGTATTCTTGAAAGGGGCTCAACCATTCCAGGGCTGCCTAGTCCTCCTGCAGCCCACTCCAAAGATGCGACGGTCACTGTAGAGAAACTCTCTGTTGGATCCCAGAAGATCTGTGTTCAGCCTTCTTTGGATGCTAGACGGAGGAGAATTAGTAGACGTCCTGACTACTAAAAAGAGTTTGGGCAACCATTTGTCTGAAATGGTGTAGGATCTGTTTGAGCAGGGGTGCTCAAACAGATCCTACACCAGATTAGATGACCTCCAGGGTCCCTTCTAACTCTGTTCTTCTGATTGGGCAGACGAGCCCCTGACTGCTATAGAAAATCCATTTGTTCAGCATTTTTTAGATAAAACCTCTAAAAATATAAGGGTGCCAACCTCTTTTTGGCATCCTCTAGATGTCCTGAGCTATACATCCTCAACATTTACTGCCTACGTGACATAACAGTGGCTATAATCCAACACATTTGAGATAGGAAAAGTTGGGGGAAAATATTGACTGACATCCACCGAAAACTTTAAAACCTTCTTTCTAAAATTAAGCTTCTTTGAAAAAAATAACAGTATTTTATCATCTTCCCTCTGTGAATGTTATTTTTCTCGGATTTTTTTTTTCAAATGCTTACTCCGAGGGGATTTATTTGGTTCTGAGCTTGCAATGAACTATAAAAACAATGTAAGGCAAAGAGAAATAGATGCTCTTTGAAAGAACGTATTGAATCAGGTCGTGACTGAGGAAGTGGATTTTTAGACCAAGAAGAAATTCCCAGTTGCCCATAGAACGGAATACTAAAATAATCCGCCGTTCCGGTGTTTTATATCTGGATTTTATATACTGCGTTTGTGAATTTTATGTCTTTATTCTGTGACGCCGTACGAAATAAATAAATGGCATTGACTGAATGAAGGTACATTGCCTAATCCACATTGCATGGATAAAATTCTTTTCTTAGAGGGTCTGGTAGTGAAAAAGAAAAAAAGAATGCCATAATTTTGCTCGAGGTGGAGTCTAGAATCGTAGAACAGGATTCAGGGAGGGAAACGATGAGGAAATATTGACTTTAAACGGGTGGAACAACCGTCTGCCCTCCTCATTCTGCTCTCCCATCTTGGGAAAAGCCCTTTCGTTGACTTTTTAGCACTGGCTTTGAGTGCCTAAAACCAGAATGCACGCAATTGTACGACCGCAATTGAGCCCGTCATTTCTGGGGTTAAGCGAGAGTTATTAAATGAACTTTAACAACTGTCTCGCTTAAGCACAGAAATGATGGGCTCAATTGCGGTCGTACAATAAGCTGTCAATTAACACCAGCTGTCTGCAATTACTGTAAGTTCGAATCTCCCCAGGCTCAAGGTTGACTCAGCCTTCCATCCTTTCTAAGGTAGGTCAATTGAGGACCCAGTTTGTGGGGCCAATAAGTTGACTTTGTAAAATATACAAAAGTATGAAGGCTATTGCTTAACGCATTGTAAGCCACCCTGAGTCTCCGGAGAATCAAATTTTTAAAAAGGGGGGGGGGACGCAGTACTCCAGGTGTGGCCTGCCCTACTAACACTTCACCCCATTTTGATTCTGTGCCTCTGTTTATCCAACCAAGGTTTGTATTGGCTTTTTTTTTTGGCTGCTGCTGCTGCAGCTGTGCTAATGCTACCAGTATTGTATGAAACTGCTCACGGGCAAGACAAATTGGCAAGTTTCCAGTATTCTGAATTTGCATGGAAGCCAGGAGGAAACCTTCATTTGTATGTTTGTTTGGACTCGAATTTGCTGCGTGTTTTTGTTCAGAAGGCTGCTGGTGCTTCCAACTCTGAGATGTTGGGCATCCTGCATACCGTATTTTTCAGAGTATAAGATGCACCGGACTATAAGACGCACCTACCTTTTTTGGTGAGGAAAACAAGAAAAAGAAATCTGCCTCCCAGCAATTTTGCCTCGTTGCAGCAAACAGCAAACAGCCTGCTTTACTTTCAGTTTCGTTTTCAGCATAGCTTGATTAGCGCAAGAAAAAAATGCTCCCAGCAATTTACCTCCTTGCAGCGAGCAGTAGAGGCCAGGGCAAAACAGCTGAGAGTCAGGAGAGCGATCCAATCGACTTGTGCTAATTAGGCGGTGCTGAAGCTGAAAGGAGCTGGTTCTTCTTGCTGCTTGCAGCAAGGAGGAAAATTGCTGAGAGGCAGAGGCCAAAGGATGGGAGCCAGTGGGTGGGCAGGGCTACATTCGGTGTATAAGACGCACCTAAATTTTTACCCCCTTTTAGGGGGGAAAAAGGTGCATCTTATACTCCAAAAAATACAGTAGGTTCTTGAAAGTTTTTGTGGTGAAACATACCATTTGTGATCCTGGTTAGCTCCACAAAACTGTTTTCGTGCATTGAAGATCAACTGAAGAAATGCTTAAAGGCACGACAAAGTTTATGAGGCTGTGAGGGTTTGAGTGAGGGTTATTTATGTATTTAGCATAGGGCCTATTATACGTGGACTAACAATATACATTTGAATTAGATTAGTAGAATCCAATAAAATATAAATGTCAGAAAGACCTAGGTTCAAATATTAATGTCTGGGCCATCTAATCATGGAAGCACAGCATAATTTGTATATATAATAGATATCTATATCTATATCTTCGCTCCCACAGAGCGAAGAGAGGGGCAGTATAGAAATAAAATTCGGGAGAGGGGCGCTATAGAAATAAAATTATCCTTATCTTTATCCTTATCCTTATCCTTATCCTTATCCTTATCCTTATCCTTATCCTTATCCTTATCCTTATCCGTATCCGTATCCGTATCCGTATCCGTATCCGTATCCAGATCCAGATCCAGATCCAGATCCAGATCCAGATCCAGATCTAGATCTAGATCTAGATCTATCTATACACACTTATTTCTCATCCCTTTTTCTTCTCCCTTTCACTTCCTTCGCTTCCTTTTGCATTTTACATATCCGTAAACTTAATAAGATTATTATTATTATTTTTTTAAAAACTCCACATCCTTCCCACAACGTTAGTTTCCATTGCACATTCCTGTAATGTGTACAGATTTGCAAAGCAATACTTTTTTCCCCCCCTGCTTTCCTCTGCCATCTGTCTCAGACATGGCGTTGAAGGTCATCATCACCGTTTCACTCTTTCCTTTCTTGCATACAGCCCACTCCCCAATATTCCCCCCTTTTTTTCCTGTGGGTGGGACTCCAGGGTTGTAAAGAGCTGTTTGCTTGTGTGATTGTGTGTATTTCTGCTCAGAAGGGGAAAAGGAGGGATTTGAAGAATGGGGAGCGTTTCCTGGTCTCGGGGTTGAAAACTACAAGGAAGATAAGGTCTATTCTGGTCCTTCCCATGGAGCTGGGACAACCAGCTTTCTATTACTCAAGAGGGACTCTAAGCCACACCCGGAAGTACCATTTTTGTGAAGGAGGGAGTCTTAGTATTTGGCAGGGAGTTCCCTTTACTGTTTGCATCCAACTGCAGGGGGAAAGGGCAATCTGTCTCCAGTCATTCACTCTCTTTCCCTCCTCTTTTTCCTCCCAGATTCAAGGCATCCCCAGGAGGAGGCGGGAAAGCTGGAGGAAGCAGCACTAACAAGAGTGGGGTCATCCTGGACATCTCCTCCTTGACCATGAACGAGCTGGACTCCGAGGTGCTTCCCTTGCCACCTCGCTATCGGTTTCGAGACTTGCTCTTGGGCGACCAGAGCTTCCAAAATGAGGACAGGTAAGATGACACAATGGGACGAAGAAGGAAGAGGTGTGTGTGTGGAGCTGCGAAGGAAGGGCGTGAAATTCAGGTTGGGGGGCTCAAGGTGTTAGCTGAGGCAGCAGGATGGGGAGCTGTCCACGGTGCTGATTCCTGCCTTTCTCCTTTGAGTGCAACTCCATGCCAATGGGAACTTATAGGCTGAGCTCTCCATGGTGCTGATCCTTGGTGGACCAGGAAAAATCCATTGGTGATTGTAACTTCGCACTGTTGTTTATAGGTTGGTGTGAGGTCCAGATTTTATTCTGGTGATCTGTTTGGTTGTGCTGATCGTACTATCCAGATAGGGCTGTCTAACTTTGCTGTTGTAGACTTAAATTTGCCCAAGAATTAATCTTCTGTTCTTACCTATCTAGTGATTCTTTGCTTAAGGATGAATTTATTCGCGTCGCTCAAACACCTTTGGGGGAACATTCTGATGATTTGTTACTCTTGGGTTTTCATGGGGGTGGCAGGAGGGGGAAGAGGTTGCAAATTGAAGCCAATTCGAAATGCGGAATATAATATTGTTTATGGAGGTAATCGTACTGGAGTAAAACCTGGTTACTCTATAAACCTTTGGGAGTGGGGAGTAAACACAGCTGAGCTTAATGCGGCTCACTTCTGCCTACTTAGGAAAGGTTTATACAACCTACCATCCTGTATTTTGCTTAATTGTGTTTGCAGAAACAAAGTGCAATTGCGGTGGATTTGCCCAATTTGCTAAGCCGTTAACCTGGTTACGAACAACCACGGATGGTGTTATACAACGTATTAAGTGAAAATGGACCACACAGAGGTTGTACTTTGTGTGAGTCAGGCCATGAGATTAACAGAAGACATTGCTTAAGGTTTAGTTAATGTTGATCTTAAATTACTTGTTGTCTCCGTGTGTTTCAAATCAGTTAGGTTAGTTTGTAGTTCTGTGTATTGGGTGAATCTGGAAAAAAAAGAGTTAATGTAGCAATCGAGTTCAGCATGGTAAATGTGAACCTAGTTTGTTGTTGTTAGTTGTAAAGTCATGTCCGACCCATCTGGACCCCATGGACAACATTCCTCCAGGCCTTCCTGTCCTCTACCATCCCCCAGAGTTCATTTAAGCTCACACCAATTGCTTCGGTGACTCCATCCAGCCACTTCGTTCTCTGCTGTCCCCTTCTTCTTTTGCCCTCAATTGCTCCCAGCATTAGGCTCTTCTCCAGGGAGTCCTTCCTTCCTTCTCATTAGGTGGCCAAAGTATTTGAGTTTCATCTTCAGGATCTGGCCTTCTAAAGAGCAGTCAGGGTTGATCTCCTCTAGGACTGACCGATTTGATCGCCTTGCAGTCCAAGGGACTCGCAGGAGTTTTCTTCAGCACCAGAGTTCAAAGGCCTCCATTCTTTGGCTTTCAGCCTTTCTTATGGTTCAACTTTCACAGCCATCCATTGCAACTGGGAAAACCATTACCTTGACTATACACTCTTTTGTTGGCAGGGTGATGTCTCTGCTTTTTAGCATGCTGTCTAGCTTTTCCATAGCTTTCCTCCCCAGAAGCAAGCATCTTTTAATTTCTTGGCTGCAGTCCCCATCTGTGGTGATCTTGGAGCCCAAGAAAATAAAATCTGTCACTCCCTCCATTTCTTCCCCATCTATTTGCCAGGACTTGAGAGGGCCGGATGCCATGAACATTAATTTTCTTAATGTCGAGTTTCAACCAACTTTTGCCCTCTCCTTCTTCACCCGCATCAATAAGGTCTTTAGTTCCTCTTCATTTTCTGCCATTAGAGTGGTATCATCTGCATATCTGAGATTATTGATATTTCTCCCGGCAATCTTAATCCAAACTTTTGATTCATTTCGAAGCCTCAAATGTAACTCCGGTGGCCATTGGTGTTGAGATAGTGACTTGTTTGCAGGAGGGTTCAACTGGTTTCGATACAACCCTTTGCCAAGGGCCAAGCTGGCTGAAGACGATGGGCACCAAAGTCCCAAGTAGTCGAGAGCGTAACAACCTACTTCGAAGTTGGATATTGCTTTCCCATGTTTTGCAACAATACATGGGAATACATTACCTTGTATTCAAGGAAATGCAGAGCTTGTTCCAAGCATCCCTTTTAGTAGAAGGACCAGGGGTGACGTGATAGCACCGTTCCAATATCTATCTTTGGGCTGCCCCAAAGAAGAGGAGATCAACTCATTTTCCAAAGGCCCTGAAGGCAAGACAAGAAGCAACCGATGGAAGCTTAGCAAGGGAAGAGCCAACCTAGAACTAAGGAGAAATTTCCTGACAGTGAGGGCAATTAACCCTTGCAACACCTTGCCTCCAGAAGTTGTGGGCGCTTCATCACTGGAGGTTTTTAAGAAGAGAGCGGACAGTCATTTGTCTGCAATGATATGGGGTTGGACTAGAAGGCCTCCAAGGTCCCTTCCAGCTCACTTATTCTTTTACCCTTTCATGCTTTCATGAAACTCTTCTCTTGCCTTCCATCAGAACGGATGTCGCCTTGAATTCTGCAAAACACCCACCCACCCAGGCCTACGTCCTCTGCCCCTTGAGGAAAAGCTGTGTCAAATACCCAATTCTCTACCTGATTTATTCTGCGGGGAGATTAAAAGAAGGCGTTATTACGGCCTCTTGGATGCTCCTTGAATGCCCAGCATCCAGAAATTTTTCTCGTAGGGGATTTGTAAAAACGGCTTGCGACTCCCATTTTTTTTCCTGATCGCTTAAGGGCCATGTGGTACTCGTTTTAAGGCAGGCACGCTTAGCTGTGTGCAAACAGAAAGGATTAATTTCTTAGCCTGGAAGACTAAGAAGCACAGCCTTTCTCCAGCAAACCTCTGGTTTTTGTTTTTTTTTTTTAATTTGATTTATATGCCGCCCTTCTCCGGAGACTCAGGACGGCTTACAATGCATTAAGCATTGGCATCGTCGGTTTTGCAGGGAAGGGAAAAGCTCACGGATTTGATTTGAAGAAAAAAAAAAAAAAACAGCCTTGCCGAGTTGGAGACAGGCATTTCTGGTGACCTGAAACTGCTTTTCTCTCTCTCGTTTCCACCTCCACTTTTCAATTTTCTATGATTTATGAAAGCGTCTTTGGAATTACAACCAAACTGAGGGACTAACTGTTGCTTAGCTGCAAATGAGCCCTGGTGAAGTGGGGACAGCTTGAGTTAATGCAAACAGCAACGATGGAGCTGGTGAAATTCCTCTTCTGGTTGACTTGCAATCCTCCGTCACCCCTTCTCTTTCTTCTAACAGAATGCTGAGCGGAATGACAGAGTTGGAAGGGGCCTTAGAGGTCTTCTAGTCCAACCCCCGGCTTAAGCAGGAGACCCTCTACGATTCCAGACAAATGGCTGTCCAATCTCTTCTTAAAAGCCTCCTGGGATGGAGCACTCACGACTTCTGGTGGCAAGCTGTTCCACTGATCATTTGTTCTCACTGTCAGGAAATTTCTCCTTAGTTCTAGGTTGCTTCTCTCCTTGATTATTTTCCATCCATTGCATCTTGTCCCACTTTCAGGTGCTTTGGAGAATAGTTTGACCCCCTCTTCTTTGTGGCAGCCCCTCAAATATTGGAAGACTGCTCTCAAGTCACCCCTAGTCCTTCTTTTCACTAGACCAGACAATTCTGACAACCCTTCTTCATAGATTTTAGCCTCCAGCCCCCAAATCATCTTTATAGCTTTCTCTGCACTCTTTTTTAGAGCCTCAACATATTTTTTTTGCATTCTGATGACCAAAACTGGATGCAATATTCCAGGTGTGAAAATGTATCCATGACCATTTTCTGCTTGATATGTTTTGTGTTTTTTAAAGGAATGTGCAGAAAAAACAATGGCTTCTTCTCCTCCTCCTCCCCTCCCCTCCTCCTCCTCCTCTTCTTCCTCCTCTCCCCTCCTCCTCCTTCTAGCACTGTTGACATTGCCTAGTTAGGTCATGAAATGTCTGGAAGAAAATAACCAAACTCAGAGAGCACCAAGGATCCTCTTCCCCTTTACTCTACCACCTCCTCCTCCTCCTCCTCCTCCTCCTCCCTCCCTCCCTCCCTCTTCCCCCTCCCTTCACTTCTTCTTCCCTCCCTTCTCTTCCCCTTCCTCCCCCTCCATCATCTCCTCCTTCTCCCTCCTTCCCTTTTCCCCCTTCCTCCACTTCTTCCTCCTCTTCCTTCCTTCCTCCCTTCTCTTCCACTTCCTCCCCTTCCTCCTCCTCCTCCATCATCTCCTCCACCTCCTCCTCCTCTTCCTCCCTTCTCTTCCCCCTTCCTCTTCCTCCTCTTCCTCCTCCTCCTCTGGATGGGCTCAATCAACAGCAGAGCCAACTTCCCCTTCCCTTTTCTTCCTCTTAAATGCTCTCCCAGGGTCTGAATTGGTTTCTGGCTTTTATTTTTATTTCTAAGTGGCGTTATGCTGAGGCTCCTTCGCAATCCAGAGCGATCTTCTCTTTAAAAAGGGAACACAGCGGTGATTAGTTCAGAGCGCAATAATTAGAACCATTTGTAACCGTGGCTGTGCCAGGCTGACAGCTGGGGAGGGGCAGGTGGGAGGAAACTTGATGGTTCTTCAAACGGAAAACATTCAGGAGAGACCTAGGTGTTCCTTTAAAATATGTATGTATGTATGTATGTATATTTACAGCGGGAAGGAGGAAGAGGAGGAGAAAAAATAAGTCAAAGGATGCTAGCATTTTTCCGAATGGTACATTTGATCGGGGAAAGTCGTCTTAGCTGCTGAAGGAGTCGGCCTAACTTAAAATAAGAGGAACGATGACTTAGTGGTCCAATGGATACTTTAGAGCAGGGTTCAACCTCTGGTCCATGAATCAGCATTGGTCCACAGCATGCCAGCAACCATTTTAACAGATTAACAGAGTTGGAAGGGACCTTGAAGGTCATCTAGTCAACCCCCCTCCCCCACCCAAGCAGGAGACCCTACACCATTTCTGACAAATGGCAGTCCAGTCTCTTCTTGAAAGCTTCCAGTGACGAAGCTCCCACAACTTCCGAAGGCCACTTCTGTTCCATGGGTTGATTGAGTTCTCACTGTCAGAAAATTCCTCCTTATTTCTAGGTTGAATTTCTCCTTGTTCAGTTTCTATCCATTATTCCTTGTCTGCCCTTTGGGTGCTTTGGAAAATAGTTTGACTCCCTTCGTTTCTGTGGCAGCCCCTCAAATATCGGAAGACGGCTATCATGTCTCCCCTGGTCCTTCTCTTCACTAGACTAGCCATGCCCAGTTCCTGCAACCGTTCATCGTATGTTTGAGCCTCCAGTCCCCTCATCATCCTGGTTGCTCTTCTCTGCACTTTTTCTAGAGTCTCAACACCTTTTTTTGGTGTGGTGACTATTGGATGCTGTATTCTAGGTGTGGTCCACACAGTCCACGCAAACAAGCCACACAAACAAGTAACGCCCCATCTGTGGGATGCAGGCAGCATGCAAAACCACGCTCGCCTCGGTCCGTGGAAAAGCATGTTTGAAATGTGGATTAGCTCCGGGTAATTTATTTTGAGGGTTTGAGGAAGTTTGCTAATTTGATTAACTTGGAGACTCTGCAGTTGTACAATGAAAGAAATCTTACTCACATCTTATGCATAACTGCGACCATTTACAAAAGAAATTCGCAGACCCCCGGTATATGCCGTTAATATTTCAAGGGAAAATGGAAACAGCCCAATGAATAAAATATATTTGAATATCAAACTCGTCACGAGCCCCAAGGTCATTTTGTATCAGCAGCAGTGGGAAATTTAATCACTCTTTCCAATTGCATTGATTTCCAGAGCATCTAATTAAAAACACAGATTTTTAAAGTATTACTATTTTCCTTTGGATTCTTTTACCTCGGGGGGAAAACGGTTTGTAGGGGGAAAAAAAATAGCAGCGCCATCTGTGTCTAGAACATTTGATTGTCCTTTTATTTTTGGAGCAAAGGTTCTATAAGGATGCATAACTAAGAGAATTTTCCCCCCTCTTTTTCCGCCCAATTTTAATTAACCTTGCTCCAATTTTAACTATGCAGATGTGGGGGAAGGATTTTGAAGATTTATTTCTTACAGCTTTAACCGTCCTGTTCCTTCCAGGTATACAAGGAAGACTTCGCTCATACTGGGATCTAATGTAGATCCCTAAGAATTTTTTTGGAGGTTGGGAATCTATATCTTTCACAAAATCTGCATTGCACGTTCTAAAATCCATCTTTCGAAATTAGGCTGCTCTAATTAGGCTGTGTGTTTGTGCAGAGAACGACAAGCACTTTTGGGTTCCTGGAAATAAATACTTGCACTCACCCTATGTTCAGAGGCATTCTGTTCCGTCTTCCAAAGTGTTTGGCTCCTAAGCTGCCATGCGGCTTGCTTTTCTTTCTTTTTTTTAATCAAGTTTTTTTTTTAAAAAAAAAAATTGTTTAGTTTATACATATCATTATGTGAATGGTTTGGTATCTGAATATCATCTGGCTTGCTTTTTGATTTTTTGGCCAGAACAATTTTCTTGGCAAGGATTCAGGAGTGGTTTTGCCGTTGCCTGCTTCCTAGGGCTGAGAGAGAGTGGCTGGCACCAGGTCGGTCAGCTGGCTTTTGTGTTCTAGGATTTGAACTCGTGGTCTTCCAGTTTTCTAGCCCGCTGCCTCGACTTCTACACCCGACGTGACCTTTGAGAGAAAAAGAACGAAAAACCGTGCAAACCGAAAAACGAATCCTGCATTTTGTTTTCATTGTGTTACACCAGGGTGGGAATTAATCCTTTGCAATTATGATTGGGTTTTTTTTTTTCCCCTAATTGCCTCCCTTATTTAAACAAGGAAATAAGCGTATAAGATCAGAAGGAGGAGAAATGCAGTCTGGGCTCCGAGCTCAATTTGAACGGTTAGTTTCCATGGTTTTTCCCTGTGTCATTTGAGCAATTTCCCTGTGTCATTTGAGCAAAGAAAAAAAATGGGCTATATTTGCACGCGAGGCTACAAATCTGACCTTTTTGAGTTTTATCCGCCTCAGATCCAAGCTCTACCGGATCCCTTTTTCCATTCAAGCTGCATTTTACGGCTTACGAATTTGTCAGCTTTTCAAACCTTGTTTTTTTTTTGCAAGCAAACATAAAAAGGAAGAAACAATCCTGCCAGATTATTTTATTCAACGTATGGTGTAACATAAACAGACCGGCAATATAGATGAACATTTTCACTTAAGTTAAGCCAAAGCACAGTAAAAATATAAACATGTTAGAAAAACAAATAAACAAACCTTGCTAGAAATGGCAATGTTTTTTCTAACTCCACTTTAGGGAGAGAGAGAGAAAAAAAAACGCCTAAAATTCAGAAGAATTTAGGAAGTTCGGGGAAGGGGGAAAAAAACCCTGCAGCGAATAATAATAATGACCAACGGTCTGAAAACAGTTGCCTGAAAACTGCCTGCGTGTTTTCCATGCCAAATTTGTTCAGGTATAATAGAGAAATGTTTAGATTGAACAAGAAAGACACGGATGAAGATAGGGATAAAGATATATATATAAAAATAATAAAAAATATATTTTTAAGAAAAAGTTTTGATTTTTGCATGCAAGTTAAATGTGTCGCCTTAGGATGGCTGACACGGAGTGTGACAAGGAAAAATGAGCAGAGGAAATTGCAAAAGGAATGGCTGCAGGGTTGCCCATCACGGCTTTGTCGCTAAGACAAATTTAATAAGCCCTCGTTGCTGTGACGGGTAAATATAGTGTTCTATTAGCGTCTTTGAAATTAGGTGAGGGATTCCTGCTTTCCTTTCTTAAACGAAATGGTGAGTCACCTGCTAATCTTCCCACCGATGGCAACACTCATCCTTTTCTCCATGTCTTCCCCCACATAGAATAGAATAGAATAGAATA
Organism: Coluber constrictor foxii; assembly: GCA_038048745.1. NCBI lineage: Eukaryota > Metazoa > Chordata > Lepidosauria > Squamata > Colubridae > Coluber > Coluber constrictor. The sequence goes on from CM075968.1 coordinate 10,334,086, forward strand.
GAATAGAGTGGAATGTGGAATGTGGAATGTAGAATGTAGAATAGAATAATAAGAATAAGAATAAGAATAAGAATAAGAATAAGAATAAGAATAAGAATAGAATAGAATAGAATAGAATAGAATAGAATAGAATAGAATAGAATAGAATAGAATAGAATAGAATAGAATAGAATAGAATAGAATAGAATAGAATAGAACAGAACAGAACAGAACAGAACAGAACAGAACAGAACAGAACAGAATTTAGGAATAGAATAGAGAATGGAATTAGAATAGAATAGAGTAGAGTAGAGTAGAGTAGAGTAGAGTAGAGTAGAGTAGAGTAGAGTAGAATAGAATAGAATAGAATAGAATAGAATAGAAAAGAAAAAAATAGAAATAGAAATAGGAATAGAATAGAATAGAATAGAATAGAATAGAATAGAATAGAATAGAATAGAATAGAATTCTTTATTGGCCAAGTGTGATTGGACACACAAGGAATTTGTCTTGGTGCATACACTCTCAGTGTACACAAAAGAAAAAATACGTCCATCAAGAATCATAAGGTACAACACTTAATGATAATCATAGGGAACAAATAAGCAATCAAATCATATTTGACCCCTCCCTCTCTGTGTGTTTCTACAGGTGTTTTTTAATTTTTTTGTTGATTTCTTCATTGAGCTTTAATTGCTTTTCCCCTCCCAAATGTTGTTTTACCTGTTGGGTAACTGGGCAACTGAATGGAGCTAGAGGAGTGTTTTTTAATGGCCGGATGCCCTTCCTGTCGCCAATGCGGAATTTTGTTCGGCAGATATCTTCTCATTGTGCCCAGAGAGAGAGAAATATCTGCCTCTACCTAGGATCGAACTCACAGCCTCCTGATTGTGAGGCGAGAGCGCCACCTCTAGGCCACTGCACCACTCTACCGCGGGAATGCAGTGACGGTCATAAATACGGAGCAGTCGTAAATCCATTTTGCCGTTGTAACTCTGAATGTTTGTTCAACAAAACTGCGGTAAATCAAGGATAACGTGCAACTTCAGTGAAAACACGGCCGTGTCTTTTTAAAAGCAAATGCTAAAAGTAATAAACCATCCAGCTGATCGCACCTCTTCCCCTCCATATATGTGTAGGAGGCGACATGATTCCCATCAGTAGGTATTTGTCCGGGTTAGGTGGGAAGAGAGACTTTGAGAAGGTATGAAACCCAACCGCTTATGAATGGCAGGCGCGATTGCTCATTAAACGGCACTTAATTTTCTCCCGGCGAAGCATTGAGGCTCTTTGTGAAGCCACAGGAGATCAATGCAAAAGGGGCATTTAGCGAAAAGTCTGGGAAATGGTACTTGATTTGAGGCAGCAGGAATCTCAAGAGGACTCCAGGAAAAAAAAAATGCTGTGGATACAGCTCAGTCCTTCTGGTTGCATCAAACACGAACTGACTGTTCAACTCCCTTTGGTCACTTAGAGCAGAATGAGAGTGTCTCGTTTTAAGAGTTGACAAGACAACACTGTAAAAAGCAAAGTTTCTTCTTCTTCTTCTTTTCCTCCTCCTCCTCCTCCTCCTCCTCCTCCTCCTCCTCCTCCTTCTTTTCTCCTTCTCCTCCTATTCTTCTTCTTCTTCCTTCTTCTCCTTGTCCTCCTACTCTCTTCTTCTTCTTCTTCTTCTTCTTCTTCTTCTTCTTCTTCTTCTTCTTCTTCTTCTTCTTCTTCTTCTTCTTCTTCTTCTTTCTTCTTCTTCTTCTTCTTCTTCCCCCTCCTCCTCCTCCTCCTCCTCCTCCTCCTCCTCCTCTGTCTCCATTTCCTCCTCTTCTTCCTCCTCTTATTCTTCCTTCTCCTCATCTTCCTCATCTTCTTTTCTCCTTCTCCTCCTCCTCCTCCTCCTCCTCCTTCCTCCATCTCCATCTCCTTCTCCTCCTCCTCTTCTTCTTCCTTCTCCACATCCTCCTACTCTTTTCTTCTTCTTCTTCTTTTCTCCTTCTTCTCGTCCTCGTCCTCCTACTCTTTTCTTCTCTCCTCCTCCTCCTCTTCCTCCTCTTCCTCCTCCTTCTTCTTCCTCTGTCTCCATCTCCTCCTCTCCTCCTCCTCCTCCTCCTCCTCCTCCTCCTCCTCCTCCTCCTCCTCCTCCTCCTCCTCCTCCTCCTCCTCCTCCTCCTCCTCCTCCTCCTCCTTCCCCCCTCAGATATTAGATGATAGATGAACTTTCCATGAGCAATATGAAAGGACAATATGAAAGGATGGTTTGATTGTAAAGAAAAAAAAATCAGGGATCAAATTGCAAAAGATCTATTTGCAGGGAAAGTAAATGGGCTGGAGCGAAGGGGAAATGGAGAATGTTGTGATCAGATGATAACAATTTGCAAAAAATAGATACAAGACACTTAAATAAAGTATGAATTAGAATATAGACAGACGGGGAAGGAAGAATTGGTTTTCAAGCATGGGGAATTAGGCAAGTTTGAATTTATTTTAGCTATGTTTCCTTTTGTGTTTATTATAGTTTCTTAGATCACTAAGTTTCGTAGCTTGTTCCTTATTCTTTAGTTTCTTAGTTTGTGACGGGTTATTTCTCTTCAATAGTCGGCACAACATTACTTACCCTGAAGGCAACAGAATGATGGGTCTGGATCAGTGGTGAAATTCAATTTTTTTTACTACTGGTTCTGTGGGCGTGGCAGGCTTGGTGGGCATGGCTGGGGAAGGACACTGCAAAATCTCCATTCCCACCCCACTCTGGGGCCAGCCAGAGGTGATATTTGCCAGTTCTCCGAACTACTCTAAAATTTCCGCTACCGGTTCTCCAGAACCTGTCAGAACCTGTTGGATTTCACCCCTGGTCTGGATACATTTATAATGCTGCCTATAAAAATGGGATAAAATGAACATCAGGCTGCTAAAAACATACTGTAGTGTTAATATAGAATGCAGAGCTGCTATAATGTCGAACATTTCAATGTGGTGTTATTTAAATGAGAATATTGGTTTGCGCTGAATTTTTCCCACTACGCCTTTACTCAGAAGGAACTGGGAACCAGGAAGGAAGGTGCTTCTAATGATTTACGAAGTGAAAAAGTGAAAGAGATTGTATTAAAAAATGCATGACCAAACGGTGCTTGACTCGACTCAAGTGAGAATCAATTTTTTCCCTTTCCCTGGATAATGACTTCTGTTGGTAATATGGGAGAGGAAGAACTCTTGCGGAGTGGATTTAATTGCAAGGGAGAGGAGCGGGATGAAGGGGAAGAAAATATATAAAATGTGGGAAAGTGTTTTGGAGAAAGCAGACCGCAATCAAGGGGGAGCTCCTGCACGGATGTGTTGAAATGCACATCGACAAAACAGTGGGTGGGAGAAAATACTGAACGCAGAATAACAGAGTTGGGCAGGACCTTGTCCAATCTTTTCTTTAAAACTTCGTTGGAGCATTTGCAACTTCGGGTGGCAAGTTGTCCCACTGATTCATTGTTCTCAGTGTCAGGAAATTTCTCCTCAATTCCAGGTTGCTTCTCTCCTTGATTAGCTTCCATCCGTTGCTTCTTGTCTTGTCTTCTGGTGCTTTGGAAAATCATTTGACCCCCTTTTCTTTGTGGCAGCCCCTCAAGACTGCTATCATGTCCTCCATAGTCCTTCTTTTCTCTAGACTGGACATCCCCAAATCCTACAATTGTTCTTCAGATGTTTTACTCTCCAGGCCTTGAATCATCCTAGTGGCTCTTCTCGGTACTTTTTCCAAAGACACTTGTAGTAGTTTTGTTTCTCAATGGTTTGATCCTATCCTGCCACCGTTAGCTTCCATTGATTGCTTCTTGTCTTGCCTTCTGTTGCTTCGGAAAATAAGCAGACTCCCTCTTCTTTGTGAAAGCCCCCCAAATATTGGAAGCCTGCTATCCTGTCTCCCCTAGTCCTTCTTTTCATTAAACTAGACATACCCAGTTTCCAGCAATCGTATGTTTTAGCCTCCAGCCCCCTCATCTTCTTGGTTGCTCTTCTCTGCACTCTTTCTAGAGTCTCCACATCTTTTTTACATCGTGGCAACCAAAACTGGATGCATTATTCCAAGTGTGGCCTTACCAAGGCCTTAAAAAGTAATCGTTAGTGTTCCGAGTAACACATCTGCCAACAGCAGAACTCCGAGGCAGATGAGATTCCTCAAAGAACATGTTGATTGGATACATCATATTGGCACAGCTAGTGAAAACCACTCTAAAATTTCCCATAGTTTCCCCCTAATTAAAAGAGCAAAACATTTCCCTCCCCAGGTCACATGGGCCAATGAAGGTTGCTGGGAGGCTGCTTGGTCTCTCCTCTCCTCCTTCTCTCACCATCTGTCGGGATGACCTTGGTTCCCACAGGAAAACTTTTTTTGTTTTTACTGGTAGCTGGTCTATCTACTTCCCCCTCCCTTTCCCCTTTCTTTCAAAGTTCAGGGCAACTATGAGGCTGGAAAAGATGGCTTCCACCAGGTTCACTTCAGAGTTGACAGTGGTATTAACACTTCGTGCGATCTTGATTCTGTCCCTCTGTTAATGCAGCCTAGGAGTGCCTTGGCTTCTTTGGTGGCGTGGGATTGTTTACTGGGTGTCAACTGGCAAAGCATCCCTGGCCTGCTTTCGAGTTGCCATAGGCCGGGGAGGATGGGAAATTGGCGAAACTGCACAGCAGCCAAAGACAGATGCACATTCCCCCGCTTATCTCCCTCAAGGCTGTATCCCAGGGATACCTGCAGCAGCCGGAAGGGAGTGACCTCTGCAACCTGCGAAATTGCTCCGCTGGCAAATGTGATTGATGACACACCCTGAAGGGAGGGGGGGAAACAGGGTCATAATTGGAGCGTAAATTACGTAGGATCAGACCTGGCTTCACTCGGGAACATGCCGACATGAAGCGCCTAATAAATAACTGGATTTCTTTTGAAGCTTGGCTCGAGGTTCATGATTTAATTAGGGGACCCATTGGGAACCCTGACACTGAGACTCACTCGATTGCAGTGAAATGTACTGAACAAGATTATAACTCATGCCCATTTCTGTGATTTTTTACACCGAGCAAAATCTCTGCTCTCCCTAAAGCAATAAAAGGTGATTTATTTATTTATTTTTGCTTGGGTTTTCCCTAGAACTCATTCTCTCTCTCTCTCTCTCTCTCTCTCTCTCTCTCTCTCTCTCTCTCTCTCTCTCTCTCTCTCTCTCTCTCTCTCTCTCTCTTTCTCTCTCTCTCTCTTTTTGCACCCAAAAAAATCTTCTCTGGAAGAGAAACGAAAAAAAGCTTTCTTGCAGAGAGAGACGAAAAGCAAGTTTCTCTTGAACGAGAATGGCCAGAAGTTGGAAAGAGCACCACTAGGGGACACTCGTGCAAAGGCTGAGTTGCAGGTTCCTATCCTGATTTCTTGGAATCCCCACAGACACACACACACACACACAAAACCACCCCTTGCCGGGAGCCATCAGAGCTTAGTTGGGATTGTCAGCCAAAGAATCTATCGCGGATCAGTCTCCCCCTCTGATCATTTTTATAGAAATGATTCCGATTGAAACTGCCAGCAGCAGCAACAACAAGGATCTTGCAGGCAGTGGGAGAATAACCTCACTGTAGTTAAATAGAATAGAATAGATAGAATTCTTTATAGGCCAAGTGTGATTGGACACACAAGGAATTTATCTTTGGTGTATATGCTCTCAGTGTACGAAAGGAGAATAAAATACATTCATGAAGAATAAAGATATACAACACTTAATGATAGTCATAGGGTACAAATAAGCAATCAAATCATACTAGGAAACAATCAATATAAATCTTAAGGATACCAGCAACAAGGTTACAGTCATTCATCATAAGTGGGAGGAGATGGGTGATAGGAACGATGAGAAGATTGATAGTAATGCAGACTTAGAGAATAGTTTGACAACGTTGAGGGAATTATTTGTTTAGCAGAGTGATGGCGTTCGGGGAAAAAACTGTCCTTGTGTCTAGTTGTTCTGTTGTGCAGTGCTCTATAGCCTCGTTCTGAGGGTAGGAGTTGAGACAATTTATGCCCAGGATGTGAGGGGTCTGTAAATATTTTCCCAGCCCTCTTTTTGACGCGTGCAGTAGACAGGTCAGTCATGGAAGGCAGATTGGTAGCCATTGTTTTTAAAGATGATATAATTGCATTTGGGAGCTACTTTTATTTTTCACACGATGGGCTGGTTTTGTCTGAAGATCGTTTCAGCATTTTGCTTGGTGATGAAGAGGAGCTAAATTTGCACCTTCATTTCCTCCCGTGAAATTATCTTGGGGTGTGTGTGTGTGTGTGTAGTGACTTGAAGAACAAGCCAGTTGTGAAGTTTCCGAAAGATGCCCTAACTAATTCATGAGCCATGAGCCAAACTTCAAAAGAAATACAGTCATTTATTAGGAGCACCATTCCGGCAATATTCGGATGCAGTTAGAACTAATCCCACGTAGATTTACATTCCCCTGTGACCCTGGTGTTTTCTTTTCTTTGGTAAATGGCTCTTTGAGTATTGAAGGTTGCAGGTATACCATTCTGGCCATGTGGCTGTCGAGTCTCTTCTTGAACACTTCCAGTGATGGAGCACTCACAACTTCTGGAAGCAACTTCCTTCCACTGATTAATTGTTCTCATGGTCAGGAAATTTCTCTTTAGTTCTAGGTAGGATTTCTCTTTAATATTTGCTCCCCAAGAGCCCTGGCTTGATGCTGCAACTCCTAGAGCATAACTCTCAGAAGATCTGATGAACTTGTCCCATTATTTAGTGCCCTCTCGTTGGTCCAAACAACAACTCTTAATTCCTTGCCATCGGCCATCCATAGTGAAGCTGATGGGCCCAGAAACCCATAACATCTCTTGCAAATACCGTAGAAGACTCTGATTAGTGGCACCTATCATAAGTAGAATGGCCTGAAGACCCAGTAGTGGGAACGGTGGAAACCAAGCGTTGAAGATTCTCCTGGCCTCCTACAACACTTGACACAGAATAGTTAGAATTGCAGCGAGGCGGAAAGCTCTGTCAGCTGCTCAGAATACCAGAAAGGAAATGGAAGGGAGTAAATTGGTAGTAGCAGATAGAAATATATCAATGGTTTTTAGAAGCTGCGGAGGCAAGAAGTCCATTGTTCCAGATGGCGGGATTTGAAAATGTTTGTCTGGTCTACAGTGAGAATATAGCAAGGCGAGGCTGGTAATTATTACCACTGGTTGGCATTATATCTTTCCCCTTTACTGACAAAGAATTCTTCATTGGTTATACCATTGCAATTACTCCATGTTCGAATCTCACCAGGCTCAAGGTTGACTCAGCCTTCCATCCTTTCTAAGGTAGGTCAATTGAGGACCCCAGTTTGTGGGGGCAATAAGCTGACTTTGTATAAATATACAAAAGTATGAAGGCTATTGCTTAACGCATTGTAAGCCACCCTGAGTCTTTTGAGAAGGGCGGCATATAAATCAAAATAAAAAAAAATTGTGAGAGATTGTGTATCTAGGGTATTGGCAAATTATAAACCCAGGGGGTGTCAAACTCAATTTCATTGAGGGCCATATCAGGGTTTATTTATTCATTTATTTATTTAAATTTATATACCGGCCTTCTCCTAGTGGACTCAGGGCGGTGTACAGCCAAGAATAAAAAGCACTCCAATACAAAATTTAAAATATTAATAAAAGAATTAAATAATTTTGGCCCAATAAATTTAAAAACCCAATAGGCAATTAAAATTTAAAACCCATAAAAGGGTTGTGTTTGATCTTGGAGGACTGGGGGGAGGGGGTGTGTGGCATGGGGCGTGGCCACGGGTATAGCCAGGGGATGGGCAGAATTGATCCATGTAAAAATGTCCTCTCTTGTTTTGTTAACCAGGCTGGCCTGGTGTAAAATCACGGATTATATGTTGGATAAGCAATATTGTAACGGTTCGATTAAACGAGTTCAAAGGCTTTAATTAATTCCTGTAATCTCCCAGCAGGACGGAGAAGCAAGCCGTTTTCGCCCGGGGAAACCCTGCGTTATTATCTCACCAGTGCACAAAAACTATTGAAAAAGAATTAATTTTCCCCCCTCCCTTTTGCTGGTATTATTTGTCAAGGAGGAGGAAAGTCCTCAAACTTGGAATCGAAGGAGTTTTAAAATCAGAATTTGACCCAGTTTAGGAACAACCGTCCGATTTCCTCCCTCTCTCCCGTTGCCGTTGCCGGCTGGGGAAGATGGGAAATGTGATCTAAGCGCATCTGGTAGATGAGACAGGAACTGATCTCCTGCGGATGATCAAGAGATCCCGCAGCTTTTCCCGCCTTCTCTCCAAGGTCCCATTTATAGCAGTTGCCTGCAATGGTGGCTCCTTGAATTGTATGGCTGTATTGGTAGGAGACTCAGGACTTTCTTTTGGCAGACATGGAAGGGTTGAGGAAGGTTGAGGAAGGCTGGAACTGTTGTGATAAGAAGGGATTCAGTACAGGTGACAGAACCTGTGGCCTTCCAGATGTTGCTGGGCTATAATTATCCTCACCTACAGGGAGCAGGGGCCAGTGCTGAAGGATATTAGAGCCTTCAGCAAAGTTTGGGGACTCAATGGTTTTCCCACTCTGGGCCATCAAGAAACAACTTTTTCTTTCTTTCTTTCTTTCTTTCTTTCTTTCTTTCTTTCCTTCTTTCCTTCCTTCCTTCCTTCCTCCTTCCTTCTTTCCTTTCATCCTTCCTTCCTCCGAATCCTTCCTTCTTCCCTCTCTCCCTCTGAATCCATCCTTCTTACCTTCTTTCCTTCTCTCTCCTTCCCTCCAAATCATTCCTCCCTTCCTCGCTCCCTCCCTCCCTTCATATGAATCCTTCCCTCCCTCCCTATGATTCCTTCCTTCCTTCCTTCCCCCTCCAAATCCTTCCTCCCTCCCTCCCTCCCTATGAATCCTTCCCTCTCTCTCTTTCCTTCCTTCCTTCCTTCCTTCCTTCCTTCCTTCCTTCCTTCCTTCCTTCCTTCCTTCCTTCCTTCCTTCCTTCCTTCCTTCCTTCCTTCCTTCCTTCCTAAACGCTCTTTACTTAGATTACAAAATTCATTTACCTTTACATCAAACAATTCCTTGTATACAACTTGGAGTGATTTTAAGGTTCACCTCCTTTTCTTCCCCTGCAGTCCTAACCTGAGTTTTGAAAAAAACCTCAATATTCCCCTCCCCGCTTTTGGCTTCCCTTTTGCTGCTTGGGTTTCTTCAAAAATACAGAAAGGAGTTGCTGAATCACTCAAAACCATTATGCTTTTGAATTTGGCACTTGCTCCTTGGTTTCTCAGCAAGCCAGGTTTTAAAATCCCCGTCGTTTGATTTCTAAAGATGAGCTAGGGAGGAATTCAGCCTTACCCAAATATTTTCCCTGGCTTCAACTGAAAATCAAGAACTTCCTGATAAGTTGACAATATCTAATACTGACTTTATTTTGTTTATTTATTTTATTTCGTCAAGCATGTCTTTTATGATGGATACAGGTGTAAATATAATTATAAATACATGAAACGGATACAAATAGAAAACATTAGGAAAGGGACCGTAGGCAAGCTGGTGCGCTTATGCACGCCCCTTACAGACCTCTTAGGAATGGGGTGAGGTCAACAGTAGACAGTCTAAGGTTACAATTTTGGGGGTTTGGGGATGAAACCACAGAGTCAGGTAGTGCAGTCCAGGCATTGACCACTCTGTTGCTGAAGTCGTATTTTCTGCAATCAAGTTTGGAGCGGTTTACCATGAGTTTCTATCTATTGTGTGCTCTTGTATTGTTTTGATTGAAGCTGAAGTAGTCATTGGCTGGTAGGACATTGTAGCAGATGATTTTATGTACTATGCTTAAGTCAGACCGAAGATGGCAAAGTTCTAAGCCCAGAATTTTGAGTCTGGTGGCATAAGGTATTTTGTTGCGAGCAGAGGAGTGGAGAGCTCTTCTTGTGAAATATCTCTGGACTCGTTCGATTGTATTAATGTCCGATATGCAGTGCGGGTTCCAGGCAGATGAGCTGTATTCGAGAATCGGTCTGGCAAAAGTTTTGTATGCCCTAGTTTGCAGTTCAATATTACCGGAGAAGAAGCTATGCAAGATTAGGTTAACAACTCTTAATGCTTTTTTAGCAATGCTGTTACAGCGAGCTCTGGCACTTAGATCATTTGAGATAAGTGCTCCAAGATCTTTGACAGAGTGAGGGTCGTCTGTTAAGTCATATCCATCCAGCTTGTATTTTGTGTTCTGATTTTTTTGCCAATGTGTAAAACAGGGCATTTGTTTATTTACTTATTTCAGAGCAAAGCCCATTATTGTTGGTTTTGGACTGCTGAGAACTCTACCACGACAGAATATGGGCTTTCTGAATCATTTGGAATGATTGATGGCTGGTGGTTGATTCTAGCAGACCATAGTTAGCTTGAGTTAGATGGAGGTAAAGGGAAACCCACTGTGATAATCCACAAGGAAACGGGAAAAATATGAGTTTTGGAGGGCCTCATTCTAAGGGACTAAGGAAGTGATGGGATAAGTTTCTATTTGATACTTGCAGAGCTAATGAGAGAACTACCGTATTTTCCGGCGTATAAGACGACTGGGCGTATAAGACGACCCTCCTCAGAGCCATTTAAGGCTCGTCAGAGCCTTATGGGCTGGTCTGCCTGGTTACAGGAGAATGAGACCCGGCGTATAAGACGACCCCCGACTTTTGAGAAGATTTTTGTGTGTTAGAAAGTAGTCTTATACGCAGGAAAATACAGTAGTTTGGTTTAGTTGTTAAAACACCAGATTAGAAAGTGGGAGACGGTGAGTTCAGTTCCATTTTAGGCATTAAAACCAGCTGGGTGACTTTAAGCCAATCACCAGGAGACAGTGAGTTCTAGTCCTGCCTTAGGCATGAAAGCTGGCTGGGTGACTTTAAACCAATCACCAGGAGACGGTGAGTTCTAGTCCCGCCTTAGGCATGAAAGCCGGCTGGGTGACTTTAAACCAATCACTAGGAGATGGTGAGTTCTAGTCCCGCCTTAGGCATGAAAGCTGGCTGGGTGACTTTAAGCCAATCACCAGGAGATGGTGAATTCTAGTCCAGCCTTAGGCATGAAAGTCAGCTGGGTAACTTTAAGCCAATCACCAGGAGACGGTGAGTTCTAGTCCCACCATAGGCATGAAAGCCAACTGGGTGACTTTGGGCCAATCACCAGCACATGTTGCCTTTTGAAAAAGCACCTTTGGGTACCATGCTGTTGGTGCATAACTCCTGATTTTTCCCTCCCTCCCTCCCTTCTCTTCTCCCCTCCCTTCTTTTTCCCTTTCTCTTCCCTTCTTCGCCATCCCTGACCTCCTTTGCCTTCTCTGCCCTCTCTTCCAGTTTATTTTTTCCTGCCCAGTTCAGCTTCTGGCTTGTGATCCTGGCGTCTGACAGGAGGCCAAAGAGAGAAACATTCATTAGACTGATTGCTGTGCTGAAGTTGTTTTGTTTCTTTGCGTCTGATTTTTAGAAAATCTTTAGACACAATGCTTGGAGAAAGCCGCTGGCAATCACCCAACATTTGCTATCTCTCCAGATAACAAATCAGCTTGGAATCCAGGACTTTCACACCATCAACAATGTGGGTTATTTTGCCCCAGCGGGATAATTTTCACAAACAAATTTATTAACGTAGCATATTTGCAATGTTTTTTTTCCCCCTCTCCTGGTTGGATGTTAGAAAATACAGACAGTCCTCGATGTACGACCAGAATTTCTGTATGCTGAGCGAGAAATTTGTTAATTTGAGTTGTGTCCCCTTTTGGTGACTTTTCTTGCCACATCGGTTAAGGGTCTCGCTGCGGTTGTTAAATGAGTAACACGGTTGTTAAATGAATCTGGTTTCTTCATTGACTTGGCTTGTCAGAAGGCCGCAAAAATTGGTCACGTGCAGGGATGAAATCTACTTACCTTCCCTACCGGTTCAGAAGTGCCACATACAATTTTGGACCCTCTGCGCATGCGCAGAGATTAAAAACAGATTACTTCCTGATTAAAATCAGGAAATAACAACATCCGGACAGGTGGGCGGAGCTTTGCGCTGCCGCCGCTACCAGTTCACCAAACCATGCCCCACCTCTGCTACCAGTTTACCCAAACTGGTGCGAATCAGTAGCATTTAAGTCCTGGTTACGCAACCCCAGGACATTGCAACTGTCCTAAATGTGAATCCATTGTCAAGCATTCTAAATGTAAAATATTTGACTGTGATTGTGTTGCCTCTAGAGTTCTTTTCTTGGACACCCCCCCCCCCCCCCAAAGTGCTGGAAAGATCATAAGTGTGAAAAACAATCGTAAGTCACTTTTTTCAGTGCCGTTCTAACTTCAAACAGTCAGTAAATGAATGGTTGTAAGTCGAGGGCTACCTATAACGGACGCGCCCACCAAAGCAAATAAAAGCAAATAAATAGGGGCTATTTAGAATAGAATAGAATAGAATAGAATAGAATAGAATAGAATAGAATAGAATAGAATAGAATAGAATAGAATAGAATAGAATAGAATAAGAGAAGGAATGGAATGGAATGGAATGGAATGGAATGGAATGGAATGGAATGGAATGGAATAGAATAGAATAGAATAGAATAGAATAGAATAGAATAGAATAGAATAGAATAGAATAGAATAGAATAGAATAGAATAGAATAACAAAGTTGGAAGGGACCTTGGAGGTCTTCTAGTCCAACTCCCTGCTTAGGCAGGAAACCCTCCACCACTTCAGATAAGTGGTTGTCCAACATCTTCTTAAAAACTTCCAGTGTTGTAGCATTCACAACTTCTGGAGGCAAGTTGTTCCCCTGATTCATTGTTCTCACTGTCAGGAAATTCCTCCTTAGTTCTAAGTTGCTTTTCTCCTTGATTAGTTTCCACCCATTGCCTCTTATCTTGCCTTCAGGTGCTTTGGAGAATAGCTTGACTGCCTCTTCTTTGGGGCAGACCCTGAGATATTGGAAGACTGCTATCATGTCTCCCCTACTCCTTCTTTTCTTTAAACTAGCCATGGCCAGTTCCTGCAACCGTTCTTCATCTGTTTTAGCCTCCAGTCCCCTAATCCTCTTTCTTGCTCTTCTCTGCACTCTTTCTAGAGTCTCCACATCTTTTTAACATCGTAGTGACCAAAACTGGATGCAGCATTCCAAGTGTGGCCTTACCAAGGCATGATAAAGTGGTCTTAACACTTCATGTGATTTTGATTCCATCCCTCTGTTTATGCAGCCTAGAACTGTGTTGGCTTTTTTGGCAGCTGCAGCACCCGGCTGGCTCCTATCTAAATGGTTGTCCACTAGGACTCCAAGGTCCCTCTCACAGTTATTACTACTGAGCCAGGTACCACCTATACTGTACCTGTGCATTTTGTTTTTCTTTATAAATAAATACAATTTATACATTTTATTTATTTTTGGCTAGCACCCCTGATGGGTAGGGAGTTACACGGCCAATTAAGGGGCAACAAAGCCTCCTTTCTGGTTTTGCATTTGAAGAGAAAGCGAGTTCATTTGCACTTCAAAGAGAGTGATTGGAAATCTCCTTCAAATTGTTCCCTTTTTCTAAAGCGTGCCATCTTTTCTGCGGATAAAAAAAAATGCATGCATTGGGAAAGTTATATATAAAACATTGCGGTTATCCAAGAGAGATACATTTGAAAAGTAAAGTGATGATTTTTTTTTTAAATTTGATTTATATGCTGCCCTTCTCCGGAGACTCAGGGCGGCTTACAATGCATTAAGCAATAGCCTTCATACTTTTGTATATTTATACAAAGTCAGCTTATTGCCCCCACAAACTGGGTCCTCAATTTACCCACCTTAGAAAGTATGGAAGGCTGAGTCGACCTTGAGCCTGGCTAGGATTGAACTCGCAGAAATTACAGGCAGCTGGATGTTAATTGCTGCCTTTAGTAGGAAGCATTAGCCCCCTACGCTACTCAGGCTCCTTATTTGTGGTTATCTTTTCTTTTTTTTTTTAAAAAAAAACAACAACTAAGGAGAAATTTCCTAACAAGTAAGAACAAATTAACCAGTGGAACTTGCCTCTAAAAGTTGCGGATGCTCCATCCCTGGAGGTAAAAGTAATAGAGTTGGAAGGGACCTTGAGAGGTCATCTAGTCCAACCCCCAGTCCTATACTAGGGATTCGAACCACCGCAATGCCGACCTTTCTGATCGACAAGCTCAGCGCCTTAGCTACTGAGCCACCTAGTCAGGGTTAGTTTTTATAAAGAAGAGATTGGATAACCATTTGCTTGAAATAGCTTTTCTCCTTAAGTAGGGGGGTGGACTAAAAGACCTCTGAGGTCCCTTCCATCTCCGTTATTCTGTGATTCTTATGAACTGAGCATTAATTGGGGAGAAAGATGAGCTGCCTGCATCCTGGCATCTTCAGAAGTCTAATCTTTTATAGTCATTGTGTTGGGCTCTACTGAGCCATCTCATTCTAAAAGTATCTTTTTTATATATCCTAACGAAGAGCTATTTTTAAAAAAAAATTAATTTATATGCCGCCCTTCTCCGGAGACTCAGAGCGGCTTACAATGCTTTAAGCAATAGCCTTCATACTTTTGTATATACCTGCTTAGTAGGGCTTTCAGCCCCCCCCCCCAAGCGGTGTTCTTTTTTATACAAAGTCATCTTATTGCCCCCACAATCCGGGTCCCTCATTTTACCTACCTCGAAAGGATGGAAGGCTGAGTCAACCTTGAGCCTGGTGAGATTCGAACTTGCAGTAACTGCAGGCAGTTGGTGTCACTTTAACATCCCTTTAAGCTGCTGCACCACCAAGGCTCTTGGTATTTATTATCCAATAGATTATTTAGAATATAACCAAACGGATCCTAAACAGCTGGCCTTTGGGAGTTGTGGGTGCTCCATCATTTGGGGACTTTTAAGAAGAGACTGAGCGGCCATGTATCTGAAATATTATAGGGTCTCTTGCTTAAGCAGGAGGTTGGACAGAAAACCTAGAAGACAGAGAATATTTTAATTTACTGCACCTGTGTATGGCTTGCCAATGGCACAGTGGCAGGTAGGACAGTGCTCCAGAGGATCAAAGTCATTGCCCAGAGGATCATTGGTTGCCCCCTCCCCTCTTTAGAAGAGCTTTATAGCTCCCGCTGCCTTAAGAAAGTTCAAAACATCCTTAAAGATCCATCTCATCCTGGGCATCCCCCTTCCCTTTTTTTTTTTTGAACTATTACCATCTAGCAGCCGGTACAGGATCATAAAAACAAGGACAGATAGGCTGAAAAACAGCTTCTATCCCAGGGCAATAACCATATTGAATTCTACGGCACACAGTGCAATATTGGGTTTTCAATTTCAATTATATAGAATGTGAAGGATGTATGTTTGTGTTTTTATTTTTTATAGTTCTAATGTACACTGGAGACGGCATTTAATTTCGTTGCACCACGCACAATGACAATAAAGTAAACTAAACTCTGTTATTCTACCATGTTTCCCTGGAAATAAGACCCTGTCTTATATTTTTTTGAACCCTGAAATAAGCGCTTGGCCTTATTGCCATGCGCTCAAAAGCCAGATTGGATTTATTATCAGGGGAGGTCTTATCGTGGGGGAAACGGTATTAATAACAGAGAGATTCAGAAATTGGAAAGAAAAGATTTAGGAGTACATCTCCAATCGAAATGTATAATGTCTTCTACCTTTGGCGACAGAATCGAGCAAGTACACCCCATACCTCTACAATTACTTCTTATTTCCAAATTGGATAATAATTGGCTTTTTTCTCAACGTGGCCCGCCACATAATCCCAGGGTAGCGTTTTCATCTCCCTACTTAATTTTTCCTGACGTATTCATACATGCCACATTAATAATTTTTTACTGGCGATAGCTTGTGCCTGGGTTTTATTCCCAAACGTTAACAAGAGGAATGGCTTGCTAACATTTCCTTCGTCTCGCAGCTTGAAGGAGCTACAAATTCTGCGGCCTTGGCAAGGAGATCAAACAGAGAGCCAAACATTTGGTGGATGAAAAAGAGTCGCTTGCTGTTAGGATGAGGAATCAAAAAAAAAAAAAAACACCCCAACATAACGTGTTTGTCAGTGAGGTTTAGGTTGGCCTCAAAAGCCCCAGGAATACGAAGAGATTGCTTTTATTTTCTGAGCCGATGTTAAACAGGATGGAGGATCGACTCATTCACTCAGGTTGTGAAGATTGAACCCTGGGAGATTGCTGATCATCATCTTCTTTTTAATTCCGTGCGGGGTGGAGTCTGGGCAACTAAATGGAGCTGAGTGTTTTACTGGCCAGATGCCCTTCCTGTCGCCAATGTGGAGTTATATTCAGCAGATATATCTCTCAAGGTGCCCAGAGAGAGAGAAATATTTGCCTCTACCCAGGATCGAACTCACAGCCTCCTGATTGCTCCACCTCTAAGCTGCCGCACCACTCATCCTGGGAGACTGCTGATAACCAAAGAAAATTGAACTATCCATACAGAATGAAAAAAATAATAATAAGGAAAATCAATGCTTCTCGCATTGACCAGCCCCTCAAGTACTGGAAGAAAGCTATCATATCACCCTAATCCTTTACTCGGTTAGAATGTACAAACCTAGATTAGATGGTTAGATTAGATTAACAGAGTTGGAAGGGATCTTGTAGGTCATCTAGTCATCTCTTCTTGAAAGCTTGCAGTGATGACACTTCCACCACTTCTGTTCCATGGGTTGATTGCTCTCGCTGTCAGAAAATTTCTCCTTATTTCTAGGTCGAATCTCTCCATCAGTTTCCATCCTTTATTCCTTGTCTGGTTTTCGGGTGTTTTGGAAAATAGCTTGATCCCTTCCTTTCTGTGGCAGCCCCTCAAATATTGGAAAACTGCTATCGTGTCTCCCCTGGTCCTTCTCATCACTAGACTAGCCATGCCCAGTTCCTGCAACCGTTCATCGTGTGTTTTAGTCTCCAGTCCCTTAATCATCCTGTTGGCTCTTCTCTGCATCCTAAATCCCTCATTTGTTCATCATAGGATTTTAAATGATCAATGATGATTATCTATGCTTTGATCAAGCATCAGGCCAGACTCTTGTTCTTCAGGCTGGCTCTCACGACATACACTTTCTTACCACAAGCTGAATCATCATTGCCCAACCTCCTTTGGCTTATTTCAATGGGTTGGGCACAACCCAGCTGTGGAATTCCAGAGAGTTCCTGGAGGAAGGGGAAATGCATCTGTTTTCGAACACATTCCTGCATCTGAATAGCTGTTGACTCAGAAAGGACAGCTGAGCTTCATCCATTTTTAATCTGGCATGCCATTCCGCCCGCTGATTCCAGGCATCCTCGGAACACCTGCATTGGGTTGGTCTCCTGGATTGGTTGAATCTATCTAGGAGGGGGAGTATTTTTTTTTTCTTTGCGGGCAGACTAAGAAAGGTTATGGGGAGCGGTAGCTCGATGGTTAAGATGCTGAGCTTGTCAATAAGAATGTCGGCAGTTCAGCGGTTCGAATCCCTAGCGCTGCGTAACAGGGTGAGCTCCCGTTACTTGTCCCTATTTCTGCCAACCTAGCAGTTCGAAAGCATGTAAAAAAAATGCAAGTAGAAAAAATAGGGACCACCTTTGGTGGGAAGGGAATAGCGTTCCATGCGCCTTTGGCGTTGATTCAAGACGGCCACATGACCACGGAGACATCTTCAGACAGCGCTGGCTCTTCGGCTTTGAAATGGAGATGAGCACTGCCCCCTAGAGTCAGGAACAACTAGCACATATGTGCGAGGGGAACCTTTACCTTTAACATACCACGGTTAAATAAAAAAGTCTCTGGAGGCTGCATATAACTATCAGATGGCCTTGGCCCCCTCTCTGCCTCCGATGCAGAGCCCTCATTCAAGCTTTCCCCAGTCCCCAGGACTGGCCCAAGTTCCTTCCCAACCTCCTCACTGTCCGCTGGCCACCAGTGGGTCACAATAGAAAGATCTTCCAATCCTTGAAAGACGGTCGAAAGAAAGAGGGCCCCATTTATTCTCCAAAGGCCTGAGGGCAGGACCAGAAATGACAAGTGGAAGCTCACCAGAAGAAGAAGAAGAAGATCCAATCTGGAAATAAGGAGGAAATTTCCGACAGTGAGAACGATCGATCAGTGGAACCGCTTCCCTCCCAGAATTGTGGGCGCTCCATAATTGGATGTTGTCAAGTCTGGACAATCATTTCTCTGAGATGGTTATAAGGTCTCCTGTCTTGAGCAGGGGTTGAATTAGAAGACCTCCAAGGTCCCTTCAAGATCCATGATTCTAAAAACTTTCCCCAACCTGTCAATTCTATGCCAAAGGAACTGTATAGATATTTTTTTTAAAAAAAAAACTGCTGTCCATGGTGCTGAACATCATTTCTTTCTTTCTTCAATTCCTTTGAATTTTTCTCCAGCATTGAGTCATGATGCTCTGGGCCTTTTCTGATTCATAACTTCATGTTTCAACTGCAATCCCGTAATGTATCATTGGATTCATGCAGTATGTTTCCTAACTATGCTAAAGGTCTAAAAGGAAACAGGCTAAGTTTAATCAGAATCAGCTTTGGTTAGTATTTTGATATGCCACCCCACGTTTTTTCTTATTCTATAGCTGTCAAGTCCCAGACCAAGGATAACACATGACTCCTCCAAGCTGAGTTCTTTATTGTTTCACACCCATAGACAAAAGGGAATGGGTTAGTTAGGAATGGGTCTCCTAGTGTTTCTCCACTTGTGGGTGCTCCATCAATGGAAGTTTGTCCAGAACGGTTGTAGTACCATATTGGCAAACTTATGGCACGTGTGCCACAGGTGTCACGCAGAGCCATATCGGTGGGCACGTGAGCTCAGCTCCAGTGCACATGAGCATCTGGCCAGCTGATTTTTGGGCCTTCTGGGCCCACCAGAGGTCAGGAAACAGGCTGTTTCTGGCCTCTGGGAGGTGAGGAAGGCCAACTTTTCACTCTCTCCAGGCTCCAGAGCCTTTCTAGGAGTCTGGGGAGGGCAAGAACAGCTTTCCCCACCCTCCCGGAGGCTGAAAACGGCCCACTTGCCTACTTCTGGTGGGACTGGAAGTCAGCAAACAGACCATTTTCAGCCTCTGAAAGGCCTCTGTGGGGATGGGAAAGGCTGTTTTCGCCCTCCCCAGACTCTTAGAAAGGCTCTGGAACCTGGGGAGAGCAAAAAAAAACGGGCCTACCGGGCCCACCGTGCCATCGCATGCCAAAAGCGGAGGGGAGCACGGGGGTGGGGTCGTGCGTGCATGTGTGAGGGGGCAAGGTGCATAGAATTATGGGTGTGGGCACTGGCTTGCATGACCCCTCCCGTCCCATCCCCCCAATTTTGGCACACAATGGCAAAAAGGTTAGCTATCACTGGTGTAGTATCTCCTGCTTAAGCAGGGAGTTGGGTTAGAAAGATTCTATGGAATAGAATAGGATTCTATGTTGTATTCTGCAGGAGTCTCTCCAGATTGGCAGCCTCACCTGGGAAAGACTAGATAAGTCTCAGAGGCACTTGGGGTGGAGTGGAGGTGAGCCAGACTTAGCCTATTCGTGTTCACGTAACGAGTCCGAGCTACTTCCCTGCTTGACTCCTGCTTCCAACTCTCCAACAAATGCCGACCAATGGATAACGTGTCTTGCTACCCGAGGGCAAGAAATTGCCAGCCAGCAAGAATGCTTTCTGAGAAAGCCCCTTTCAACTCCAGCCTTTTAGAATCGTTTTAAAGAATTCATAAGCCGCAAGGCTCCGATGAATATTTCATCGCGCGCGAGAGAGAGCCGAGTGGTTTGCTTTTGGTGCGCCGTTGGCGCGCGTGGGTTAAATGACCATCTGCCAGCCATTGGAAGCCGGCGCCGGGTGAAGCTCCTTCCAATCAGACTTTGCAGGAAAGAAAGCAGAAAGAGAGAGAGAGAGAGAGAGGGGAGGGAGAGAGACACACACAGAGAAAAAATCAGAGAGACACACAGAGAGAGATAGAAAGCGTGAGAGAGAGAAAGATATAGAGACATAGAGAGAGAGAAAACAGAGAGATAGAGAGAAACAGAGAAATATATATATATAGAGAGAGATAAAGAGAGAGACAGAGAGAGAGACAGAGAAACAGAGAGGGGGGAGGGAGAGAGGGAGACAGAAAGACAGAGAAAAAACACAGAGAGAGAGAAAGAGAGAAAGAGACAGACAGACACAGACAGAGAGAGAGAGATAGAAAGAGTGTGTGTGTGTGAGAGAGAGAGAGACAGAGAGAGAGAGAGAGAGAAACGGAGGGAGGGAGAAAGAGACAGCAAGAAACAGAGAAATATATAGAGAGAGACAGAGACACAGAGAAACAGAGAGATAGAGAAACAGAGAGAGAGAGAGAGAGAGAGAGAGTGGGAGGGAGGGAGGGAGGGAGGAAAACAAAGAGACACATAGAGAGAAACAGAGGGGGAGGGGGGAGAGAGAAAGAGAGAGAGTGAGAGAGAGAAATCAGGAACGTCGCCCATTCCTCTCACTGATCATGTGCGTGAATCCGCGGAGCCTCCAGAAACGTTTTCTGCCTCTCTACCGCTGTGCTGCATGGCGAGAGATGCACCCCTGCCTTCTCCACTAGCATGGTGCCTCTACAAGAGGGGGATCTGTTCCACTGCGCAGCTGTGTTGGGGTGTGTATAGACGTCTGGAGGTGTGTGTGTGTGTGTGTTGGAGAGCCGGAGCTGGTCCATGCCTCCATTGCTGAACTCCACAGCCCAGGATTGCGATGAGATGAGCGGAAGGGGAGCAAAGTAAAGAGAGGACCTTCCCTCCTTCCACAGCGAACCTCACCGGTAGACAAGATGGCCAGGTCGAAGCTGAAAAAATCACCTTCCGACAGCAATGCGCATCAGAAAAGCATCCCTCCGCTGGCAACAAGCGAAGATGTGCCGGGCGTCAGCCCCCTGTTGCCTGTCCGGCGGCTGGGATCCGTGGGGAGCGAGATGGGACACAGGTACTGCAGCCCCGCGAACGCCTCTCTGGCATGCCGAGGGTCCCCCCGCCCCCCCCACCCCGTCCGAGCGAATTGAGCAGCATTAAGCAAGGAGCAAATCAGGAAGACCCCCCCAAAAAGGGGGCTGAATGTAGATAAAAGATGGGGGAAATAGGAGGTCCCTTGTTGGGATAAATCGCCCCTGGATTGCTTTTACTAGGTTTTTCCTTCTTTCCTTCCCTCCCTCCCTCCCTCCCTCCCTCTGAATCCTTCCTTCTTCCCTCCCTCCCTCCATCCCTCTTCCTTCCTTCCTCCTTTCCTTCCTCCCTCCCTCTGAATCTTTCCTTCCTTCTTTTCTCCCTCTGAATACTTCCTTCCTTCTTCCCTTCCTCTTTCTTTCTTTCTTTTTTTCCTTCCTTCCTCTTTCTTCCTCCCTCCCTCCCTCTGAATCCTTCCTTCCTTCTTCTCTCCCTCTGAATCTTTCCTTCCTTCTTCCCTTCCCTTCCTCTTTCTTTTTCTTTCTTTCCTTCCTTCCTCTCTTTCTTCCTTCCTCCCTCTGAATCCTTCCTTCCTTCTTCCCTTCCTCTTTCTTTCTTTCTTTCTTTCTTTCTTTCTTTCTTTCTTTCTTTCTTTCTTTCTTTCTTTCTTTCTTTTTCTTTTCTTTTCTTTTCTTTTCTTTTCTTTTCTTTCTTTCTTTCCTTCCTCTCCTTCTTCCTCCCTCCCCCACTCTGAATCCTTCCTTCCTTCCTTCCTTCCTTCCTTCCTTCCTTCCTTCCTTCCTTCCTTCCTTCCTTCCTTCCTTCCTTCCTTCCTTCCTTCCTTTTTCATTTGGGAGCTGTAAATGTAAGGTACCAACCTCAACGCCCCACCTGCCTTTTGGAAATTTTAAAAAAAGGAAGGGAAAAAAAGGGGGGGGAGGGCACACCACCATCCAACAGAGGAATGCTTGTGAACGGAATCATTCTCATCATAAGAGCGTACATAGATTTATATATATATATATAAAGCTGTGCGGTAAAACAGAAAGAGAAGAAACCATGGCTCACTGTTTCTTCTCCTGATCTTTTGGCTGGTGCTTTGATGCAGCATCTTTGCCAATGAGGGTGGGGGAGAGAGAGGTTTAAGCAGCCTTAAGAAGCCTCTGCCTTGCTGGGATCCAGGATTTCCAGCCCTCGGCTTGGAGGAGAGAGGACGAGAGGGAAGCATTAGAGACCCACTGCAACTGGAGTACACACACACACACACACAACATACAGGGACAAAAGAGGAAGGCTGGCCCTTTTCTTCAAAAGAAGTGGTGTGTGTCTGTGTGTGTGTGTGTGTGCATGTTGCGCGGGGTTGTTTTATTTTGGTTGGCTTTTCAACGAACGCAGCGCGATTCTCGAGGTGCAGAGACAAGCAAAGAAATCTGGTGCTTCTCCCTTTCCTTTTTTCCCCCTCCCTCTGCTCTTGGCCATTCCTGCTTCCTCCTGACCCACTCCAGCCTGCTCAATCTTCCCCACCCCCACCAATAATTCCCCTCCCTTTCATCAAATACCGTAGGGCCCTGTCTTTGCTGACCCGTCACACCGATATGCTCTGTGCTTGTTTTGCGTTGATGTCAAAAGAGGCAGGGTGAACAGGGAATGGTTGCTTAACCCGCTGGTGCTCGCCTTCTTCTTCTTCTTCTTCTTCTTCTTCTTCTTCTTCTTCTTCTTCTTCTTCTTCTTCTTCTTCTTCTTCTTCTTCTTCTTCTTCTTCTTCTTCTTCTTCTTCTTCTTCTTCTTCTTCTTCTTCTTCTTCTTCTTCTTCTTCTTCTTCTTCTTCTTCTTCTTCTTCTTCTTCTTCTTCTTCTTCTTCTTCTTCTTCTTCTTCTTCTTCTTCTTCTTCTTCTTCTTCTTCTTCTTCTTCTTCTTCTTCTTCTTCTATTCTAGGCCTTTAGCGATCTTGGCCTTTGGTGTCAGTAGAGACTTCGTAGAATCCTCCTTTTGTGGAACAGGGAGTGCATGAGATGGAAGATATTTCCTCTCTTTCTTTTCCTTGTGCACACCAGCCACGTCGGTGCTTTGCATTAGGAGGCATGTGCCAAGAAGAAGTTGGGGTGGAAAGTTGCTTTGAATAATAGTGGAAGTGGAAGGGACCTTGGAGCAGTGGTGGCATTCAGCCAGTTCGCACCAATTCGGGCGAACCGGTTGTTAACTTTCTGAGCAGTTTGGCAAACTGGCTGTTGGAAGAAATCATTAGGGTAGAGAACCGGTTGTTAAATTACTTGAATCTCACCGCTGCCTTGGAGGTCTTCTAATCCAACCTTCTGCTCAAAGCAGGAGACCCTCTACCATTCCAGACAAAAATGATTGTCCAATTGTTTCTTTAAAAACCTCCGGGGATAGAGCAACCCACGACTCCTGAAGGCAAACAGTTCCACCGATTGATTATTCCCACCGTCAGAAAACTTCTCTTGAATTCTAGGTTGGCCTTCATTAGTTTCCATCTGTTGTTTCTTGTCTTGCCTTCTGGTGCTTTGGAAAATAAATTCATTCCCCCCTTCTTTGTGACAGGCCCTCAAATATTGGAACATTGCTATCATGTCACACACACACACACACACACACACACACACACATACACACCAGTCCATGATAGCTCCTTGGACTTTGTTCTAAGCATGTCTGAATGGTGTGTTGCAGGAAGTAGCCTTCCATTGACTCCCGTCTATCTGTCTTAGTTCCAGGTCCTTCCTTTAGCTCCAATGCTCATCTCTTTCACTCGCCAGCAGCAATTTCTCCACGCAGTACCATGATATGCTGATAGCATGTCTTGTTTTTGGATGTTTTGGTGTAACTTCTGCCTCCTGTTCACCACAGTGAGCAGCAAGAGATTCATGACCCAGTAAAGAGTTACTTGCATAACAAGCATCGTGTTAAGATGGCACTGACTGCTGCTTGAATTCTCATCTGGCGTGGTGACTACAAGGGTGATGGTTATGTCGACGTCTGGCAACTGAAATAGTCCCATAAAAGAGAGTATTTGTAGCTCAGGGTTGAACTGTGGTACTCTCTGAGCTTGGTGCTTTTCTTGCAGATGTTTTATGACCCAACTGGGGAACATCAACACACCCCAATTTCTGTGTAATGTACTTCTTATGAGCATGGACCGTAATCCTTTTCCTCCACAAGTAATCCAAAGTCTAGGATCCACTGTTGATGGGCCAAGCAGTGAAAAGCAACATGTGTCTTTCCAGATGTGGATGGATGGTTCTTCTCCGCTTCTCTTTCTGTTTGCCATTGAGGGTTTTGAATTCCTTCTTTTCAATTCCTTGACAAAAATTTCCCAGTCCTGGGAGCAAACGATCTGGCTGGCTATGTACAAGACAAGCTGGACCTCACCTCACTTAACCACTTTCGAGCTTAAAGTATTGCGGGAATCCTATCCATGCGTCTACCTGGTTAGTTGAAGGTTCAGTCTGTTACACCAACCCAGATAATTGGACTTAAAAGAGTAAAATCTCTACCAAGTTGAATTTTATTCCACTCTTCTTGTTAGCAGTAAGAAGTAGCTTGCTCTCACCTCCTTGCAAATGTAGCCCACAATCCTGAGATTTTCTGGTATCTCATAAAAACAGGGACCTCTCAGTCCTGCTTAGCTTGTTGGGATTAGGAAAGTTAGACCATAAGGAAGTCTGAGCGCCAAAGAATGGAGGCCTTTGAACTGTGGTGCTGGAGAAGACTCCTGCGAGTCCCTTGGACTGCAAAGTGATCCAATCAGTCAGTCCTAGAGGAGATGAACCCTGATTGCCCTTTAGAAGGCCAGATGCTGAAGAGGAAACTCAAATACTTTGGCCACCTAATGAGAAGGAAGGACTCACTGGAGAAGATCTTCATGCTGGGAAAGATGGAGGGCAAAAGAAGGGACGGCAGAGAACGAGGTGGCTGGATGGAGTCACTGAAGCAGTCGGTGTGAGCTTACATGGACTCCAGAGGATGGCAGAGGACAGGAAGGCCTGGAGGAATATTGTCCATGGGGTTGCAATGGGTCAGACATGACTTCGCAACTAACACAACAAAAGATAGTTACAGTGATAGCTGACTAGCTGGGACAATTGTAGGCCAGTCTTATTTTCTCTCTCTCTCTCTTTATCTGGAGGACTTTATTGTCCATGGCATAGAGGATGAAACCTGTTCTCCGTGCAGATGTCATTGGACGCAATCCAGCAACATCTGGATGGCCACAAGTCTCTCTGCTTGCTGCTGAATCATTTATCTGCTGAAGCTGGAACAAGCTTCTGCAAAAAAATGAGGAGATTGGAACTGGCAGGGTTCAAGCAGAATCAATACTGAGCTGTTTGTCTTCCAAGAAATGCTTCCCTCATTCAGTTCAAGTATCTTAAGAAAATAACAGAGCTGGAAGGGACCTTGGAGGTCTTCTAGTCCAACCCCTTCTCAGGCAGGAAACCCTTTGCCATTTCAGACAAACGATTGTCCAATCTCTTCTTGAAAACCTGCTTCCTTCTTTGCCTCCTCTTTTTCTTTCCTTACTCCCTTATGTCCTGCCTTCTTTCATTCCTCTTTTCCTCTCTTTTTCCTTCCTTCCTTCCACTTTTTCTTTCCTTAATCTCTTATGTCCTTCCTTCCTTCCTCTCTCTTTTTCTTTCCTTCCTCCTTTATGTCCTTCCTTCCTTCCTTCCTTCCTTCCTTCCTTCCTTCCTTCCTTCCTTCCTTCCTTCCTTCCTTCCTTCCTTCCTTCCTTCCTTCCTTCCTTCCTTGATTCCATTACAGATGGGAAAACGTCACCTTCTCCAAATCCTGATTGGCATCTTATTTGTAAACACACACTCTTTCTGACACACAACCACCAAATTGTCGAGACACACATTTTCTCCCCGGGTGGCACGGCAACTGACAACCCACCAACGGGCTCCAGATGGAGCTGTGAAGTGTGAATGCCCCACATTTCATTCCATCATCCTTTCTCAGTCATGTGCAGCCTCTTGTGTCTATTCAGTCCCAGATGGCTTTTTTGATTTCTGAAAGCCTGATGGAGGAAGCTTCAGCCCAAAATTTCAGTCGCTAATTGTTCTATGTCAGGAAATTTCTCCTTAGTTCTAAGTTGCTTCTCTCCTTGGTTAGTTTCCACCCATCGCTTCTTCCCCTGCCCTCCGTTGCTTTGGAGAATAGCTTGACTCCCTCTTCTTTGGGGCAGCCCCTCAAATATTGGAAGACTCCCCTAGTCCTTCTTATCATTAAACTAGTCATACCCAGTTCCTGCAATCATTCTTCATGTGTTTTAGCCTCCTCCAGTCCCCTAATCATGGGATGAAAAGCAAAAGTCTTCAAAGAGAAACCAGAAAGCCCAGTTGCCTCTTTTAAAAAGCACCTTTAGCACAACTAGGACCCGGATGACTGAGAATCTCCAACGACATTCATCCCAGCCAGAGTTTCAGGACTGCAGTTACTTTCCATAGAACCAAAGCTGGACAAATGCACTTAGGTCTGGAAAAAATTAAGAATGGCTTATAGTTTCAGCAGACTTTAAACCACTCTTCTGTGGTTGAAACTTCAAACCACGCTCCTCCCTCTGACTTTTAAACCATCACGTCAGAGAATCACCGTCCAAGTTCTCCAAAGAACTTGAGGGACAGGCTGTAATTTGTAAGCCTTGACCCTTGGATGGATGGGGGGAGAATGATTCCACCCACGTGAACAGACCTAGAAACTCGGTCTAATTAATTCAACCTAATTGTAAAGAAGACGCGCCCATGATTCAGAAACTGGGTTTCGCCCGGCCTCACCTCTTCTTGTGCCACATGCTGAAACTCAGTGCAAGTTGGTTGTGCTTTTTGGAAGTTTTTGAAATGGTGTCATTTGAGGCAGGAGAGGAGAGGGGGGCCGGATTGAATGGATACCTCCACAAGGTATATAATGCATCTTATTTTCCCTGAAAATAAGACTCTGTCTTATATTTGTTTTGTACCCCGCAATAAGCGCTTGGCCTTATTTTTGGGGAGGTCTTATTATTTTGAGGCACGCAGAGCAAGACGGAGGTCCTCTTGCAGTGTTATCTGATTTCCAGCTCTGTCTCCTTAACCCTAACCAGAGGAAATGGCAGGGACATGCATTTAAATATTTTCAGGGAGGGCTTATTTTTGGGGGAGGATTTATTTTTGGAGGAGATCTTATTTTCAGAGGAGGTCTTATTTTTGGACAAACACAGTACCTGGTGTAGATTTTACTCTCTCCAGCCAGAAAGGGAAGAGAAATTAATCTTTTCTGAATTTGCAAATTTGGGAAGTTTCTGTGGGTTGGTTTTTTGTTTTGTTTTTTAACCCTAGTGAGAAGGTCTCTGTTCTGGGAGGAATAATGTTGTTGTTATTCTTTTAAGATTTCTTCTGTCCCTGTCAAAGGAATCCATTGATTTTTTCAGATGTAACTTCCTACAAAAGATGCATTAGCTGTCAACTGCTGACCTGTGCAATTGCACAGCTAAAGTGTTATTGCTTTCATTTGGACAAAAGTGTAGAGCAAGAATGAAACTGCATTTCATTCTGGAATTCAGGATTATTCTTGGGAAGCCCTGTGACTTATTTCCTTCCTTCCTTCCTTCCTTCCCTCCCTCCCTCCCTCCCTCCCCTTTAGATGCTTTGAAGAATAGCTTGACCCCCTTTTCTCTGTGACAACCACCCAAATATTGGAAGATTGCTATTGTATCTTCCCAAATAAATTCCCAGTGGAAATTGATCGGGTGGGTAAAAGCGACATTGTGTTGTGGCCGGCCACTAGGAACTTGGGCCAGTTCTGGAGTCTGGAGAAGGCTCTGATGGATGCTCTGAGTCAGACACAGAGATAGAACCAGGGCCGTCCGACATTTCCCAGCCACCGGAGAGGCAGCTGCCTTTGGAGCTGCTGAGATGAGTGAAGAGGAGGAAGAACAGCTGGGGCCTGTTCCAGATGCACGTATGCGCAGAGCAGTTAGGAGAGGAGAACAACGGAGGACAAGGAGTCAACTCGGGAAGCAAAGCACACGTGGACGCTGAATGGCCCCTCCCTGGCTGGGGAATAAATAGGAGGAAAGGGGAGTGGGTTGTCGTAGGAGACAACCGTTCGTATTTCTGAAGATTTTGCTCATTGTGTTTAGTGCCCCTGAGGCTGCTTGCCAGAACTTAATTTGCAGCTTTTCGGCTGGGAGCTCAGGGCCTTGCACTTATTGCAAGGAATTGATAAGGTCTGTTACTGCGGTTAACTCTTTGAAGGACTCTTGCCTGGACTTTTCGGTGTGTGAATGCAATTAATTCACCAGAGGTCAATAAAGAGGGTTTTTCATGACCAGGAGTCTGTTTCTTGCTTCTGCTGGGTCCGAACACATCGTGAGGACACAGGAAGACGAAGTTACTGCCCTGTCTATGTTGTGGTTCAATGAGAAATGGGGAAAGACGCTTGAAAAGGGGGCAGCCATGGCTGCTTCAGACTGTTCAGAAAAAAAGAATCAGGGAAGATAAAACCTCCTGTATTTGGAGCTGGAAATGTTCCCGCTTTCACCCCTCCAGGCATTCGCTTCTGCTGAGCTCAGCTTGCAAAGAGGGCCTTGCATAACCCTCTTGATTTTTTTTCCCCTCCCGAAGGCTGCTTAAAATTTCCCGTTATCTCCCTTCCTCCCGCGAATGACTTCTAGGTGGTTGGAAACTGAATTATGATTTAATAATCATCTTTGTGGTTTGAACTCCCTCTGCCCTGAACCACTTAAGCAGCAAACCAAGCTTTTCCGGATTTCTGATGTGCAAATTCATCCGGGAAACCCCAGAAATTCCAAGAGTGAGGTCTAAGCGTAGCATTTCCACCAAGTGGAAGTGAAGGACTGTCCTGGAGAACAGGGGATTGACTTATTCTCCAAAACTCCAGAGGGCAGGACAAGAAGCATCATTAAAGAGAGTTCCAACTTAGAACTAAGGAGAAATTTCCTGACAGTGAGAACAATTAACCAGTGGGATGCCTTACCTTCAGAAGCTGTGGGTGCTCTCCATCACGGGAGGTTTTCAAGAAGAAGCTGGACAGCCACGTGGCCAGAATGGCCTTGCTCCTATTTGAGCAAGAACTTGGATTAGAAGATCTCCAAGATCCCTTCCAACTCTTTTATTCTATTAGTAACAGAGAGATTCAGAAAGTTGAAGGAATAGATTTAGGAGCATGTCACTCCAATCGAGGGACACGGTGACTCAGTGGCTAAGACACTGAGCTTGTCGATCGAAAGGTCGGCAGTTCAGTGGTTCGAACCCCTAGTGCCATGTAACAGGATGAGTCCCGTTCCTTGTCCCAGCTTCTACCAACCTAGCAGTTCGAAAGCACAAGTAGAAAAATAGGGACCATCTTTGGTGGGAAGGGAACAGCGTTCCGTGTGCCTTTGGTATTGAGTCATGCCGGCCACATGACCACAGAGACATCTTCGGACAGCGCCGGCTCTTTGGCTTTGAAACGGAAATGAGCACCGCCCCCTAGAGTTGGGAACAACTAGCACATATGTGCGAGGAGAACCTTTACCTCTTACCTTTTTACTCCAATCGAAATGTATGTCTTCTACCTTTAGCAATAGAAATGAACAAGTCGACCCATACCTCTACAATTACTTCTTATTTCCAAATTGGATAATAATTGGCTTCTTTCCCACCTGCCATATAATCCCAGGGCAGCTTTTTATCTTCTCCCTGCTTAACTTTTCCCGACGTATTCATACATGCAATATGAATAATTTTGTTAAGCAGGAGGTTGGACTAAAAGACTTCAAAGTCTCTTCCAACCTATCATTCTATTTTTCTATGTTTCTTCACTGCCTCCCTGCAACGTAACCAGTAGCCACTTTTGAACAATGCCAGGGGAAAGAGGAACAAAGAAGTTGGACGTTCTGATTTTCTTTCGCACCTTCCTGCATCGCTTGACATGAATGAAAGGAAAGTGACAAGGCAATCTGCTCATCCCCTGTGAACATTCATTACTTGATTCTGAAAATAGGAGGAAGCAGTCAGGTGTGAAAGACCAAGTCCAGAATTGGTCCAAAGGCCAATTAAACTGATTTATTGCCAACCACGCCGAAGCACAAGAATCTTCTCAACTAATAGTTAGCACCTTTTTGGAGTTAGATATGGGTCAACAGAATTCAAGGGAGGTTGGATTTATTCCGCTCGTGGTTACGTAGGGATTCTAGACTGAACTCTCTTTTGACTCCACCATCCCCACATTCTCCCATTCCTTGCCCTACAGAAACAGATTCACCCCATGGCTAAGTCTTTTATCATGTCTCCGCTGCTTGTCATATCACTAACTTAGAATAGAATAACAGAGCTGGAAGGGACCTTGGAGGTCTTCTAGTCCAACCCCCTGCTTAGGCAGGAAACCCTGCACCACTTCAGACAAATGGTTATCCAACCTCTTCTTAAAAACTTCCAGTGTTGGAGCATTCACAACTTCTGGTGACAAGTTGTTCCACTGATTAATTGTTCTCCCTGACAGGAAATTTCTCCTTAATTCTAAGTTGCTTCTCTCCTTGATGAGTTTCCACCCATTGCTTCTTGTCCTGCCCTCAGGTGCTTTGGAGAATAGCTTGACTCCCTCTTCTTTGGGGCAGCCCCTGAGATATTGGAAGACTGCTATCATGTCATCCCTAATCCTTCTTTTCATTAAATTGGACATACCCAGTTCCTGCAATATCCCAGTTCCTGCAATATCCTTCCTCCTTATTTCTCCTCTTCAAGTCTTTCTCTTCATTTCAACTTCCCCTGAGCTAACTTGATGCATGCTTCTGAAATTGGTTCTGATTGACCTTTTTAAATCAATCTGAGTGTCTTGGAAGCAATGGACTGAATCTTAGCTTGGTGGCCTGTGCCTATTGGATTTGCCTGAAGAAATAAGAATTTCCTACCGGAGCTGCAGAGCGGGGAGAAATAGCACTAACACATGATAGCAGAAGAAGGAAATTCTTAGATCAGGGTTTATATAGACCAGTGATGGCTAACCTTTTTTTGGGGGGGAGTGTGTGTGTGTGGGGTGTCACATGTGTGCCTACACCCATAATTCAATATACCCTGCCCCCCTCATATGTGGCCATGCCCCCCCCATAACCACCACCACCACCCGTTTTTGGCACGCGATGGCATGGTGGGGCAGGTAGGCCTGTTTTTTTGCCCTCCCCAGGTTCCAGGGGCTTTCTAGGAGCCTGTGGAGGGCAAAAATGACAAACTTTAATTAATTCATTAAACTTTTCTAATTTTGACATCGTTCCTTTCCCTCGAGGCTCATGCAGCCTTATGACCAGTTCACAAGATTCCTTTGGTGGTTGGCTGGAAAAAAAAAATCAGCGTTTTGTGTCGAATCCAGACTCCTTACGACTTCATTGGGGCGTTGATGGTTACATTTACGTTTTCTTAGTACAAAGTTGTAAACCTCTTGTCTTCTTTTGGGAACCTTCCTCAATGTCCCAGTCTGGCTTAGAATTTCCTGATGTGTCTCCTATCAAAATATTAGTCGGCTTCACAGAAGGGGAAGCAAATTCTTTACTCCGTTTAATAATACATGATTGTTTCTTAATAGTCCACCTTAAGTAGTTAATAGTTTATTCATAAAGTAGAATAAAGCAGAAGCTCTCTTAAAGTAAAGTAGAAAACCTTGTCGTTCTTTTGAGTTCTAGACTTTGGTACATTCATCCTTAACTAGATATGGGTACTCCTTGACTTACGACCACAATTGAGTCCCATGTTTCTGCCGTTTAAGTGAGTTTTGCCCCATTTTACGACCTTTCTCTGCCACCGTTGTTCAGCCAATCAGCGCTGTTGTCAACTCAGTAGCATGGTTGTTAACTGTAAGTCAAGGACTACCAGTACACTGCAAATGTCCAGAAATCCCTCCATATATATATAGTTTTGTCGGTATGTATTTTCTTTTTCTCTTAATCTTCCTTATGCCCTGTGTTCTTAGGCCACATAATGAAGATTTCAGCATGGATTCATCGCTTTCACAGTAAGTTAGCTTCAAACAACTGCATGCACTGGCCAATGTGTCATTGATGCTCTGGGAAAGGGAAGGAATGGCTCAGTGCTTTCCTTAACTACCGCGGACTTAAGTCGGCTTAAAAGTTCGCTTCCCCTTTGCAAGGAACGAGCATGACGTGAAACGTAGTTCTCTGAGAAGTTAGACACTATGGTTGTGGCGAATTCTGCATACCTTCCGGATACGGTTCCTGTGAGAGAAGCTGACGTAATAACTTATATGAAACGGATTGCAGATAATGCTGTCAAGCAGCAGGGAAATCAGGAGATTCGGTCAGTTCAAATGGATGGGAAGATATATTGCAAGCTTATGCCCTCTAACAAGAATCTGAACTACTAACATCCAAGGGAAATGAGCGGGAGATAAGAATAAAAGGAATTCAAGGTGGGCTGGGTTTAGATCTTAGATGGACATGAAGGGATTCATGACTAGTGATGCATTTGACACCCTTCCTCAGTTTTAGCTTGGTCACCTCCTACAAATGCTCTGCTCCCGATCTCAGATTAAGCTGGGATTGTTTAAAATCACAGTTTGGTTACAGAAGGGATAGATAGCCACTCAGCTGAAGTCACACTAAGCCAGAAAACAATGCGTTTTAATATATGGTGTGGAATCAAAGTTAAAGTCACGGTTTGAACTATATAAAATTTTTGTTAGCCTGTTTGCACATTTATCTTCAGTTTAACCTTCTTGGCTCATTATAAAGTATATTTAAAGCTTTCATGTTTCTTAAGATTCCCAAACAAAACTATAAATATAGGTTCTTTTGCCGAGACACCTAAAAATTCCATTAGTAATTGATTCCTAAGGCTACCTTGTAATTATCATTATTTTGATGTATTGGCTGATGATGGCCTAGTGGTGAAGACGTTCGCCTGCCATTCAGAAGGTTGAGGGTTTGATCCTAGGTAGCGGTGAATGTTTCTCTCTCTTAGAGCACAAAGAAAAAATACTTGCTGAGAACTTGGTGTGGTGTCAGGAAGGGCATCTGGCCAGTAAATGCTCAGCTCCATCCAGTCACCAT
Organism: Coluber constrictor foxii; assembly: GCA_038048745.1. NCBI lineage: Eukaryota > Metazoa > Chordata > Lepidosauria > Squamata > Colubridae > Coluber > Coluber constrictor. The sequence continues at coordinate 10,367,021 of CM075968.1, forward strand.
GACTCTCTCCTGAATTAAGGGGTTATCGGACTGTAAAAAGGGAGAGGAATTTGATTTAGATGGATTGGCTGCTCAACTCTAGTGCACTTTCACTGAGAAGTATTTAGTTTGACACATAATGTTCAGTTAGTTATAACACCTCTCTCCAGAATTTTGATGAGAAAAGGACATGAGGGTGATGGGATTCCTATTTTTCAATCTGTGTCGGTTTCAAGTATTTTCATTGCTGATCCTTTGTGTCCTGTTTGTGGATGTGTTTGCTAGGGAAAACAACATCCAAGCATTTGTTCTGAACTAAGTACACAAATTTATAGTCATTTGATTCCCCCCCAAACGAGACTTTTTTTTAAAACGTGGACTGTCTCCTAAAATATTGATTGCGGTTGATGTTTTCCTTAGCTGAGAACGATTGCAGAACTGAAAGAACGAGAGCTGAAAATAAAGCTGCGTTTAATTTGCAGGGGAAGAGTTTTGGAGAAGAGAATGTCTCGGGGGAATTCATTTCTGTATTATTTGTTATTTTTGCTTTGGGTCCAAACAATGAAACTATCAAGGACATGATAAGTCTCAGAATAACAGAGTTGGAAGGGAAGTTGGAGGTCTTCTAGTCCAGCCCCCTGCTTAGGCAGGAAACCCTACACCACTTCAGACAAATGGCTGTCCAGTCTCTTCTTGAAAACCTCCAATGATGGAATTCCCACAACTTCTGGAGGCAAGCAGTTCCACTGATTAACTGTTCTCACTGACATTTCTCCTTAGTTCTAGGTTGCTTCTCTCCTTGATTAGCTTCCATCCATTGCTTCTTGCTCTGCCTTCAGGTGCTTTGGAGAATAGCTTGACTCCCTCTTCTTTGGGGCAGCCCCTGAGATATTGGAAGACTGCTATCCTGTCTCCCCTAGTCCTTCTTTTCATTAAACTAGACATTCCCAGTTCCTGCAACCGTTCTTCATATGTTTTATCCTCCAGTCCCCTAATCCTCTTTGTTACTCTTCTCTGCACTCTTCATTCTTATCATTGCATGAACCAAGAAGGCATTTAGGTGGGCTACCAAGGCCTGGTTGGACCCAGTTCCTCCTTTAAAAAAAACCCTCAACTTGTCACTAATCCTCACTCGGTATCCCCACTAACTGCATTTCCCAGAATTCTTTGGAGACGCGCCTTCCATAAGTCTGTTCCAACACAGCCTAGGTCTATTCGCCTAGCTGTTCCAGCTTTCGTTTTTAATTTTCTTTCCCAATGTCCCTTTTACTGTTTTGACTGAGGGCTGAAGAACCATCCATCAACCAACGTTCCACCGAAAGGTAAGATGAGGTTTCTGTTGTTTTGGCTCCTGGTTATTAATGCAAATGTTTTTCAACAAGACGAAGGGTTTGAGGAACGTCGATTCTCCACCGCGAGAGTTTTATTCGCACGGACTCGGATCAATGGAGGAACGTTGATGGATTGCTGTGGAAAGGCCATGACAATATTTGTGACCCTTTGCAGAGATAGAATAGAATAGAAGAATAAGAATAAGAATAAGAATAAGAATAAGAATAAGAATAAGAATGGAATGGAATGGAATGGAATGGAATGGAATGGAATGGAATGGAATAGAATAGAATAGAATAGAATAGAATAGAATAGAATAGAATAGAATAGAATAGAATAGAATAGAATAGGGAGGGGAGGGGAGGGGAGGGGAGGGGAGGGGAGGGAAGGGAAGGGAAGGGAAGGGAAGGGAAGGGAAGGGAAGGGAAGGGAATAGAATAGAATAGAATAGAATAGAATAGAATAGAATAGAATAGAATAGAATAGAATAGAATAGAATAGAATAGAATAGAATAGGGAAGGGAAGGGAAGGGAGGGGAGGGGAGGGGAGGGAAGGGAATAGAATAGAATAGAATAGAATAGAATAGAATAGAATAGAATAGAATAGAATAGAATAGAATAGAATAGAATAGAATAGAATAGAATAGAATAGAATATAGAGTAGGGTGGAATGGAATGGAATGGAATGGAATGGAATGGAATAGAATAGAATAGAATAGAATAGAATAGAATAGAATAGAATAGAATAGAATAGAATAGAATAGAATAGAATAGAATAGAATAGAATATAGAGTAGGGTGGAATGGAATGGAATGGAATGGAATGGAATGGAATGGAATGGAATGGAATGGAATGGAATGGAATAGAATAGAATAGAATAGAATAGAATAGAATAGAATAGAATAGAATAGAATAGAATAGAATAGAATAGAATAGAATAGAATAACAGATTTGGAAGGGATCTTGGAGGTCTTCTAGTCCAACCCCCTGCTTAGGCAGGAAACCCTACACCACTTCAGACAAAGGGTTATCCAACATCTTACGTGATCAAGCAATGAGGACGACGTTCAGAAACTTTTAAACACCTGCAGCTAAACTCATCAGACATTATCAAGGATCTATTATCTCTCACCAACCACAGTAATTGTGTTTTCTGGGAAAAACCACCAGAAAATGGCAGCTTTCTTTCTTCCGAGCTCAAATATAACTATTCTCTTGGTTCCATTTTCTCCAAAAGGCAATATTCTTGATTAAAAATGGATGAAATGGGACAAAAACAATTGCATTTCTAATCGAGTTCCTATCTCTGGTTCCCCCCCCCCCCCCCCCCCGTTAAACTCAGCTTCTTCCGTCCTGTTTTGCCCATTTAAAACGTGTGCATAAAATGTGTTTTCTTAACATGTATCCCTTGCTGGTTTTTCCTCTAATGTGTTTGGAGTGCAGATGCATATTTTGCTGTTGGACTTAATGGACTCATTCTTACACATGTTTTGTGGTGGTGTGCAGAGACGTTGAATCAAACATCACTTAAAAGATCCTTACGGGACATTCTGACAACGTACGAAATTCAGTTATGGTTAACCTTGGTTGGTGGATTGTGGTTTTTCTAGTGCAAGCCCAGCTTATTTAGAGAATGCATTGCTTTGTGCTTTACGAGATCTAGTAACTAGGACTGAGCGTGTGGAATGAATATAAGCTTCGTCATTCATCGCACCATTGCAAAAAGTAGATTTCAATGTGCAAGCGTGTTCAGCAATTTTTAAAACAGGAAGACCTTCCAAGTACAAAAAACATGTTTCTCTTCCTTGCCCCATCCATGAGGGGTGAGGCAGTTTTGCCGTATTGCAAAACTATTGTTATCTGCAGGCGTTCAGGTCTACATTTTGGTGTCAACTTGCAAAGCATCCTTGGCCTTCTCTCAAGTTGCCGTAAACAAAGGGGGAATGGGAAACCGACAAAACGGCATTGCAGCCAAAGAGAGATGCACATTCCAGACTTATCTCTCTCAAGGCTGTCTCCCAGGGTTACCCACAGCGGCTTGAGGGGAGTGGTCTCTACAACCTGCAAAATTGCTCTGTTGGAGAATGTGATTGATGACGCACCCTGTGGGGAGGGGGGAAACGGGGCCACGATGGGGCGTAAATTATGTAGAGTCAGGGCTGGCTTCACTTGGGAACCTGCCGACATGAAGCTCCTAATAAATAATCCTGAGATCTGGTATGGAAAGGGAAGGAAGGGGAGAGAAAGGGAAGGGAGGGGAGAGAAGAGAGTAAAGTAGAAGATAATAATAGAGTAGAGGAAAGTGGAATGGAATGGAATAGAGTGGAATGGATGTCAACTCTGGGGCTGGCCTGACATAGGCCATTTTGAAGCTCCAGGATTGCCACAATAAAGATGAGGGTTAGGGAGGATGGAATAGTGATAACTGGGGTTTGGTAAAACAAAATACTTTCCTTTGTGAACCAAGGACATTCCCACAGGTGGCTGAAGAAAAGGAGGAGTGATATTGCCCAAGCAATTGGGTTACACCTTGATTGGACCAGGGGGGAAAAAGTTCATTTTTAAGTAAATGAAAACTGCAGGAATCTTTAGAGTCGGGTTTCACCACCCTGTACCAAAATGATATATCCAATAAATTTATTCTTTGAGGAACCTACCTGCCTCGGAGTTCTGTTTGTTATGGGTGTATTGCTTGGAACCCTGACATTAAACGGAATAGAAAATAGAAAATAGAAAATAATAGAACATAGAAAATAGAATAGAATATGGACTGGAGAACATAACAGAAGAGAATACTTTATTTGGCCAAGTGTGGTTATACACTCAAGGAATTAGGGTTGTAAATAAGCTACAGTTGTAAATAAGCTGTGAATTATCTACTTTCTCCCTCCTATTCATACTGCCCCTTGGGAATGTTCAGATAAACGAGGGAACAACAAATCAAAAGAAAACAGCTCAACACATCCTGAGAATTCTTGCTCAGGAACCAAGATCATTATTTGTGGGTTTTTTGTTTTTTTTAAAAAAAGTTGATTTATTTTCCTTGTCTTGCGATAGGTGTTATATTTTGATCGGAACTAACGAGCTTTTGCTCCACTTTGCATTGATTTAAAAAAAAAGGGTGGTTTTTTTTTCTTTCAAAGAACTATGTTTCTCTCTTGATTGTTTGAACGCTGCCATTAGCAAAGATAACACTGATTGATATTCCTGATTACTCAATAAAAGAGTGTCACGGTCCTTAATATCCTTCTCAAAGCTCTAAGCACCCCAATGCAATTTTTTTTCCTCCACAGATATTGTACAATGTTGGCCAGATCTGATGCTTTGTTTTACCAAGGTTTTATATCATTTTATCCCTTTTTTTAAAAAAAAAAGTCACAAAAATATGTGTTCCTTGACCACACATATCTTGACAACGTTCACCAGATGTGTCTAGGAGATCAGTTTCAAATCTTATTCACACCATGTGCTAAGATGGGTTTGTTTAAACTTGGTTAGATTTTTTTTGAGGTTTAATTGCTGTGATTGGGTTCATTTATAGATCAGAAGCCCAGAAAGTGGATTAATTAAATTACCAGTGGTGCAAATATATAGCCATTTATAGCGTCTTTCAGCCTGACTCCATTTTGCATGCTGCCCTCCCCAAGTCTAACAATTTCTAATCAACGTTTGAACTCAGAAACGTTTTGAGAGAATGGCTAAAAAAGGAGATATCACACCCCTTTGTGCCGGAGCAGATTCAATCTTGCCTCCGTTGCTTGAGATTAAATTTCCAATTGGGATCTGAAATGAAATCTCACTTGTTCTATTTTTTTTTTTCTTCTTCTTATCCTGGCAGGGTTGAAGTGGAGTTTTACGTGAACGAAAACACCTTTAAAGAACGTCTAAAACTATTCTTCATCAAAAACCAACGATCGAGTAAGTGCCGGTGCTAACAAGTTTCAAGCCAATTCATGGTGGTTTAATTTGCTCCCCACAAACCCTAATGTGGGTCTGAATTAGTGTCAGGTCCAAAGCCAAGAATGACACGTAATTCTTCCGAGTTGAGTTCTTTATTGTTTCAAACCGGTAGACAGAATCTTGACAGACTTAAGTATTTGCATCTGTAATATACTATGGGAACTATTAGGGAGACGCTGTCTTCGCCCTTTATCTCATACACATATCTGAGCTGAGCCGCCTCTTGCTTCTCTTGGATGCATTGCCTTCCTCCTGGAATTCCACCTCCTTACTACACTCCATCACATGTGTAGACCTCAACTCCCAGAATCCCTCAGCCACCATTCATCAGCTGCTGTGTGCGGTCTTCAACTCTCAGCATTTCTCAGTCCCCATGGGTCAACCAGGAATGACACATGGCGATTCTTCTGTTCTGACCTAGGCTTCCCCAAACCACGAAGCAGACTCCTTGTCCCGACAAAAACCCCTTTTATTTAATTTATGGTGAATTCCTCTCCAGCAATGTCTTTCTTCTCCCACAATCTCTCAAGATAGTTCACAATTACTGACCTTTATCAGGCTTGGAGAGTGGCCTGGCTGATATCTTTCAGACGTCACAAAACTTGGCAAGAATGCAGGAATGAACTAATTGTCTCCTGCAAACTCCACTCCCCTTTCGCTCCTCTTTTATTCCCTCTGGAAGGGGCCATTCATCGTCCACCTGTGGCCTTACTCCTGAGTTGACCCTTGTTCTTTAGCTGTTCCCTTCGTCTGGCAACTCTGTGCATGCCCTGGGAACAGGCTCCAGCTGTTCGTCTGCCTCACTGATGTCTGACTCTGAAGAGAGCTGATAACTGGCATACGGCCCTGGCCCCATCTCTGCCTCTGATGCAGAGCCCTCGTCCGAGCCTTCCCCAGACTCCAGGACTGGCTCATGTTCCTCCCCAACCTCCTCACTGTCTGAATCTGCTGCCAGATCCGCTGGTGGGCCACGACACCTTGCAAACTGAGTTCTTTATTGCAGTGGTCTTCGACCTTTTAGATACCAGGGACTGGTTCTGTGAAGAAGAGAGGTTTTTCCATGGACCAAGGGACATGATTTCATGTGCTGCCTGCATCCCGTGAATGGGGCTGGGGGATCCCTATTTTATTGTTTCACACCCATAAACCACATCTTGCCAGATTGAAGTCTCCACTATCTGCTTCTATAATATGTTCTGGGAAATATTAGGGAGGACCTGTGTTCATCCTCTTTCTTTCACACAGAATATCCAGGCTGAGATGTCTCTTACTCCTCTAGGACTGTGATGGTGAACCTATGGCATGCATGCCGGAGGTGGCATGCAGAGCCCTCTCTGTGGGCACTCATGCCATCGCCAGCTGATCTTCATGGGCGCCAGAGTGCCGGAAAATGGCCTGAAAATGGCCTGAAAAATGGCCAAAACCCAGGCCATTTGGGGGGGCATTTTTCTGGCTGTTAGGGTGTCTTGCAAAATGCATCGATTTGATCTGGAGACCGGCAACGTCCAAACAAATCGACGCCTTATCTGAAATATTTCCCAAGTCCTGACCAGCTCCCGATGCTTCTCATTTCGAGTTATAAGAACAGCAGCTGCCGTGTCATCTCCATCTTTCTTTCTTTCTTTCTTTCGTGGCATCTGCAAACGAAAGTCTTGGAAGAACGACAGCTTTCAAAATGAACACACGAGCCTGTCTTTTTCTAAAAGAGATGTTCCCAAAGATAGATGAGAGAGAGTGAGATGATGATGATGATGATGATGATGATGATGATGATGATGATGATGATTTTTAAGACTCGCTGTCTGTTTTGCGGGGATGAAAAAGCAGCTTTTGATGCTGGCATGTGGAATTTTATTTTATTTTATTTTTTAAATTAGAGAAAATTGCTGGAGAATTAGAAAAAAAAAAGGGTGGGCGGGATGCTAAGGAAGATCCGTCTGTCTTTGAAATGTGAAAAGCGTTTGATTTCTCGCCTCGGTGGAGGCAAGTACCGCCAGATTCTGCCAAGGGGCTTAATTGATCTTTATAAAAAGAAGCAATCAATCCTTTATTGCAAAATGACTCATTTTGGTTTCACACGTCCCTGCTTAGGAATTTGAATTATCGGTTGTTGTTCCTGGTTGCCTTATTTCGGATTTTAAGCTATTTTTCTTTTTGCTAGCGCTCAGTCTTCGGTGGATGGGTGCTGTTTTAGGAAAACACAGCAACCTGTAGCTGCAAGGCTTGGTACTTTTCAGTGGCTTCCAGTTTTCCACTGAGTCCTGCCTAGCAACAATGTACTGGGCATGAAATGTGTATAAGGTAAAGGTAAAGGTTCCCCTCGCACATATGTGCTAGTCGTTCCTGACTCTAGGGGGCAGTGCTCATCTCCGTTTCAAAGCTGAAGAGCTAGTGCTGTCCAAAGACGTCTCCCGTGATCAGGTGGCCGGCATGACTCAACACCAAAGGCGCATGGAACGCTGTTCCCTTCCCACCAAAGGTGGTCCCTATTTTTCTTGCATTTTGTACATGCTTTCGAACTGCTAGGTTGGCAGAAGCTGGGACAAGTCATGGGAGCTCATCCTGTTACGCGGCATTACGGATTCGAACCACTGAACTGCCGATTTTTCGATCGACAAGCTCAGTGTCTTAGCCACTGAGCCACTGCATCCCTCTCTCTCTATTTTAGATAGGTGTTGGTTTCCCCTATATCTTTGGCGAATTCCTGATTGAAGGACCTGCCTCTACTTCGAGTTCAACTTTTCCTTGTAAACTTTTGAGTTCAACTTTTCCTGGTAGTTTTGTGTCTTGCAACCCTGTTGTTGTTATTTTTTAATCTTCTTCGATTCGTTGACTTGTTCTCCATCGCTTCCAGGTTCGAGGAAGCTATTCGGCTGTTGCATGTAATCTTGCCTAAATTGGATTTGATAAGCAGAAATTTATTTATTAGAAGCAACAGATGGAAACTAATCCTAGAACTAAGGAGAAACTTCCTGACAGTTGGAACAATTAATCAGAGGAACAACTGCCTCCAGAAGTTGTGAATGCTCCAACACTGGAAGTTTTTAAGAAGAGATTGGGCAATCATTTGTCTGAAATAGTTCTCTTCTCTTCTCTTCTCTTCTCTTCTCTTCTCTTCTCTTCTCTTCTCTTCTCTTCTCTTCTCTTCTCTTCTCTTCTCTTCTCTTCTCTTCTCTTCTCTTCTCCTCTCCTCTCCTCTCCTCTCCTCTCCTCTCCTCTCCTCTCCTCTCCTCTCCCCTCCCCTCCCCTCTCCCCTCCCCTCCCCTCCCCTCCCCTCCCCTCCCCTCCCCTTCCCTTCTCCCCTACCCTACCCTACCCTACCCTATCCTCTTTTCTACTCTACTCTCTTCTACACTCTACTCTACTCTACTCTACTCTGCTCTACTCTACTCTACTCTACTCTAGCAAAACAGATTGACTAGACAAGCTTTCATTCTGTTGCCCACAAATTTACTTGGAAAGTGCTTACATGATAACACCAGAAGTCAAGTTCGACTTCATGGTTAATGATAATAGTGGTTACAATCCTAAAGTTGCTACGGTGGTGTCATGGGCTTGGCAGGATCAGGATTCCCTAGGTGCAGGGATTTTTTTCCACCGAGCTGTTCTTATTTTATTGGTGCTGCTTTTAAGTTATATATTATTGCTGTTGTGATTTGCCTAATAACGTTGATCTGTTCTCTTTACATCAGGCCTGAGGATACGGCTGTTTAACTTCTCACTCAAGCTTCTCACTTGCCTTCTTTATATTGTCCGCGTTCTGCTGGATGATCCAGGACAGATAGGATGGTGAGAAATTCTCATTTACAACAGTGGCGATCGCGATATCACTTAGATTTCTACAGATAAAGGGAGGGGAAGGCAGGTTGGCTCCAATTTGATTTGCATCACCCATTGGATTTGGATTGTCAGCCTGATTCAGAAAGATTTGGGAAAATGGAGATAATTTTGTTGAATCCTTTTTTTTTTAAATAAATAAATAAATCGGGAAACATCTGACTCAGATGACCAAGGCATATCAATCAGTCATCAGTCTGATTCAGAAAGTTAGTTTGATTCGATGAATCGCATAGGAAAAAAATATCTGCTGCGAACTCCCTATAGGCATTGGGAAGGGCATCCAGCCAATAAACGCTCAGCTCCATCCAGTCGTCCCAACTCTTAACCTGAATTAAGGGATTACATTTGATGAATGGATTTGTTCTCAAATGGAAACACTACCGCCAGTTCAAAACTTCAGCCAGCCTTATTAGGGGACTGGAATAAAATTGAGATGTTGTTTTTGGAGCTGATCAGATTTAAATCACCTTATTTATATAAAGCATATCTCCAGCTAAACCCACTGTGTGATTAAACATTCTGTAAAACATTCCCGAAAAGTTTGAAAATGGATTGCTGTTAACTGAATAAACTACCGTATTTTTCGGACTATAAGATGCACCGGAGTATAAGACACACCTTAGTTTTTGGGGAGGAAAATAAGAAAAAAGATGATTGGTGGGTGGATTGGCCTCCTGGAATACCCCCAATCAGCTGTTCCCAGAGGTGAACTTTAGCAACAGATTCATTGGTTGTGAACTCTGTGCCTTGTTTTTTTTTAAGCCTCTCAAATGGGGGTTTCAGAGGCTTTTTTTCCAGCCTCTCAAACGGAGGTTTCAGAGGCTTTTTTTCCAGCCTCTTAAACGGAGGTTTCAGAGGCTTTTTTTCCAGCCTCTCTAACAGAGGTTTCAGAGGCTGGGTGGAGCTACATTCGGACTATAAGATGCACCCAGATTTTCACCCTCTTTTTGGGGTTAAAAAAGTGTGTCTTATACGCCGAAAAATACGATAATATTCACCTTTTAGTATATCAGCCATTTACTTTGACTGAATTTTGCTTCTAAAACGGCCCTTCTTTTCTTTCCTTTCCATTCAGCTGGGAATGTGAGAAACACAACTCCTCCTACAATCGATCATCATCAGAAATCAACTGGTAAAGGGGTTGGCAGCTTTTCTGAAGGTTGTTGTTGAGCGTCAGTTTAACAAGGAGCCAGTTTAATTTCTGGGTGAAATCAAGCAGTGAAAACAACCATTTTCTAGAAGGCAGGCTGCTAAAATAGACATCTATTAAAAACCAAAAGAACATCAAAACACTGGACAAACACATTTCTTGGTCCACCTCCTTTGCCCTTATATGATGATGTTTCTCCTTGATGTCTCCTCCAAGGTCCAAGACACTCTATCCCATCTTACCTTTGATTTCTTTTCTTTTCTGGGTAGGTGGGCTTCTCTCTAGGGAAAACCTGGCTTGTGGTCTCCACCTATTTTATTTATACCCATGAAGACTTTTAAATGCCCCTTGGAAATAGATTCTAGATGGTGCCTTAGTTTGCAATGGGAATTGTCTCTTTTAGAAGAAGGAAAAGGAGATAACATAGGCAAGGGGACCTCATAAATACAAGAAAATGTTCATGGATATACTGGCACTTTTAGGCACCCTATTAACTAGTCCGGCTATATCTATTTTGCAGCATGTTTTGATGTATATTTTATAGCCTGAATCAAGGTCATTGGAGGAGTGGTGCGGTGGCCTAGAGGTGTAGCTCTCGCCTCACAATCGAGAGGCTGTGAGTTCGATCCTAGGTAGAAGCAGATATTTCTCTCTCTGGGCACGATGAGAATGTATCTGCTGAATATAACTCCACACTGGCAACAGGAAAGGCATCCGGCCAGTAATCACTCAGCTCCATTCGGTTGCCCAGACTCCACCCTGCAAGGGATTATGGGGTCCTTAAAAGCAGATGGTGATCAAGGACATTGGAGAATTGCAAAAATTGAATGACACGCTATTTTTTGATCCGATCTGTTTCTTGTTTGATGATTAAGTCTTGTTCTGGTTGTGGTTGAGCTTTATTCTGTAAATATTCTCTACAGGTATCCCATTTTGTGGGTGGATCGAAACAAGCCGTTGTGGGCAATACAAGTAAGTGTGATGGTGTGTTGATGGTTCTGAACTTACAAAAGTTATAGTGTCTTATTCCTCTCCTATCCTGGTCACTTCTTCCCTATCTTTGTGTCTTCTTCTCCTTTCAGGTCAGTGTAGCCATCATTAGTTTTCTTGAGACTATGCTTCTGATCTACCTCAGCTATAAGGTAAGAAAGAAGATTAAGGGACATGTTTTGGCCTGCGAGCAGATGGGAGGGGGGAAGTGTTTTCTATAAGGGGTTATGGATCTGACAACCTTGATGGTGAATTGATTTGAAGATGTTTGCCGGGTTCAATAGGAATGCCAAGATAAACCCAACTTGTGTTTCCCAATTCTAGTACACGTTCACTAGTCCCAGAAAATAAGTCCATGTTTCATTTTTGGTTTGTTTGCTTCTAATGCTTGGAAGTCCTCCACTCATCCAATTTTTATACAGCTCATGTTGGCCTTTCTAGAACTTGAAGTTCTCCAGATCTATTTGAGTATCTCATCCTAATGTATTAGAGGTCTAATACAGAACAGATGGTCTGGAGATTCCATCCCCAACTTGATGTTCTGCAGATCTATTTCAGTATAACTCCCATCCTTTTTTTCTATTGCTAGATATCTAATAAAACCAGGAGAGATGGGTTGGAGTTCCATCTCCAACTTGATGTTCTCCAGATCTGTCTAAGTCTCATCCTTCTTGTATTGCTAGATATCTAATAAAAACAGAAGAGATGGGTTGGAGTTTCATCTATCACAACCAGTGTCGATGCTGGGGATTGATAATAAGGGATTGTAGGTTGATGCTCCTGGAGGTTGCAGGACTGAAAATGTTCACCTAGAACATCTGAAAGGGAGTTATTTGTTTGCTTACCTAGTTGACTCATAGGCTGTCCCAATCTCAGAGACTCATCCCATCCTGCTTACAATCTTTTTGGACTGTTGCCTTTTGGCAGAAGATACAGAACAATTAAAACTTGGACCACACGTTTTCTGCATAGTTTTTATCCCAGAGCTATAATGGCACTCAACAATGAATTAAAGGGCCACCATCAGTGAGCCGTTGGACAGCATTACTTGGTCTGTTGTGTGAATGTTTGGGTGGTTTAGGAGTGGGGAGTTGAGATGGGTGAAAGTGTGTTTGGGTATTATTATGTGTGTTGGACCTGGTCTTTGGGTGTTAAGTGAATTTCATTGTACGGGTATACTGTGTATACACGTACAATGACAACAAAGTTATTATTACTAATCTTCAATGATGCAATCAGCAGTGGGTTTCACATTATGTTACTACTGGTTTGCCCTGCGCACATATGCTCACTTTGTGCCTGCATTAGTGGTGGGTTGCCCTTGGTTTGGACCGGTTCCCAAGAACCAGTAGTAAAACTGGCGGGAGGCTCCACCCACTAACCCGAATGTCATTAGGAAGTTTCTGTGTGCGCGGTCCTGTTGCAAACCGGTAGTAAAGATAAGTAGAACCCACCCCTGGTGTGCGCATGCCTGCCTTCCGCAAATGTGTCCGGCGTCAAAAACACTCCTAAATAGGATGGGATAGAGCGAGGGCAGGTGAGCGGGCCTGACTGCAATTTCCGCAACCAATTCGGGCGAACCAGTCCGAACCGGTTGAATACCACCTCTGGATGCAATCTATTACGATCATGGAGGTAACGAAGATTTAATCTTCCATAGCTTTAGCCTGTATCCAACTCTGTTTCTTCCTCTAGGGTAACATTTGGGAGCAAATCTTTCGTGTTTCGTTCATCCTTGAAATGATCAACACCGTGCCCTTTATTATCACGGTACGTTTTGACTAACCGAAAACGAGAATTTCTGTTATCTTCTGATGGTGGAGCCCATTGTTTTAAGACAATCGCTTCCCTTTACTGAAAATACAGTTTTGGAAAGAGCGCGGGTGCAAACGGGCTATACTAACAGCAGCCAACTCAGAATATATGTGGGCTTTCTAAGAATCTAGTTAACAGCATGGCAAGCCATTTCTGTACCATATTCTTGCCTTGGGAATTCTACAGATGTCTCCATGTAGTTAATGGGAAATAAGCATAGGTCAAGAGAAAAGACATTTTCTAGCAAACATAACCAGGTCCTTTTGGCTGGGTTTTTTTTTTTAGATATTTTGGTCACGTCTACGGAATTTATTCATTCCCGTGTTCTTGAATTGCTGGTTGGCGAAGTATGCTTTGGAGAACATGATAGTAAGTAGATGGTAGAAACGAAAATGCCTTTTCTGCCTTTTCTTCTGCATGAGAAGTCTGGGGAAGGTGTCTTGCATATCCCTGCTTTGTTGTGATGATACACCTACAACGGCTTGCTAAATTCTACATCTGGATTAACAGAATGCAATGATTGGGTTTAGAAAGATTTACATCTAATGTAAATAAACCATAATATGGTTCGGGTCACAACATAATGGTTTGGGTCACATACCATGCAAAAGCAAGGATTTTGTGTCTATGACAGCTGAACCACAAGCTGGAATGAGGTACAAACTGAACTTTTTCCTTTCCTTTCCTTTCCTTTCCTTTCCTTTCCTTTCCTTTCCTTTCCTTTCCTTTCCTTTCCTTTCCTTTCCTTTCCTTTCCTTTCCTTTCCTTCCCTTCCCTTCCCTTCCCTTCCCTTCCCTTCCCTTCTCTCTCTTTCCTTTCACTTCCTTCTCTTTCCCTACCTTTCTTCTTCCCTCCCTCCCTCCCTTTCCCTTTCCCTTTCCCTTTCCCTTTCCCTTTCCCTTCCCTTCCCTTCCTTTCCTTTCCTTCTTCCCTTCCTCCTTTCCTTTCCTTTCCTTTCCTTTCCTTTCCTTTCCTTCCTTTTCCCTTTCCCTTTCCCTTCTTCTTTTCCTTCCCTTCCCTTCCCTTCCCCTCCCCTTTCATTTCCTTTCCTCTTTCCCTTCCTTTCCTTCCCTTCCCTTTCCTTCCTTTCCTTCTCTTTCTTTCCTTTCCTTTCCTTCTCTTTCCTTACTTCTTCCCTCCCTTCTTTCCTTTCCTTCCGTTCCCTTCCTCCCTTCCGCTCCCCTCCCCTTCCCTTCCTTTCCTCCTTTCTTTTCCTTTCCTTCCCTTCTTCCTTTCCTTTCCCTCCCTTCCTTCTTTCATTCTCTTCTCCCTTCCCTTTCCTCTTCTCCTTCCTTCCTTCCTTCCTTCCTTCCATCCTCCCTCCCTCCCTCCCTTCCAGAATGACTTGCATCGAGCAATACAACGGACTCAGTCTGCCATGTTCAACCAAGTGCTCATTTTAATTTGCACCCTGCTTTGTCTTGTTTTCACTGGGTAAGTTCTTTGGCTGTCCCCTTCGTGCCTAACACTACAGGAGATTTGACTTGAAGGAGACACGATCCAATCGGTGGCATTTGATTTTCAGAAAAAAATCAAATTGACCTAATCTAATGTCTGTCCGCATCAATTAGGAAAATCAGACTAAGCCCATTTATTGCATCGTTTGAATTTTCCAAATCAGATGGAAAGCAGATTAAGCCAACGATTTGAAACAAATGCAAATAGTTCGATGTTGATCGTTGACTAGATGTTTCCTAGTTGGGTCATGAAACGTCTGGAAGAAAACCGCCAAGCTCAGAGAGCACCAAGGACCTCACAGTTCAGTCCTGAGCTACAAATAGTCTCTTCTATAGTCAGAAGAGTCAGAAGAGTCAGAAGTCTATAGTCAGAAGAGTAGAAAGTTACCAAAATATTAGTTCATTGACCACATCCCAACTGAAGCAATATTAATTAGCTCCTTTTTCCCCATTTCAAAAACGACTCAAGAATGTTGGCTGATGGCCCTCCATCCCAATAAAAGATGTTGCTATTCAATGCTGTAATAGGAAGCATGAAACCTAACTGAGTTTTACAGTAAAAACCTGGTTTTACTACTAGAATCTCGCCTTTCCTCCCCTGTGATCTAGAACCTGTGGCATCCAGCATTTGGAAAGAGCTGGTGAGAACCTCTCGCTCTTCAAGTCCTTTTATTTTTGCATCGTCACCTTCTCAACCGTCGGCTACGGAGACGTGACCCCCAAGATCTGGCCTTCTCAGCTACTGGTGGTGATCATGATATGCGTGGCCCTCGTGGTCTTGCCGCTGCAGGTAAGGTATGACTCTCTGGGGTTTACGATATGGATGGGATGAGCCATAAGTAAGAGGGGCTTTTGGACTAAGAGCAGTGCAGGAGTTCAACTTGTGGGATCAAAGCAAAAAGAGTTGGGAGTCCATCAAAAGACAGGTTATGGGGTATGACATTGCAGCCTGAACATCTCAATTTACACACACACACACACACACACACACATCTCCCTCCCTCCTTCCTTCCTTCCTTCCATAATAGTATGATCTCTAATCAGTTCTCCATCACCTATTGAGCTGGTGGTGGGAGATCTTTCTCCATCAAGGAGAATCCACCAAGGGCACACTGCCCAGATCCTTTCTCCATCAAGGAGAACCTTTAACCACCAAAGGCACTCTGCCCAGATCTCTGGTCTTTCTCCATCAAGGAGAACCTTTAACCACCAAGGGTACTCTGCCCAGATCCCTGGTCTTTCTCCATCAAGGAGAACCTTTAACCACCAAGGGTACTCTTCCCAGATCCCTGATCTTTCTCCATCAAGGAGAATCCTTAACCATCAAAGACAGCCTGCCCAGATCCCTGGTCTTTCTCCATCAAGGAGAACCTTTAACCACCAAGGGAACTCTTCCCAGATCCCTGATCTTTCTCCATCAAGAAGAACTTTAACCACCAAAGACAGGCTGCCCGGATTCCTGGTCTTTCTCATCAAGGATAACTTTTAACCACCAAGGGCCCTCTGCCCAGATCCCAGATCCTTGGAGAAGATCTGCTTGCTTGTTTTTTTGCCTACAGTTTGAAGAGCTGGTGTACCTGTGGATGGAGCGGCAGAAGTCAGGGGGAAATTACAGCCGCCATCGGGCTCAGACAGAGAAGCATGTTGTGCTTTGTGTCAGCTCCCTTAAGATAGACCTGCTGATGGATTTCCTCAACGAGTTCTACGCTCATCCAAGGCTGCAGGTGAAGGTTGGGTTGGGTGTCTCTCAGGAGGCAGGCTTAGAAAATCGAATTTCTTCATGGGTGGGAAGCTAGGATAGTTCAAAGATTCTACTTTTCCCTTTCAGGATTATCTAAAAGAGGTTAAATCATGGCAACCAGACCAAAGTTTATTAAACTGAGATGTTTCTCGTTACTCATTGTAGTAACTTCTTCAGTCAAAATGAAAACACTCTGACTCCATGCCCAATCAAAAATGTTCATTTTGACTGCAAAAGTTACTTGGATGAGAAGCGAAACGTCTCAGTTTAATAAACTTTCATCCGATTGGTCCACGATTTAACCTTGTTTAGATACTTTCATCCTGGATGATTGAGTCTTCACTTACATACTTTTCAGGATTACTACGTGGTCATCCTTTGCCCTACAGAAATGGATATTCAGGTGCGCCGCGTGCTTCAGATCCCATTGTGGTCCCAGCGGGTGATCTACCTCCAGGGATCTGCCCTGAAGGATCAGGATCTCATGAGAGCAAAGTGAGTTGGAAAGGGGAAAGCTGATTTCTGTTCAAACAAGTTGCCTTCTTTCGCTGGATTTTTGGGAGAGGTAAAACAAAGTCCATTAACACTGGACTTCACTGAGTGAGATTTTGAAGTTATAACAGCACTATCTGGACGCCCGATAGTGCCTGATTTGCTATGTGATCAGACATGATAAATTGACAGTTAAAGCCTAAAACGTAATGTAGAATGTATAACGCCATAGTATCAGGTGTTAGTATAAGGCAACTGGCAGTTGGAACAGAGGTGGAGGGGGAGTGGAATGTCCCAGCCCACAGCCCAGATGAGTTACGCGCTGGCCGCGCCCTCACCCGGTTTAGGGAAGGGATAGGAGTAGAGCGTGTGAATATAAGGCAACTGGCAGTTGGAACAGAGTTCTTTTCAGGTGGGGAGGGGGAGTAGAACATCTAGCTCCTTATCATCAGAGCGTGGGAATATAATACTGTATATGAAATACTAATGATCTGATGGTCATTTTTAAAAAAATCCTTTCTTAGCGAGCACCTAGAAGCCAAGAGGAACATATGTGCCAAATTTCAAGTTTGTAGATTTTACAATTCTGGAGATTTCGTGATGAGTGAGTGTATTTGGCTTATATACTGTATATATATAGATTGAAAAAAGTGACTTAGGACTGCTTTTCACACTTATGACTGTCGCAGCCTCCCCATGGTCACGGGGAGCCAGATTCACTCAACAACCGTGGTACCCGTTTAACAACTGCAGCGGTTCGCTTCGCAAACGTGGCGAGACAAAACTCACTTCACAAATTTCTCACTTTTAAATATGGTTTCCACCTTCCCTGGTGCATCTCTAATTGAACTTCCCAGGATGTCAGGTTAATGGAATATTTTATGTTTGCAGGATGGACAACGGAGAAGCTTGCTTCATTCTGAGCAGTCGAAATGAGGTGGACCGCACAGCTGCCGTAAGTCACAAGACGAAATGACCACATGATTAAGCCAAGGAAGGGGGAAAGGGGCTTCGTCCCCCTTCTTTCCCCATCCCAGACAACATTTGTGAAACTTCAACAATTATAACTCTGAAGGAAATTCTATTCTATTCTATTCTATTCTATTCTATTCTATTCTATTCTATTCTATTCTATTCTATTCTATTCTATTCTATTCTATTCTATTCTATTCTATTCTATTCTATTCTATTCTATTCTATTCTATTCTATTCTATTCTATTCTATTCCATTCCCTACCCTACCCTACCCTTCCCTTCCCTTCCCTTCTCTTCTCTTCTCTTCCCTTCCCTTCCCTTCCCTTCCCTTCCCTTCCCTTCCCTTCCATTCCCTTCCCTTCCCTTCCCTTCCCTTCCCTTCTCTTCTCTTCTCTTCCATTCCATTCCATTCCATTCCATTCCATTCCATACTCTACTCTACTCTACTCTACTCTCCATTCCATTCCATTCCATTCCATTCCATTCCATTCCATTCCATTCCATTCCATTCTCTACTCTACTCTACTCTACTCTACTCTACTCTACTCTACTCTACTCTACTCTACTCTACTCTACTCTACTCTACTCTACTCCATTCCATTCCATTCCATTCCATTCCATTCCATTCCCTACTCTACTCTACTCTACTCTACTCTACTCTACTCTCCATTCCATTCCATTCCATTCCATTCCATTCCATTCCATACTCTACTCTACTCTACTCTACTCTACTCTACTCTACTCTACTCTACTCTACTCTACTCTACTCTACTCTACTCTACTCTACTCTACTCCATTCCATTCCATTCCATTCCATTCCATTCCATTCCATTCCATACTCTACTCTACTCTACTCTACTCTACTCTACTCTACTCTACTCTACTCTACTCTACTCTACTATACTCTCTATTCCATTCCGTTCCATTCTTCCATTCCACATTCTGTTCTGTTCTGTTCTGTTCTGTTCTGTCCCGTCCCGTCCCGTCCCGTCCCGTCCCGTCCCGTCCCGTCCCGTCCCGTCCCATTCCATCCCATCCCATCCCATCCCATCCCATCCCATCCCATCCTCTCCGATGCCATCCCATCCCATCCCATATTCTGTTCTGTTCTGTTCTGTTCTATTCCATTCTTATAGTAATGCCATAGCAATTAATACATGAGCTTAAGGCAAGCCAATGTTTGCTTATACGTTCTCTTGGAAATGGCGGATTCTAACAATTTGGACCTTTTAAAAAACTTCTTCCCATGACAATGCTCCTGCACGGAATATGAAGTCTACCGGGGACCGTTTCTAAGCAGGACCTTTATGCTCCTTCTTCCGTAGGATCATCAAACCATCCTAAGAGCTTGGGCGGTGAAAGATTTTGCACCCAACTGCCCCCTCTACGTTCAGATTCTGAAGCCGGAGAATAAATTCCACGTCAAATTTGCAGGTAGGAACTTTTCTGCCGATCTGTCTGATGGTTGTCAAGATGAACAAATCCAACTCAAAGCAGGAAGGAAAAAAAACCCCCCAAAATTTTGCAAATGGGAAAAGGCTGGATGATATACAATGTGTTTTCATTCCTTTTCTAATCAACGCCAGCCAGCAGATTATCAACTGGGCTATAAAAAGAAAACACAATGATTTGTCATTTGCAAACATATAGAGTTTATTGTCTCAGACACAGCTGGTTAATTTTCCTGGAACATTTATTGTGCTGTTTCATTTGCACACGCTAACCTAGTTACACGCTCGCAGGCTTTATTTTTCCGTTTTGTGTCCGTCATTCTTGCTCATTTTTAAAAGTTACCTAAAACTTTTAATTTGCGATAGGTCTGTTTTTAGCTCTCAGGATCAAAGAAGAGGTCCCTCCATTGCTTATGGTTAAGGGATCCCTCAACTTAATTGAGATAAAGTGAAATAAAACCAAACTTTATCATTCAGCCAAATCCAGAAGAGCGACTGATCTATTAAAAACTTTCCAGACTCTTTGATAGACTGTGTAAAGTGATGAATTGGCAGGGTTAGGGTTAGGGTTAGACGTTTTTGGTGTGGTGGAGACATGCCCAGGAAAGAATTGCAAGTTTTGAATTTATACATTTGGGGGGAAATAAGAAGAGACATAGTTAGTCTCCAGGAAAAACAGAAGGAAAGTAATCATATTTTCCAGCTGTTCTTATAGCATTCTTAAGGCACTTCTTTAATTCATCCCCTGCTGTTTATTATAGAAACACAGGGTGGTTTATGAAGACAAAACAAGTCTCTTGTGGCCCGTCGGCCACCAGCCCCTCCAGCAGTTGAATCA
This sequence comes from Coluber constrictor foxii, assembly GCA_038048745.1. Taxonomy (NCBI): domain Eukaryota; kingdom Metazoa; phylum Chordata; class Lepidosauria; order Squamata; family Colubridae; genus Coluber; species Coluber constrictor. Next base: position 10,387,041 of record CM075968.1, read on the forward strand.
GAGGAGGTGTGGGAGTCAGGGTCAGCAACCTGAGAGCTCTGAGAGGGAAGAGGGAATGGAGCTGACAGAGAGAGAGAGAGAGAGAGAGAGAGAGAGAGAGAGAGAGAGAGAGAGAGAGAGAGAGAGAGAGAGAGAGAGAGAGATGGAAGCAGAGCCTGGGCCCTCCGTCAGCCCTCAGATGGAGAGTCAACAGCCCCCAGATCTGGAGGTGGCTGATGAGGAGGAGGAGGAACAGCTGGATCCGGTAGCTGATGCGTGGATGTGCAGAAGGCAGAGGAGAGGAGAACAGTGGAAATCTATGGGCCGGTCCTCGGGATGGAAGAGCCACCGCTGCTAGCAAAGCCCCACCCTAGCTCTGGGGATAAAAGGCAGGGGGTGGAGATGAATAGATGTGGCAGGCTGGGCCGACTTGTTAGCCTGCAGTGAAAGAGAAACTTTTTGCCGGGGCTACTGGCACTCCTAATAAAGGAATCTTTGAGTTAATTTCAGAGGATTTGTCATGTTTGGGGAGCTGGCTCAGAACAAAGTCAAAAGCTATCCAGAGCCTAGATAGCTCAGCAGACTAAAGCATTGTAATTAAACACCAGCTGTCTGCAATTACTGTAAGTTCGAATCTCACCAGGCTCAAGGTTGACTCAGCCTTCCATCCTTTCTAGGTAGGTAAAATGAGGACCCAGTTTGTGGGGGCAATGAGCTGACTTTGTATATATATACAAAAGTATGAAGGCTATTGCTTAACACATTGTAAGCTGCCCTGAGTCTCCGGAGAAGGGCAGCATATAAATCATTTTTTTTAAAAAAATAAAAAATTTACAAAATGCAAACCCTTAAAAGTGTCACACCTGGAAAGCGACAAAGGGATCTTTTTTTTTAAAAAAAAAATTGTACTCACAAATCAACTTCTGCTGGAAATTTAAAATGATGCTTCAGAATATAAAAGGTTGTTTTTTTAAAAAATTTCAGATCACGTGGTGTGCGAAGAGGAGTGCAAATTCGCCATGCTGGCCCTGAATTGTGTCTGCCCAGCTACCTCTACTCTTATCACACTTCTCGTCCATACCTCCAGAGGGCAGTAAGTAGTTTAAAAACTGTGATGGGGCCGGTCAGTTTCTAGCTGGGGCAACAAGAACCTTGGTGGCGCAGCAGCTTAAAGTGGTGTTAAAGTGACACCAGCTGCCTGCAATTATTGCAAGTTCAAATCTCACCAGGCTCAAGGTTGACTCAGCCTTCCATCCTTCCAAGGTAGATAAAATGAGGACCCGGATTGTGGGGGAAATAAGCTGATTTTGTATAAAAAAGAACACTGCTGGAGGCGGGGGGGGAAAGCCCTATTAAGCAAGTACATACAAAAGTATGACGGCTATTGCTTAACGCATTGTAAGCCGCCCTGAGTCTCCGGAGAAGGGCGGCATATAAATTAAATTTTTTTTAAAAAAACATCTGACCATGACATGTCAAAGAAGTTGAATGTCGAGCGTGAGAAATCAGGAAATCCAGGAAATTCAAACAAGTTTTAAAGGTTTATTGCAAACTGAAGCTCTCTACAAGATTCTGAACTACTAAGCAATTTGGGAGTAGATAATTGTCAAAAGGTGGGATGGATTTAAATATTTTGTGAGCACGAAGGGATTCATGACCGATAACACATTTGAAATTTTGGTGGTCCGCAGAAAATTTATTTGCATTTTTTTATATTGCACTAAATCAGGGGTCTTCAAACTACAACCCCTGGGCTGGATATGTGCAATGAACGTTTGTGTTGCTGCAGAGTCTCCCCCTTCGGGGTCTTTTTGTTTGGGTCGGAGGGGAGCAGAAATTCCAACTTGGGGTCTGCTTTAGCCTCCTGGTGTGGGGCTTTGGGCAAAGGCTGGAGGGAAGCACCGCTGGTGGCGAAGAGCCGGAGGGCCTCGTTCCAATGAGACTGCCTCATGGCCTGGAACTGGCTGACCATCTCAGCCTGCTGAGCCTCCAGGTGCTGATATCTGGCCTTGCACTCCTGCAGGTCTTCCCTCTGCTTGGAAAGCCTATGCTGCTAGTCCTCAGTGAAGTGCTTCTGCTGAGCCTCCTTCTCGGTCAGATACAATTTGAACTGAGCCAGTTGTTTTGCCAACTCTTTCTCGTGGTGGCTGCTTAGCTCCAACAATTGCTTCCTGTTGGGGCCCTAAGGAGCCCGGGTGGGGAGTCAAGGAGCGGCTGGAAGGGGAGGGGTGAGTAGAGGTTGGCAAGGCACCACTCGACGTGAGTGACAGAGTTGACCATACCCACTCAATCACATGATTACTTAGCCACATCCACCCAGTTGGTCGTTAGGCGATCATATTAGTGGTCCATGGGATTTAAAATTATGAGTTTAGTGGTCCCTGAGATCCAAAAGGTTGGGGACCCCTGGACCAGAAGACCTCCAGGCTCCCTTCCAACTCTGTTATGCTCTTACTTCCAGAGAAGGCCAGGAGTCTCCAGAACAATGGCAAAGGATGTACGGGCGCTGCTCGGGCAATGAAGTTTACCATATCCGCATGGGTGACAGCAAGTTTTTCATGGAGTATGAAGGAAAGAGCTTCACCTACGCATCCTTCCATGCTCACAAAAAGTAAGCGGAAAAGCCAGATTTTTTAAATTTGGTCTTTGGGGGGGGGGTTGTCAAGGAAGAGATCTGAAAGAAATATGGGAAGGGGTGGGGGAGGGGAAAACATTTCACAAGTTCTGTTTTGCAATGCCCACCCAAACCCTTTGGGGATTATGCAAAATTATTCCGCAAGGAATAATTGGGACCTTCCTCCAATGTTCCTCTGGAGTGCAGGAGACGGTGTGTAGAAGTTCCACCCTTAAAGGTAAAGGTAAAGGTAAAGGTTCCCCTCGCACATATGTCCTAGTTGTTCCCAACTCTAGGGGATGGTGCTCATCTCCGTTTCAAAGCCGAAGAGCCAGCCCTGTCCGAAGATGTCTCCGTGGTCATGTGGCCGGCATGACTCAATGCCAAAGGCGCACGGAACACTGTTCCCTTCCCACCAAAGGTGGTCCCCATTTTTCTACTTGCATTTTTTACCTGCTTTCAAACTGCTAGGTTGGCAGAAGCTGGGACAAGTCATGGGAGCTCACCCCGCTACGCGACACTAGGGATTCGAACCGCTGAACTGCCGACCTTTCGATCGACAAGCTCAGCGCCTCAGCCACTGACCCACCACGTCCCTACTACAGCCCTACTACATGCCTGATAGCACAGAGACATTAGACGTTCATATTATATAGTATTGTATTATAGGAAGAACACAATAACCCTGTTGATTTGCATCCTTCCTGAGTGGCTGTAATTTCTTGCAGCTAACACTTCCCTTTGCCCTTTGAGACCAGATTTTAGCTGCCACGAGAACCATATAATGGAATTGCAGGTTAGAAACTGAAATAGATCTGTCCAATTAACGCCGCTTGCTGCATTCCCACCTACTTACCAGCACCGACACCGAGGTTCAATTTTAAGTCGCTGCCTTTATCCTCTCAGGTACGGTGTTTGCTTGATGGGCGTAAAAAAGGAGAACAAGAGCATCCTTCTCAACCCGGGACCACGACACATCATGACCGCATCTGATACGTGTTTCTACATCAACATCACCAAGGAGGAGAACTCCGCCTTCATCTTCAAGCAGGAAGAGAAGCAGAAACAAAAGTTTATGGGCAAAGGGATCTACGACGGACCATCCAGGTTGCCGGTGCACAGCATCATCGCTAGCATGGGTGAGCCGTTCTTAACTTTCTCCAAGTGGAATCTCCAGCTAGACTGGAGGAGGCGTTAAGAAGGGGTTGAGCTCAGAATCCTTACATGGCAGAAAATGGCACACAATCCCTGACGCCTTTATCTGATCATTCCCAAACGAATGGGGGGGGGGGACAATCTGGAGAGATTTTTGTAACTAGCAATAAAGCTTCTGCTTGAGACCATCCATGGATGGTTCTGGCTGCTTACGCCCCCAACAGGCGCATTGCAAAATTCCTCTGACTTTCAAAAGCAGTTGTCTCCTTCATCAGTTTCCCACGAGGGAAAACTGACATTCCTTCGTGCCAGTGATAAGATACAAGGCAGTAAAAAATAAACAAAATAGGGAGACCGTAACCCTACTGAGATTTTTCTGTAGCATCCCCTGTTCTAAAGAACACACTTCCCCATGGCCCCCTACCAATTTTAGCCTTCTGGAAGGATATAAAGGGACTGGTTCCCCCCCCCCCCTCCCAGTATTACAATGGGATAAGATGGGACTCTGAAGATTGTACGGTAGTGGCCAAAATTGTGGAAACCTTTTGGGAAAAGTGTATTTTCTAAAACTAGCTAATAACATCACTTTTTTTGGAGTAGCACTATAAAATTATATCTCTCTCAGCCCCTCTGGATCCGCGTCGAGGGGTATTTGACACTTGCCAAAGATGATCCCGTGATCTGGGGACAGTACTGCCACGGTCATAAATACTGAACCAGTTGCCAAGGCTCTGAATTTTGATCACGCGATTGTGGTCGTAACTGTGAAAAACTGGGAGGGGGGGGAATGTGCTAAGTCACCTTTTTTCGGCGCCGTGGTAAAGTTGGACGGTCACTAAAGGAACTGTTGTAGGTCGAAAAGCTCCCTGTACAGAGCTTTTTGGAAGAGGTGTTCAATTCTGCATGGGAAGCCCCAGCTGGTCTACGAGAACTTCAGGCTGGCAGCCCCGGGCAGCAACTGATGTCTCCTTCTCCTCCTGACCAGGCACAGTGGCCATGGACCTTCAAAACACCGAATGCCACCCCAACCACAGCTCCAAGTTAACTTTGCCAGCGGAGAACGGGTCTGGGAAAAGGAGACCCAGCATCGCCCCGGTTCTGGAAGTGGCAGACGCCTCTTCTCTTCTACCCTGCGACATGCTCAGCGACCAATCTGAGGACGAGGTGACTCAGTCTGATGACGACGGCCTGACCATTATAGAGTGAGTTATTTTGATCTTTTCCCACGTGGAGCCCAAACACACACGCAAGCACAGGTGCTCTGTTGGAAGAAATATCCATCTGGTTCAGTTCGGGGTGAAATCTACTTACATTCTCTACCGGTTTGGAAGTGCACGCAGGAAGTAACAGCATCTGAGTGGGTAGACGGAGCCTCATGCTGCCGCTGCTCCCGAACCACCTGCCGCCGCTACCGGTTCGCCCGAACTGGTGTAAACCAGTAGCATTTCACTCCTGGTTCAGTTCTAAGCTGGGAGAAAGACCCTGGAGACAAAACAGAGGCTGAATGCTGGTCGGAAAGAGTTTAATGGGGAAGCAGAACCCACCAAGCACATGGTTCTAGGCAGCTGACCATATGGAGTTGAGAGTGGGGGGGGATATATTTATACCTTCTCTTTGGGCTTTGCACTTGAGCTTCCTGTTCCTGTGCAAGAACATGTATTCTATTGGCTATTGTAGGGGTCATAGCTGGCTCTGTAGGATATCTGAGCTACGTTGTGTTGAACCTTGGGTTGATGCAATGAAGGGAAATTGTTGGGCAACTCCTATTGTGGCTGAGGACTAATCCTACCTTTGTTCAGACCAGATAATTTGCTTATGAATAGAGCTAGATATCTCTTTATCTCTTAAGTGCTGACATCTGCTGAGGGCTATTAAGAAAGATGGGGGCTATTAAGAGTCAGTCTGCTTCCTGCCTCTAAAAAAACACGTTTCCAGGGAAATATAATATTCTGCTTTTTTAATATTTCTCAAAATATTTCATTCTTCTAAGAGAGGGGTGGGTGCTAACTTTCTATAGCACACAAACACAGCCACCCACACACCAGGGTGCCTTGTCCACAAACTCTTTTTTAAAAATTTCACTCCACCTCTCCCACACAATGAGTTGGACATAACTTGAAATTCATGTGTGACGTCCTGTTATTTTGCCGTCTTCCTAATCTTAAAACCCCGTTTTATTCATCAATTCTGTTTGATCATTCTCGTCTTCGTTGTTAACATCTTCGCCTTGTGTTTATTCCTCTTAAAACCTGAAAATGTGCCAAATCTTTTAATCTGTCCATTAATATTTCGATTCTCTGAAACGGTTTTTTTTTTTAAAAAAAAATGTGTTTTGATGCACAATTGAGCACGTAGTCTCTGCCAAGGCTTTGCTCTGAGTATTAAAAGAGACTCAGTGTGATTCCGGCATTCAGTTCCCCCGTAAGTGCAGCCATGCAAATTTTCTATTATTTACCTCCCAGCAGGAGCCTATTTGCATATATTAACCTCTGCTTAATGGTCTATTTCAGCTCTATTTTCCTAGCTCCCACCAGAAGCTGTCAAAAACGGGGAGGCAATCAAGAGTTTATTTTGGCTAAGGTGGAACAGCAGTACCATCTGGTGGGGAAAAGTGGAACTGTTTTGACTCTCCTTCCACATCCTTGAAACAAAGCTAGGGCTCAGCTGAAAGGCAGCCCCCTCCTCTCTTAAATTTTTCAGATCTGTTCTGCATGCTGTCCATCAGAGTTCTGTTAAAAGGTGCCGGGGAATTTGATCAGGGTGGGTGAAGTCCAGCTGAACAAGACATCCCTCTACATTTCTGAAGTTCTACTGAACATCAATAGACCCAGCCGGTTCAGGACGGTTCGCTCGAATCGGTAGAGGAAATCACGATATATAACCCCAGCTCTATACCATCCTATTTAGGCATGTTTTTGAGGCCAGGCACATGCGTGGAAGGGCGGGCGCATGCGAGGACGGGGCATGTGCACTCACATTTGTGAACTGGTAGGGAAAGAAAGGGAATACCAGAATATCAGAACCCCTTGCAAGAAGACCAACAAGAGTGATAAAGGGAATGGAGGCTAAGTTGTACAAGGAACTGTTGAGGAAGCTAACCTATTGAAGAGAAGGATTGAGGGAGGATGTGATAACTGTCTTACAGTACTTGAGGGACAGAGTAGAGGGGATTGACTTGTTCTCCAAAGCCCCAGAGGGCAAGGCAAGAAGAAGCTTGTTAAGGAGACATCCAACTTAGAAGTAAGGAAGACTTTCTTGACAGTGAGAACAATTAACTGACGGAAGAGCTTGCCTCCTGGGTGCTCCATGATTGGAGGTTTTCAAAAATAGACTAGACAATCATTCGACTGGAATGGTATAAGGTCTTTTGCTCAAGCAGGAGGTTGGACTAGAAGATAGGGGATTGGAGGTTAAAACATATAAAGAAAAGAACGGTTGCAGGAACTGAGTATGTCTAATTTAATGAAGAGAAGGACCAGGGGAGACGTGAAAGCAGTCTTCCAATATCTCAGGGGCTGCCCCAAAGAAGAGGGAGTCAAGCTATTCTCCAAAGCACCTGAAGGCAGGACAAGAAGCGATGGGTGGAAACTCATCAAGGAGAGAAACGACTTAGAACTAAGGAGAAATTTCCTGACAGTGAGAACAACTAATCAGTGGAACAACTTGCCTCCAGAAGTTGTAAATGCCCCATCACTGGAGGTTTTTAAGAAGATGTTGGACAACCATTTGTCTGAAGTGGTGTAGGGTTTCCTGCCTAAGCAGGGGGCTGGACTAGAAGACCTCCAAGATCCCTTCCAACTCTGTTATTCTGTTCTGTTCTCTTCTATGTTCAGGAAGAGAAAAGGTGGCTCAAATCTTCATTTCTCTCTCTTTATTTTAAAAAGGTATGTGAAGGGGTATCCTCCAAACTCACCTTACATTGGAAGTTCTCCAACCCTCTGCCACCTTTTACCTGTCAAAGCCCCGTTCTGTTGCTTACGTCTGGACAAGGTAAGAGGCCACTTCTGAAGATCACTTCTGTAACTGGAACGATACAGTTAGTCCTCGACTTACGACCACCGCTGAGCCCAATATGCATGCTGCCAAGGGAGAAATTTATTAAGTGTGTCCTGTCCCCATTTGACGGCTTTCTTTGCTGCGATTTGTTAACTGAGTCGCTGCGGTTGTTAAGCGGGTCACACGGTTGTTAAGTGAATCCAGCTTGTCCGAAGGTCATCAAAGGGGATTGCGTGACCACCCCCGGGATGGTGGTCATAAATGTGAGTCGTAAATGTGAGTCGGTTGTCAAACATCCGAATATAAATTGGATGGCTATGAGGACGCTGCGATGGTCACAAGTGTGAAAAACGGTCGTAAGTCTCTTTTCTCAGTGCCATTGTAACTTGGAATCGTCACTTGATGAATTGCGGTAAGTCGAGAGCTATCTGTAATTTTTGGTAAATTAATATGCATCAAAATTTTGGGGTAAAAACTGAGCATCAATCCCAGCCTGTTCTACACTCCCTTGTAACAAGGGCATCTGTTTCCAGGGCTGCAAGCACAACAGCTACGAAGACGCGAAGGCCTACGGCTTTAAGAACAAGCTGATCATTGTGTCCGCTGAGACCGCTGGCAACGGCTTGTATAATTTTATTGTCCCTCTTCGGGCGTATTATCGTTCACGGAAGGAGTTGAATCCGATCGTGCTGCTGCTAGACAACAAGCAAGTTTCTTTTCCTTCCTTCCTTCCTTCCTTCCTTCCTTCCTTCCTTCCTTCCTTCCTTCCTTCCTTCCTTCCTTCTTTCTTTCTTCCTTTCTCTCTTTCCTTTCCTTTCTTTCTTCTTCCCTTCTTCCTTCTTGCTTTCTTTTTCTTGCTTTCTTACTTTCTTTCATTCTTTCTTCCTTTCTTCTTCCTTCCTTCATTTTTCTTTTTCTTCCTTCCTTCTTTTCTGTCTCTCTCCCTCCCTCCCCCTTCCTTCCTTCTTTCCTTCCTTCCTTCTTTTCTCTTTCTTTCTTTCTTTCTTTCTTTTTTCTTTTCTTTCTTCCTTTCTTTCTTTTCTTCCTTCCTTCCTTCCTCTTCCTTCCTTCCTTCTTCTTCTTCCTTCTTCTTTCTTGCTTTCTTTTTCTTTCTTTATTTTCTTTCATTCTTTCTTCTTTTCTTCTTCCTTCCTTCTTTCTTCTTCCTTCTTCTTTCTTGCTTTCTTTTTCTTTCTTTCTTATTTCCTTTCATTCTTTCTTCTTTTCTTCTTCCTTCCTTCCTTTTTCTTTTTCTTTTTCTTCCTTCCTTCTTTCCGTCTTTCCTTCCTTCCTCCCTCCCTCCCTCTCTCTTTCCCTTTCTTTCTTTCTTCCTTCCTTCCTTCCTTCCTTCCTTCCTTCCTTCCTTCCTTCCTTCCGTCCGTCCTTCCTTCCTTCCTTCCTTCTTTCCTTCCTTCCCTTCCTTCCTTCCCTCCCTCCCTCTCTCCTTTCCTTTTTCCCCAGATGATTTATCTTGAACACACATGCTGTGTCACTGTTGCATGTAAAAACACATGCACAACATTTATAGCAGAGAACCAGAATGCCAGCAAGAAGGAGTCTGCAGCTGAACAGGGCTGAGTCATCATTAAAAAGCGTAGGGAACTCAAACAATGCTGTGTGGGAAAGTGTTCCAAATTAGAGAGACCACGGCTTTGGTTTTTTCCTTCCTTCCTTCCCTCCCTACCTTTTGTGGAATTTGGTTTCCATTGGTCCTTGAGCTGAGGAGTGAAACTTGAGTCACTAGTGGAGAGGGAGAGGAGACGAAAGCAGATGCTCCTTAAAACTTCGCAGTATTTATCTAGTAGTGTCAAGCGGAAGGCTCAATTAAATTGATTTATTGCTACTACTCATGCCTGTGCATAGACATCTTCTCAACTAACTAAGTAACTGCTTGGAGTTAGATAAAGGTCTATGGAATTCAAGGGAGGTTGGACTTAATTCCTTGGTGGCTACGTAGGGATTCTAAGCTGATCCCTCTTTTAACTCCAACCCAGGTTCTGTCATTCTTTGTCCTACAACCAATTATGTAGTGTGTGCTTTAGATTGGTGAGATTAATGTCAGGTGTAAGAAACCGCAAAATGACCCCATGGACTGATCAGAGAGGTATGCTTGTTGTTGCTTGCCAATTGACAGGAATCTTGCCAGACTAAACTCTTAATTCAGCTCCCGATTTCCCCTCATGACCCTATCTTTCTGCTCAGCAATTGGAGCATGAACACATCTGTTTAGATGATTAGGAATGGACTCAACTTTTCCAAAGCCAGACAAGATAAATCCCCACTTCAAGAGCTTAAGTATTAAGGAAGAGCATGTTTAGAAAGCAATAAGAATGTTAATGGAATTGAACCTGATTTTTTTTTGTCTCCGTTTTTGTTTTAGACCTGACCATCACTTCTTAGAAGCCATCTGTTGTTTTCCAATGGTTTATTATATGGAAGGTACAATTGATAAGTAAGTGTCTTCTTCTTTGCCCATCTTCTGTACACTTAAAGGTGTAGGAGATGACCAGGCTGAGCCGAAGGAGGGGTCAAACGCATCATAAGCCATGAGTTTAAGAGAGCTAAGCACAGCCTACCTTAAATGCCTTTCTTATCTCCCACTCATTTCCCTTGACTGTTAGTTGGTCAGATTCTTGTAGAGAACTTAAACGTGCAATAAATCTTTATACTCATTTGAACTCACTGAATCTCCTGATTTCCCTAGCATTTGACAGTTATTCTGTCCAACTTCAGACTCAGCCTGGTCACCTCCTACCAAAGGATAATAATTTAGGAGTTGTGGAGATTTTTTTTTTATTGCTGATATACTGCGTATTGTTTGTTCTTTCTCTTCTTCCCATTCCCTTCTTCTTTATATGCTTTCCCTTATATTTTAAAGTTGTGTACCCCTCTTGGCAATAAGCTGCATAACAAATTTTCAAAAAGATAAATAAAACAAAAAGAAAAACACATTGCAAAGAATTAAAGGCAGTTATTGTCCATGTATGCACACAGTGTACAGTTCTTTTTTGGGTCAATGTCTAAAATCTTTTAAGAGCAAGTCGACTTCCTCTGTTGAGCTTTTTAAAAAGTTTTTTTAGCGGGAAGCAATTAGTCCCAGCTTAAAGGTAAAGGCAAAGGTTCCCCTTGCACATATGTGCTAGTTGTTCTCGACTCTAGGGGTCAGTGCTCATCTGCGTTTCAAAGCCGAAGAGCCAGCACTGTCCGAAGACGTCTCCGTGGTCATGTGGCTGGCATGACTCAATGCCAAAGGCGCATGGAACACTGTTTCCTTCCCACCAAAGGTGGTCCCTATTTTTCTACTTGCATTTTTTAATGTGCTTTCGAACTGCTAGGTTGGCAGAAGCTGGGACAAGTCACGGGAGCTCACCCCGTTACGGAGCGCTAGGGACTTGAACTGCTGAACTGCCAACCTTTCGATCGACAAGCTCAGCATCTTAACCACTGAGCTAAACGCAAAATATGAGTTGAGGGGGGAAAAAAACTACAGAAGGCCAGGAATGAGCTTGAGACGAAATACGTTTCTCATGTTCATGATTTTATATGGAATTACTGAAAAGAGCAATGTGCACCTGGAATTGTGACTTGAGTTGAGATATACAAAACGATCCCAAAAAAGCTTTATTTCTAGGAATGTTTTTGGTTGTTTTTTTTAAAATTCAGTTTAGATGCACGGAAGAATTTGATCTTAATGTTTTCCTCTTTGTGGGGGTCGAAAAACCTATCTTACAGCCTCGATAGTTTGCTGCAATGTGGCATCATTTACGCTGACAATTTGGTGGTGGTGGATAAAGAAAGCACCATGAGCGCCGAGGAAGATTACATGGCGGATGCCAAGACCATTGTCAACGTCCAGACTATGTTCAGGTGAGGCAGTGAGAGCTCACAGCATGAGAACATTGTTTCCAACCCCCCTCCTCCTAGTTCGGCTAACCAAAATAGATGGACGGATCTTGTAGGTTTGAAAAGCGGCTCAGAATTGCTGGGAATCAAGTCGTAGACTTCCCATCCAATTTTCAGAAATTTTCATGGCACATTTTTTTTCCAGAAGTGAATTGCCAATTGACTCCTTTCTAGGGCTGAGAGAAAGTGGCTGGCCCAAAGTCCTTCCAATTGGGTGATGGTGCTTAAGGCGGGACTAGAACTCACCATCTCCTGGTGATTGGCCCAAGTTGACTTTCATGCTTAAGGGTGGGACTAGAACTCACTGTCTCCTTATTTGTATCCTGCCTTTCTTATTTTTACAAAGAACTCCAGGAGGCTGATATATCCAACACAAATTCCTCCTCCTATTTTCCATTCAGCCACAATCCTGTGAGGCGGGTTGGTCTGAGAGAAAGAGTGGGACTCACCCAAAGTCACCCCACTGGCTTTCCATGCCTAAGGTGGGACTAGAACTCGCCCTCTCCTGGTGATTGGTCCAAAGTCATCCAACTGGCTTTCATGATTAAGGTGGGACTAGAACTCACTGTCTTCTGGTGATTGGCCCAAAGTCACCCAACCAGCTTTCATGCCTAAGGCAGGAGTAGAACTCGCTGCCTTCTGGTGATTGACCCAAAGTCATTCCAATTGGATAATTGGTGCTTAAGGCGAGACTAGAACTCACCATCTCCTGGTGTTTGGCCCAAGGTCACCCAGCTGACTTTGATGTTTAAGGGCGGGACTAAGAACCTCTCCTGGTGATTGGCCCTAAGTCACCCAGATGGCTTTGTGCCTAAGGCAAGACTAGAACTCACAGTCTCCTGGTTTTTAGCCTGAAGCCTTAATCACTACATGAAAGTAGTTTTCGCTATTTTACATAGCTCTCCCTAAAACACCTGATCAGTTTCTCCTGAGGACAAAGAGTATGACTAAAGGCTAAAGAAGATCCCTGGTTTGACTAAATATGTTTTTCGGATCCTACAAAAGACTATCACTTTTTATTTCTTCCCCCTCTTCCAGACTTTTTCCAAGTCTGAGTATCATTACTGAATTGACACATCCATCCAACATGAGGTTTATGCAATTCCGGGCGAAGGACAGCTACTCGTTGGCCCTTTCCAAACTGGAGAAGGTAATTAAACAATACAAATCCCTAACTCTAGGTGTGGAATAAAAACACACCGAGCTTTTGGGTCTGAAGTTGTCGAGTAGTCTGGTTTTTTGTTCGGATTTCCTATTCCCCATTTAAAGAAACTAGTGTTTGTGAAAATATTCTTGTATTCTGAGCTTCACACAGCCTGAAAAATTGGACAGCGGTCTCTTCTGGGAACGCAATGACTCCAAACTTATGACATGTTTAACTCCGCCTTCCATCTTAACCTGCTATTCTCCTACAAATGGATGGCAATGGTCCTCAGTGTAATGGTGCCTTTTTTAATGAGCTTCCTAGATTTATTGATCAAACTCTTGTTGGAGACAGGAATACTGGCCTGCTCTGAAAAACAGCTATTTTTATCCTGTTCCATAATCTTGTCTCCTGCACAGAAAGAACGAGAGAACGGCTCCAACTTGGCTTTCATGTTCCGCCTCCCATTTGCCGCTGGCCGAGTTTTCAGCATCAGCATGTTAGATACTCTCCTTTACCAGGTCAGAAAAAGGAATAAGTTGGATTGTTTCTGTTTAACGCTTCTTTCCAAAGCCAACTACTCAAATCCTTCACGGGCACTCCTTCAGTTTCACTTTGCAAGCAGTTCCAGGCTGAATCATGGCAATGGGGGACGAAGGTACTTAAGATCTGGAGACCTCAAAATGAAGTGATTTTGAAGAAGGCTTTGTCCTGGGGCCAACCTGTCTGCATTTGCCTTTAATTCTCCTTCCAGAAAGATGGGCTTTGGGGAGGGAAGAGAATAGAGATGGGATGGTGCTGGTTCAAACTGGTACAGGCGAACCGTAGTTAAGATTCCATGCAGTTTGGTGAACCAGAAATCCCACCACTGGCCAGCCCCGCCCCCACTCATTTTTCAGCCAGTTTTTCAGGCCCTTTTGGGGCATAAAAAGCCTGAAAACGGCCTGAAAATGGCCCCAAAACAGCCTGAAAATGGCCCAAAAACAGCCTGAGAATGGCCCAAAAAATGGCCTGAGAATGGCCTGAAAAACAGCCACAAAATGGCCTGGAAAACAGTCTGAACAACAACCTGAAAAACAACCTGAAAACAGCCCCAAAAATGGCCTGAAAACAGCCCGAAAAATGGCCTGAAGGCAGCCTGAAAAATGGCTTGAAAAATGGCCTAAAAAGAGCCCGAAAAACAGCCAAAAAACAGGCTGAAAAATGGGCAAAAACGGGGCCAGCAAATAGTGGGATTAGCCCCAACCGGCTGAATCCTACCTCTCCCTCTGTGGTGAGTGACAAGGAGGCGGGGCTGGGTATGATGAGTGATTCACCCACCCAGTCACATGACCAACCGGCCACGCCTACCCAGCCAGAGAACCGGTTGCTAAATTATTCAAGTCCCACCACTGGCCACGCCCCCTCCTGGCTGTGCCCACCCCGGCCACATCCATTCAGCCAGTCATTAGGGCAGAAAACCGGTTGTAGCCCACTACTGGAAGAGAAGCTTTTCAATCATCACTCCTGAATCACTTCAAATGTTGACTTGAGCCTAACCTTTTCAACATCATAGCTCTAGTGTCAGCACATCAAGATGCATATTATCCTAGTGCTGACATTAGAAGGAGGACGCAGAAGTCTGTACGGGACGGTGGCCTTTCACCTACTTATTTTTCGCTGGAGATAATGTTCCCAAGGAGATGGATGGGAGGGGGGAAATTCTTTTGAATTGGAGCAGTAGATTAGGGGTGGATGATTGGGAAAGTGGCCAATGAATGCAGAGGAGCGGGGGAAGGAAGAGGAGGGTCTTTGGGTCAGCACGCCAGTGCTGGCTGCATGAAGTCAGTGCAAAAGCTGCCGTGCTAAATAAAATGGAATTTTGTCTCATTAAAAAAAGATTCTGTTTGAAATGCCTTTTATTCTGAAGACGGCCTGAGAACCTGACGCCTAGCTTCTGTCCCACCCAAAAGACTGATCGATGCCTTTCTTCTTTTCAGTCTTTCGTGAAAGATTATATGATCACCATCACGAGGTTATTACTTGGTCTGGATACGACGCCTGGATCTGGCTATCTCTGTGCAGTAAGTGCGGTCGTCAGCTATTTGACTTTTCTCTTGGCTGGTTCAAAGGAGAGTTATTTTGTCTCCAAATATCCTCTACAAATAGATTTAGATCATAGATTTTCCCCCATCTTGGATTGGGGAATCCCATCCAATCCAGGCGAGCAAGAAGATTCCTAGAATCTATGGAGAATAGCATACTTTAATCCAAAATCTAGTATCTATTGTGCGTTCTTCTTCTTCTCTCTCTCTCTCTCTCTCTTTTGCTTCTTCATGTTCTTACTTTATCCGACAGATGAAAATCACAGAAGATGATCTCTGGATCCGATCCTACGGGCGTCTCTTTCAGAAGCTCTGTTCTTCCAGCGCGGAGATTCCCATCGGGATCTACAGGACCGAATCCCATATGTTCTCCACCACCGATGTAAGAAACCAACCTGTTGTGACTTAGCCCCGAGTAGTTACCAGACACAATCAGTCCTAAACAAACATTTTATTAGAACAGCTGAGAATTACTTCATTCTCAGCTTAGTCCAAATTAATTCCAAAACAAATTCTTCATAAACAGTCCTTTGGTCTTATCACCAACCTTTGTCTTCTTTGGCACCCTGCCAAAGGCTTTTCTTGGCAAAAGTTCAGAAGCAAGAGAGGCTGACAAGAAACAAATGTAGCAACGTTGCTTTCCTACAAAGAGCCCAAGAGCCGTTGCTGCTCTTTTAAGCTGTCTGGGAGGGGCCAATCATCTCTTGGCTTTACTCCTGAGTCGTCCTTTTTGCTTTAGCTGCTCTTGCCTTCTGGCAGCTCTTCGCATGTGTGCACTAGGAAAAGGCTCCTCCTGTTCCTCTGCCTCTCTGCTGTCCGCCTCTGGAGGCTCCGGAGTCAGCTCATTGCTTCCAGATGGCCCTGGCTCCATCTCTGCCTCAGATGCAGAGCTCTTGTCCAGGCCTTCCCCAGCCTCCAGGACTGGCCCATGTTCCTCCCCAGCCTCCTCACTGTCTGACTCCACTGCTGGCTCCACCGGCTGCTGGCGGACCACAATACAACCAAGTATAATTCTTGTTACAATGGATCTCTTTATATCCTAGAGTAGCAAGCAGGCAGTGCTTGTGACCCGATGCTAGAATCTTAGTGTCGGAAGCTCCCTCAGTGATCCTCAAGCCGGATCCCAGCCTGAGATCCACAACAAAAGAAAGCAATACACTGTTATACTTCCAGGCTGATGTATATTTCAGAGAATGCTTTAAGAATACAATCTACCATTCAGCACAATGGGGGAAATGGTGTTCTGTATTCAGGGGTGGGATTCAAAAATTTTAGCAGCTGGTTTTCTGCCCAGTTGCTGAGTGGGCGTGGCCATGGTGACCATGGTCTACTTGGCCTCCTGCACCATGGGGGGAGCATTTTCGCCCTCCCCAGGCTCGGGAGGCTTTCCTCGAGCCTCTGGGAGAGCAAATATAGGCACCCCTGGGCTCCAGAGGCCCTCTGGATGCTGGAAATAGGCCCATTTCCAGACTTCTGGAACTTCCAGGGGGCCTGTTTTTCGCCCTCCCCAATAGGCCGTGTGGACCCTGCACTTACAATAGGCTGTGTGGAGACTCCTAGGAGTGGAGAGGAGAGTTGGGAGGGTTGGGAGGGAAAGAGTGGGTTGGTGGGGCCAGCCAATCCTTGCAACTACCGCCTCAGCGAACCGGATGTAAAATTAGCCCTGTCTGTATTGTTTTAAAGGTCATGTGTCAAGTTTTCTTTTTCCTTTCTCTCTCTTCTCTCTGTCCTCTCTTTTCCCTCCATCTCCACCCTACCCCCAGCCTCATGATATCAGAACCCAGGTGAGTATGGTCTGGGTCACCATATGTGCATTTCTTTTCCATGTTGGCTTCTTCAAGTCAAAAGCCAATCAAGTTGGAGGGAGCTCAGGGACAGGGTCACACAACATACGTAATCCGGTGTTCAGGTAACGCACTGTGCTCTAACCTGGAAACCCTGATTTGGCTTCATCTGATGATCTGGTTCATCTAAGATAAGCAGGATGTCAGCATTTCAAGATGCACTTACTCTAATGCTGACATAAGAGGGAGAAGCGGAGGCATCTGGAAAGGGACATTTGACTCTTCACCTACTTATTTTCCCTGGAGAGAATATCACCTAGGAGATGGGATGGGAGGGGGGAAATTCCTTTGAGCGGGAGCAGTAGATTAGGGGCAGAGTGACTGGGAAGATGGCCAATGAGTGCAGAGGAGTGGGGAGAGGAAAAGGAGGGTTTTGGCTTAGGAAACCAGTGTTGGCTACGATGAGTCGGAGTTAGAATGTTCGTGCTTAATAAATGAGAGGGTTTTTTTTCATCAAAGACTTTGTTTGAAATGCAATTTTTTTGAGACAACCTTGAAACCTGACACAGGAAAGAACTGGGCTCACCAAAACTCGTTGAATCTCAACTTGTCCGGTGCTATTTTAACCTAGTCTAGCACATTGTTTGATCCAGATGAATTCTCACTGATTCAACCTAAATCCTTCTAGTCAATGGTGGCTTTAATTGCTAACCAATGATCTCTTTTAAAAAATTTCCTCTTTGTTAGGGTAGATTAGTGCTTTTTCTATATCTTACAATTCTTATCGTCACGGAATAGGACAACTCATCATAGGACAACTTGCTACAGGACAATTCAAGAATTCACTTTAATTGAATTTAATTAGTTTTAATTTAATAATTTAAAAAAATGTTTTAATTCTTCTCATTGACATTTCATTTTGTCCCTCCTTTGGCATCCTTGCTTTGATAGCAATAGCAATAGCACTTAGATTTATATACTGCTTCATAGTGCTTTTACATCCCTCTCTAAGCAGTTTACAGAGTCAACATATTGCCCCCAACAATCTGGGTCCTCATTTTACCCATTGTTGTGACCTGGGCTTACTGAGTAATTACAATACACAATTAGTTCCAAACAAACCTATTTTATTGTAACAGCTGAGAATTATGTTCATTTCCAGCTGAGTCCCAATTAGTTGCCAAAAACAAGTCCTTCAGAAGAAATCCTTCAGGATAATCACCAACCTTTATCTTCTTTGACACCCTGCCAAGGACCTTACTTGGCAAAGCCCCACAAAGTTCAGAAACAAACAAGAGATGCTGACTGGAAACAGAGTTAGCAATGTTGCTTTCCTGCAAAAGGCTCCAAGTGCCTCTGTTTCTCTTTTAAGCCTTATGGGAGGGGCCAATCATCTCCTGGCCTTACTCCCAAGTCGTCCCTTTTGCTTTAGCTGCTCTTGCCTTCTGGCAGTTCTGTGCATGCGTGCACCACCTTGGCTCTTCTTCAAAGCTAGATAGAATCATCAAAGATATTCCACTATTTCTTCCATATTAGTGTAACCCTTGTCTCGCGGCGAGTTGGTCCTGACAAATTGGCCATGGCGATTTGTCCCATGATGAGTTGGCCATGGCAAGTTGGCCATAGCAAGTTGGCCTTGATGAATTGTCTGTGGCGATTTGTCCCATGACAAGTTTTCTGTGGCGAGTTGGCCATGGCCAGTTGATCTTGGCAAGTTGTCCGTGGTGATTTGTCCCATGACAAGTTGGCTGTGGCAAGTTGGCCATGGCCAGTTGGCCTTGGTGAGTTGTCTGTGGCGAGTTGTCATTGATCCTCATCCCCCCACCTCTCCCCAAACTGTTGATGGCTTCCTTCTCATGATCTACTGGTGTTGCCAGTCACAGATTTCAATCAATGTGGAAGACTGCGAAGACCTCAAGGAAGGGAAGGAGACTTGGAACGCCAAGCCGCACCACCACCACCACCGGAATTCGTGCCCTGCTGACCAGACGGAGCACCCGCTTCTCCGGAGGAAAAGCATGCAGTGGGCTCGGCGGCTGAGCCGGAAAGGAGCCAACAAGCAGGCCACAAAGACGGCTGAGTGGATCAACCAGCAGAGACTGAACCTTTATCGGCGGTCGGAAAGGCAGGAACTGTCCGAGCTTGTGAAGAATCGCATGAAACATCTGGGCTTACCCACAACAGGGTACGGTAAGTGGTTCCCTTTGCTTCTGCCATCAACACAAAGAGTTTTGTTTGTTTTCACCCAACATGTAGCTTGGAAGTCTTCTGCAAACGATGAATTCTCTTTTTGGTTTCTTCACTTGTAGCCAAAGCTTTAATTTCTGGGACAATTTTCATTTCCTCCAAACCATGATCCTTTTCAAGGATTCCCTTCAGCTCCGACTATATTGATCCTTGGTGTTCTCTGAGCTTGGTTGTCTCGTTGCAGACATTTCATAACTGAACTAGGTAACATCATCTGTGCCGGAGGGAGTGGGGGTTTGCTAGTAATGAGTGAAATGTCTGCAAGGAAATGGCTGAGCTCTTGGCAGTCATCTGGTCTTATAAGAATATAGTTCCTTCCCTTCCCCCACCCGCTGGTTAGAACTGAAGAAGCTTCTTGGATGATGATAAGAGAAACATTTTCAAAAGAAGAAGAAAAAAACCCCAAGAAAGTCCAGTTGCCTTTTGGTAAAATAAACCTTTGGGGCAACCATGACCTGGATCAGTGGTGGTATTCAGGTGGTCCTATATTGTTTATAGTTCGATGCACTGTTCAGACTCAGAAGATGGTTTAAGCACGCTGGGTGTGAATGCAGCCAGTGAATCTTGGGTTGGGTAGAATAGCAACGGGCGGATTGAAAAAAAGAGGTCGTGTGTTTTTGTCGTTATTCAGACTGTTTTCACACCAAGATCACAATAAGTCTGATTCCATCATTCCATGTTCATTTCGTCATCCACATTCCATAGATAGGGACTTTAGCAAGCCTTAAGATTTTCCTTGACGTCCACTTAAAAAAAAAAAGTCTTAAAAGAAATTGTAGGGTCAGTGCAGTGGTGAAATTCAATTTTTTTTAATGACCGGTTCATGTGGTCTGGTACGCTTGGTGTGGCTTTGTGGGCGTGGCTTTGTGGACATGGCAGGGGAAGAATACTGCAAAATCCCCATTCCCTCCCCACTCCAGGGGAAGAATACTGCAAAATCCCCATTCCCTCCCCACTCCTGAGGGAAGAATATTGCAAAATCTCCATTCCCACCCTACTCTGGGGCCAGCCAGAGGTGGTATTTGCCGGTTCGGTGAACTACTCAAAATTTCTGCTACCGGTTCTCCGAACGGCTCAAAACTTCCGCTAAAATTCTCCAGAACCTGTCAGAACCTGTTGGATTTCACCCCTAGGTCAGTGTGACCTACAGGTGGAAAGATCCAGGGAAAAAAGAGAAAGGGAGAGAAAGAAAAAAAAAAGGGAAAATCAGGAAAATTAAACACTTGTTGAATATCTTCGTATTTTAGTATTGAATCTTCCCATTGCTGATCTAACATAAGTACAACTAAACTATAGGGAAGTACTGTTAAAAGTTAGAGACATCAGGAAAAATCCCAGAGTTTTTCAGTAATGATGAAAACCTTTTCAGTCCATTTTTTGAGGGAGATTGCTTTTTTTCTTTCTTTCTTCCCCCTTTCCTTTTGCAGAATTCTTTTGGGCCATCTCTCGCTGCTTGCTTCCACTTCTGCTATTAATAATATGGTGCCCTGAATTTCCCGGTCTGCAAGGGTGATCTTCAAAAATTTTAGCAAGGGGTTCTCTACCTGGTTGGTGGGTGGGAGTGGACATGGTGGGTATGGCCTAATCTGCCTCCTGCACCACGGGGATGGGATTTTTACCCTCCCCGGGCTCTGGAGGCTTTTCTCGAGCCTCCGGGAGGGCGAAAATGGCCTCCCCAGGCTCTGGAGGCCTTTCTGAACTTCCAATAGGCCTGTTTTTCAACCTCCTTGAGCCGCCGGTTCGCGCTGCACTTACATGTATCCAAAACAGGCTGCGTGGGGACTCCTGGGAGGAGCGGGGCAGAGTGGGCCAAGAGTGGGATTTGGGGGTTCTCCGAAGTGCACAGAACCTTAGCTAGAGGTTCTCCCGAACCCGTGCGAACCCCCAGCAGCCCACTCCTGAAGCTGTCCCACTGGTTTATCGTTCTCACACTGTCAGGAAATTTCTCCTGAGTTCTAGTCCCCAATTTCTTTTGTGTAACAACAAAGTCTGTTGAGTAAACTCTCTCAAGATCTGATCAAGGTTTTAATAAGGGCAGTAGAAGGAATGATCAAAGATTCAGTCCATCTTCTTTAAGTGAGATTGTCCGAAACCCATTTTAATGACATGTCACCTGTTAGTTCAGTCAACTCCATTAATGCCTGGCGTCCTTTTTAATTTGCTTGCTCTTCTTTTCGAACTTATATGTACATATATACTTTTTGGACTACATGATTTGGGCCCGTGTGACCACCGAATCTCGTTTCTGAATACTTTCTGAATCGCTGCTTGCTGATTTTTTTTTCTCTTCTCTTTCTCTCCGTTTATGTCTGTGCTGTGTTGTGTTCTCTTTTGTGTTTCCCTGTCCTTCCCTTTCTCCTATTTGATTTCTGTTTGTTTCTTTTCTTTTCTTTTCCCCTCTCTGTGTGCTCCGTAGAGGATGTAGCAAATTTAACAGCCTGTGATGTGATGAACCGAGTAAACCTTGGATATTTGCAAGGTAAATAGTCAAGAAACCAAGATGTGGCCCGTTGAATTCTTGGGGTAAAGCACCCTCCGTAGAAGGACGCCATTCTGGGTTGAGATTTTCAAAGAGTGGATGAGGTAGCTAGCAAGATGAAAACACTGCCATGCGTGTATTTAAGGTGTCTCCTTGAGCACAGACATGATCAACAGTACTGTTGTGACTCAGGCTCGCTTAGTCATTACAAGACACAATTAGTCCCAAACAAATCTATTTTATTATAACAGCTGAGAATTACGTTCATTCATAGCTGAGTCCCAATTAATTCCAAAACAAGTCCTTCAGAAAAAGGCTTATCGCAAACCTTTATCTTCTTTGGCACCCTGTCAAAGGCCTTTCTTGGCAAAGCTCCACGAAGTTCAGAAACAAGAGACGCCGACTGGAAACAGAGTTAGCAACGTTGCTTTCCTACAAAGACCCCAAGAGCCTTTGCTATTCTTTTAAGCCTTATGGGAGGGGCCAATCATCTCCAGGCCTTACTCCCAAGTCATCCCTTTTGCTTTAACTGCTCTTGCCTTCTGGCAGCTCTGTGCATGTGTGCACTAGGAACAGGCTCCTCCTGTTCCTCTGCCTCTCTGCTGTCCGACTCTGGGGGCTCCGAAATCCGCATATCACTCCCAGATGGCCCCGGCTCCATCTCTGCCTCCGACGCAGAGCCGTCGTCCGGGCCTCCCCAGACTCCAGGACTGGCCCATGTTCTTCCCCAGCCTCCTCACTGTCCGACTCTGCTGCCAGCTCCGCAGGCTGCTGGCGGACCTCCGCAAGTATCCCGTTCACTCCCAAGGTAGATAATCAAGAAACACTCTCATTAAAGATATATGACACCACAATCAGAACTGAAGAAGCTTCTTGGATGAGAAGCGAAACATCTTCTAGGGAAAAAACAAAAAACAAAGTCCAGTTGCCTTTTGAAAAAGCACTTTTGAGACAACCTTGACCTGGATGACTGAGAATCTCCGTAGACATGATGCCATAGGTAGCCCAGCTGGATTCACCAAATTTGTTTATTAGATGAGCTGTGTTCTTACAATATGCTAACTCGGTCAGCATTAATGTGCTGGGCAAACAAAGCTGATTAGTTAGTCCATGTGGCAGCCTCTTGGACAAACAAGGAAAGTGAGTTTACGTTTGTCCCCAGGCTGAACGTGTCGTGTGAATGTAACACACGTTCAAACGCAGTTGTTTCTCATCTTAGTTTAATGCGGGATCCAAACCAATTGAGCAAAGCAACAAATGGCTCTTATTTTGTTTTCCATCAGGGTGGTGGTGGTGGTGTGGAAGGCCACGTTCTTACGGTCTTAAGCGTAGCTAAGATTCTTCAGTTCCTCACAACCCACGAGTGAAACGAAACGAGATATTCCTCCCTTCGTCCCAAACTAGCTTATTGGCATGAGGGGTTGATGCAGTTTAGTCATTAACTTCACCTTGGAAATGAACAACACCCGGTGGAAGAGATGTTTTTCAGGGCAGTTAAGGAGCAATGAATGGAAAAAGCCTTAAAAGTTGCATCCGGCAAAAATCAATGATCTGTTGCAGCTGATAGTCCATTAATCAAAGCCTCCTTAAAAACCCAGTCAATGATTGTTTCATCGGCATCTTCTAGGGCCCCTCTCTTTCCTGATGTAGCCATCTTTGGATTTGTAGCTCAGGTTTATATCAATTAAATTGACCTTAAGTGGCAAACAGCAAGGTAACATACCTGAATGCATGGAGAGGTGGCGTTCATACAGATCTTAAGCCCTGAAGCTTATCTTCTACCCTGTAAGAATAAGACCCAACTGGAAAATAAGTCCTAGCATGATTTTTCAGGATGCTCGCAATATAAGCCCTGTAAGTCCCAGTTAAGATTGTCAGCCAGATGGATGCATTTAGTACTGTATTTCCCCAAAAATAAGACCTAACCAGAAAATAAGCGTCTTTGGGGGCAAAAATTAATAGAAGACCCAGTCTTATTTTCAGGGAAACACAGTATAACCAATCTTTTGCCTTCCATCTGACCTTGTTGAAGTGGCCTTCACCACGAGCTTTCACCAGGAAAGCACGGAATATTGTCAAAATATTTCCAGCCCAACAAAGTGGAAAATCTGGGAAATTTAATCCAATGTACCCTCTTGAACCAAAGTCTTCACAGTACAGTAGTCATAGGAGAGTTATCGAATCTGGCCTGTAGAAATCCAGAGCCCCAGATGACCACAAAGGAAAGGTCTCCTTCTGTCTCCAATGGTTTCTTGGATGTTGGCAACCCAGATCTCATAATCCTAAAGGCAGGACCATGTGTGACATCTTTGAGAAACCCAACTAACCTTTCTAGATCTAATGACTGGGAAGATAGGTTGGAAAGCATTTGAGGGTTGAGACACGGTTGAGATTCAAGAAACTCTGCAAAAGAAAGCCAGTTGGTCAATGCAAAGGGTGGCCATTCCTGTTGACCCATCTCTCTTCCACCCAGTTTTTTAACCACAAAGGAACAACTGGCTCTAACAGCTGTGTGCTTGAAAAAGACTTTCATGAATCATATAGGACAGCTTGGCATGAACCTTACATCTCTTGTAGATCAGAGGAGAGAAGAGAGAGAGATGGATCAGCATTGGATGCTCTTTGTAAAGACCATGATTAAACCTTAATCAGTTCTTTGTCTGCTTTCCATGACTTGTGGGCTGCAGACCAACCAAACTAGTCAGCCAGATAACCCTACCAGAATTGTCTTGAGCCCAAACACCTGATTTTCCATCCCGGACATCTCCAGGAAGAGTTGAGGGGAAATCCTTTCACTGTTGACCATACTGGACCATTGGTTTGACATGCCATAAGCTATTTCCATTGGCCACTAACCCAACTGCAGCCAATGAGAATTTGTGGAGAGGTTACTGAACCTTCCTCTTGAACCATCAGATTTTGTCCGTGGAAGATTCAAGAGCCAATCTTATCACTATATATCCATTCTGGTTTCATCCCAGTCCTATCAGCTTATACTTGCCATAGATAGGTCTATATTTAAATTAAAAGTTTGGGGGATGCATTATTCTTAATTGGGAGAATTGGGGTGTAGTGCTTATTTAAGAGGAAGCTAAGGGATCCAGTGAAGCTCAGTACATCTGTCTTTACTACTCGCATAGAGTTTCTTCTAACAGTGCCCAGCCATAACAGAGGCAATACAAAGTCTCGAGAAAGAAATAGGACCTAAGAATTAGAAACGGGGTCTTAACGAATGCCTTGAAGGGGTCAACAACGGACAGCATCTGAATGCAATCCACCCTGTTTCTGCAATCCATCCTGTTTGAGGGGTATTAGTGATGGATTTCATCTAGACACCGAGTATAGCTTCTGATCCAAAGGTCTCACTCCTGCCACCACTCAGCAGAACAGCTCTATGTAGGAGTGGACATAGTAACCCACGTTGATCTTAACTTTTGGGAAAGTAGCAGTAGGTATTTAAAAGTATAACAAAGTTGGAGGTCCTAGTCCAAACCCCCGCTCAAGCAGAAGACCATTTACCATTTCAGACAAATGATTGTCCAATCTCTTCTTTAAAACCTCCAGTGATGGAGCAGCCACAACTTCTGGAGGCAAGTCGTTCCACTGATTCATTGTTCCTGACCGTCAGAAAATTTCTCCTTAGTTCTAGGTTGGTTCTCTCCTTAATTAGTTTCCCTCCATTGCTTCTTGTCCTGCCTGGAGAATAGGTTGATCCCCTCTTCTTTGGGGCAACCTCTTTTGCTTTCTATCAATGGCCTTCTCCAAGGAATTTCTGGAGAGAACCAAAGGCTTCCATATGCACGAGTACGTCTCACTAATATTGCTAAGATTCGGTTTGGAATTTAATTGCCCCGACCTGCAAGACCTCCTTGAAAGATCTAAGAACCAAGTTGGTTGACCTTAAATAGCTGTGAGCTGCAGGCTTTTTAAAATACCTGTTGCTTTGTCTGAGCCACTGTGCCATTCTGATACATCAACCACCTTCTTCATTCTTTCATTGTCCTGTTTCTGTCCCCAGCTTCAGTGTGGAGCGTCCTATCACAGGCAGCATCCCCATTTCTCAGATTCATTGAGCAATACTGACCCTATCGTTTCCCTTTGGAAAGGGGGATGTGCCCTAAATTATCTTTATTCAGAATGAAAAACGAGGGAGTAAAAGTCCATGTGTTATCCTCGAGCCTAGGACAGGAAAGAGGCATAGAAAAACCCGGGGAGATATTTACGATTGACATATTGAGAGGGTTCCGTAGCCCCGAAGGTTTTTGCCACTTTTCAGCTGGTTAACTGCTGTTTTGCCTGACCAGATGACCGCTTGACTAACTCTTTTCTTCCAGATGAAATGAACGACCATCAAAACACACTTTCCTACGTTCTCATCAATCCCCCTCCGGACACACGGCTGGAACTGTACGATATTGTGTATGTATGAAATTAATGCAGCCTATTATGGCTAATAAGGTGGCCTGCAGAACTGGTGGCTCAGTGTTACATTTGAGCTATGGAGCTATGGAGAAAGAATCGGTCGCTGGCATCCAAATCGGTGTGTCAGGCCAGCGGGAGGCTTTAAAATGTGTCTTTTCCCAAGAGGCCAGCTTTAATGGAGCCAGTCAGGATTGAACTGCTGGCAATTGGCAGAGTTAGTTAGTCTAATTACAAGGGAGGAAGGAAGGAAGGAAGGAAGGAAGGAAGGAAGGAAGGAAGGAAGGAAGGGAGGGAGGGAGGGAGGGAGGGAGGGAAGAAGGGAGGGAGGAAAGGGACTAGCAATAGCACTTAGACTTATATACCGATTCACAGTGCTTTTACAGCCTTCTCTAAGCGGTTTACAAAGTCAGGCTCTTGCCCCCAACGATCTGGGTCCTCATTTTACCCACTTCGGAAGGATGGGAGGCTGAGTCGACCTTGAGCCAGTCAGGATCGAACTGCTGGCAGCTGGCAGAATTAGCCTGCGATACTGCATTCTAACCACTGTGCCACCATGGCAAGGAAGGAAGGAAGGAAGGAAGGAGAGAAGGAAGGGAGGGAGGGAGGGAAGGAAGGAAGGAAGGAAGGAAGGAAGGAAGGAAGGAAGGAAGGAAGGAAGGAAGGAAGGAAGGAAGGAAGGAAGGAAGGAAGCAATAGTAATAGCACTTAGACTTATATACCGCTTCACAGGGCTTTCCAGCCCTCTCTAAAGCGATTTACAGAGCCACCCTCTTGCCCCCAACAATCTGGGTCCTCATTTTACCAGCCTCGGAAGGATGGAAGGCTGAGTCAACCTTGAGCTGGTGAGGATTGAACTGCTGGCAGTCAGCAGAGTTAGCCTGCAATACTGCGGTCTAACCACTGTGCCTCCAAGGCTATTATTCTTTCTATTGTGTTCACATTTTTAAAACTGAAATTTAAACCGTTCCCACATTGCTTTACTGATTTAACTAGCTTAGAAGTTTATCTGAACATGGGTGAGGTTTTCCCCAAACATTGGTTCCTACTCTTCATATTTTCTTTGCCAGCTTTCTACCAGGATATATATCTTGGGCGGGGTGTGGGACTAAATCACCTAACAAGATCCGTTTCAACTCTGTTAATCTGTTAATCTTTTTGTACCCTGTTTTTTCCAATGCATGCAATGCTCCTGAATGTCACGGTGTTGTTTTTCAATTGTAATTGTGTTTTTAAAAAAAAGATCCAAGAAATATACTGAACAAAAATGTGAGAACTTCCTATCATAAATAACAGTTATGTGAATTCACTTCCACTCCTGCTTTGACTTGCCAAATACTGGGCAGCATCAAGGTTACTAAACTTCTTAATGTCATGGGGGAATACAGTGATTTTGAACTCAAGATTCTCCATCAAGGCAATTCCCTCTCCTTTTTCTTTCTGCTGGAGCAATTATGTTTTCTTTGATAGCTTTTAATAGAGCTGTTCTATCAAAGTCAGACAGGTGGCCAATCAATTTCACAAATAAATAACTTTAGAAAATGCCTGGGTAAATCAGTAGTGTTGGGCCCACAGGTGTTTTGATATGCTCGATCGTCTTCCAGATGTTTTTGCTGAGACACCAAAATTACCACTAAGCCCTTTTCTTAATGCTGTGTAATCTCATGAAGTCTCACAAGATTTTGGGTGAGAGAGGATCCTGAACTATGGATCATCTGAAGAACTTTGCTGCTACCATCCACCTCAAGATATAAACTGAGCAGTCTGACCCTAAACCAGCGTATATCTCAATCTTGGCAACTTGAAGAAGTGTGGACTTCAATTTCCAGAATTCGTCACCCATCAAGGCTGTCTGTGTCAGGGTTCCGATGGATGCCCTAATTAAATCATGAGCCTCGAGCCAAGCTTCAGAAGAAATCCAGTTATTTATTAGGAGCTTCATGTCGGCACGTTCCCAAATGAAGCCGGCTCATGTAATTTACGGCCCCAATCATGACGCTTTTTCCCCCTCCACTCCCCAGAGCGTGTCATCTATCACATTCACCAATGGAGCAATTTCGCGGGTTGTAGAGATCACTCCCCTCCAGCCATTGTGGGTGACCCTGGGAGATAGCCTTGAGAAAGATATGTCTGGAATGTACTCCTGTCTTCGGCTTGCTGTGCTACTTCATTGGTTTCCCATCTCCCTTTGCCTATGGCAACTCGAGAGCAGGGCAGGGATGCTTTGCGAGTTGACATTCTGGGGAATTCTCAGAGTTGACGTCCACACATCTTCAAGCTGCCAAGGTTGAGACACGCGGCCCTATACAAACATCTTCCTTTCTCCCCAGGTATTTAATACGACCCGACCCGCTCGCACATGTGGAAAACGAAGGCCACAGTCGAAAGAGCAGCAGTCATAAGAAGGCAAACCCTGAAACTCGAGACGAGACGCAGCTCTGAGTAACTCCCTCTTCCTGCACGGAAAATACATCTCTTTTGTTCATGCATGGAACTGCATCAAAATTACCAATAAACTTAGGAAGGGGAAGAAGACTTTTTTTCAGGGGACATCCGTTATACTTTGCATTGAGCAGATTTAAAAAGATGACTTTGTTCAAGCTGGACTCTGGATTCCAGGTCTGCAGAGCTGGTATGAATGACCCCACCTCTCCCGTTTCCTGGTCTTGGTTCTGGGTTCATCTCCCAAAAGACTCCAGGTGGCTGGAGAAGCTTAGAACTTTAGCTCCTCTTGTGGATGGACGATTCCTACACCACTTGGTTTTAAACTTTTCTATCGTTTCAGAGGGGTTGTTGGGGTGGGGGAAAGAAGAAAAAAAAATCAATTAAAAATATACCACAACTCATGAAAATGTTTTCATTGGCATAAACCAAGGGGGCGTGCATGTGCCATAGTAGAAGCCTCATCCATCTGGAGCAGGAGGAAGACCCAGCTCACCAACCCCAGAAGAACGTCAAGGCTCAGAGCCCGCCTCCCACAAGGTCAGTGGCAAAATTAAGTGGTTGCATTCACACAGCACAATAGGTTTGCTTGGTTTCCTTTTTTCGATGACACAACCCCAGGTGTGCCTTGTGTAGTTGACTTGATGAGTCTTATGCAACCTCAGGCGAAAGAATTAATTCACTAACCCCGGTTAAGGGTGCTGTAGGAACACAGCCACGGTTCTCTAAATCATTTTTCTCTCAATCAAAGGCCGGGTGGTTGCGTTGTTGCGTGGCGACTTCCTTTCAAAGGAAGTTGGGTCAACGCAAAGCGTCATGTTCCATCTCGCTTCTCTCTATTGGACGCCTAAACCCAACGGCATGGAATCTATTCTTCTCCGTCATTGACTTCTCTTTATGGGACCAACATGACGTTCAAAATTCAACTTCATTTTACATCCTAAATCAGGGGATGGGGGGATCTATTTCAGTACAGCTATTTGTATCAGAGGATTTTGTTGTTACTATTCCTCTTGAATTAACAACCTATGTAAAATAAATACTTTATTTTTATAGCATTCCTGCCAACTGGATGTCCCTAAAATGAAGATTTTGTTTTTTTATTGAAAAGTTTTGATAAGTTTTACAAATGTATCCCCATCCCCCTCCCTCCCCCCACCCTACTTCCCAGAGCAAAATACAGGGTATAGCATTCAACAATCATAATCTAACATAATCTAACTAACTATAGCCTCCTATCTCCCTCTTGTACTTTAACTCCCTTTTTACTAAGCTAAGTTTAGATACTTTTTAACATCTCTTTGTTCATTCATAAGCTATTTGAAGTTTTTTAGTCTGATATTTGCTTTGAATATAGTCAATCCATCTTCTCCATTCCAACATATATTTCTCGTTTCAATGATCCTTCAAATATGCTGAAATTTTAGCCAAGAATATTTATTTTTAATGTTAAAAGAGTTTCCTTTAGATGGTGTTACACTGCACCAAGAGAACTGATCCCAAAATGATATAAGGTTTGCAGCATCCACAGAAAATATTTCTTAAGCAAGACTGACTTCAGGACATAAGTCACTCTTTTGGAAATAAAATATCTTGGTCCTAAATATATATATATATATATATTTTCATCTAAAGACATTTTTATTCGTTGGGACAACAGCTGCTACAAAAGCAAATGGAATAAAGGAGAAGAAAAAAAATACATTTTTGAAGAGTTACTTTCTATATATTGTGATTAATTAAATATTTTCATTCTTCCTTTTTTTCTGGAAGGCTCGGCATTAATAGAATACTACAGTAGTGGCCAAAATTGTGGAAAACTTTTGGGAAAAGTTTATTTTCTAAAACTAGCTGATAACACCGCTTTTTATTTTTATTTTTTGGAGTAGTACCATGAAATTATATATCAATGGAAAGAGAATTTAATTAAGAATGTAATGCAATGACTTTTATGAAGGATTTGCTATTAGAATAGCAGCTACAGTATAAAGAAGAAAAATGAAACACGTAGACAAAATGAGATTATACAAAAATTATCCCCATAGAAAAAACGAGATATACAAAAATGATCACCACATCAGTTAATCCTTTCACATGAATTACAGTTTTACAACATCTTCCCATGGAGTGAACCAAGTCTTTTAGTTCCGCAGCTGTTATCATGTGAAACCAAGATTGAATGATGGCTTCTATTAACTGGGTTTTATTTCTGGGTCGCTTCTGACTAACATATTTCTTGAGTCGGCTCCATAGATTTCCAATTGGGTGAAGGTCTGGGCTATTCCCAGGCCATTCCAGCAGTGGAATAGGATTATCTTGAAACTCCAAAAAATAAAAAAAGGTGTTATTAGCCATCAAACGTCAAAAATACACTTTTCCCAAAAGGTTTCCACAATTTTGGCCACTGCGGTATATTTTGCCTATTTTTTTTTTACTATAGTATTAGCAGCAGAAATTTAAGGTCATAAGTCTGTAAATGTTTAAGGCCTCTGTCTTTCCAATCACAGAAGTTACAGCGTTCTGATCTTCAACCAAACCTTTATTCAAGCAGAAATACAAAACAGATTGGGGAATGAGTCAACAGCGTCTTTCTATGTTCTGTCGGTTGGGTGAGTTATCCACCTCATTCTTCACCTTGAAATGGTTTGGCTTCCTCTTCCTCCTCCTCCTCCTCCTCCTCGGCTGGAAGGGGAAAATCAATCTGGAACATCTTGTGAACCAAAGGGCAAAGAGTCATGATGCTGCGAGACTTTGGATTGGTATCTTCTGGGATGGCCGAAAAGGTGACTTGACTACAGCTCCTGATGGAGATAGGCAGCTCCTGCAAAGATGGATTTGCGTCCATTCTGAAAGAGAAGCCGCTGACAACGGGGGATGGAGTCACTGGATCTCCTTCACTGTCCTCCGAAGGCTTCTCACCATCCAATCCAATGGCCTCCAACAGAATTTCTTCTTCTGAACGCTGGACTTCTTCACCCAAGCTTCTGAACGCTTTCTTCTCTGGAGGCCATCGGTCTGCCAAAGGATCCGTGAGAGACGTAGGTTCGGTGTCTGGGACCTTAAGGAAATCCGTCGACTGGTCCTGACGCTTCCTTATTGACTCCGTCATGGGACCCTCAACGAACACGGAGGGTGGGTGGAAGGCGGTTGTGCTGACCAACGGTGAGGGATACTCGTAGATGGAATCGATTTCACCTGGACCCTGGGCTGGGACAGAGCTGGGCTGGAAGTTTGGGAAACAAGCCGCTAACCAGCGTTCTTCTGACCGCGTCTTTGCGATATTGTGTGGAGCGCCCAGAAAAGTTAGGGCAAATTCATGCTCTGCAAAATCAAGAGGGGAAAACCCATTAAGATGGTTGCCTTGGCCCTACCCTAGTTCAAGAAGAGTGGATGCTACTTGAGGGGTGTGTTGTGGATCGGCGGTGGCCAGCAGAGTCAGACAGTGAGGAGGTTGGGAAGGAACATGGGCCAGTCCTGGGGGCTGAGGAAATTTGATCAAATGATTTTGGGGCTACTACAAAGGTCGTAACTGAAAAACGGTCATAAGTCGCATTTTTTCAGTGTTGTCGTAACTTTAAGTCAACTGTTGTAAGCCAAGGGCTACCTGTTTTAGGCTACTATCTGGGTTTGTATGTATTTTGTGAGCTTAAACTGGTAAGTAGGTTATTTGTGTTGTTGGAACACAGCTGATTGTCCCAAAGGTGTTTTTTTCAAGAAGCAACTGGACTTTCTGGTTTTTTTTTTGTTTTGAAGATGTTTCGCTTCTCATCCAAGAAGCTTCTTCCGCTCTGACTGGATGGTGGGGAATGGAAAGATTGATACTCCTTGCAGAGAGCTGGTCCTTTGCATCCTTTAGAGAGTCCTTGAGGCCACTTGGAGGTTTGTGTCCTCAAGATCACCCCAGATAAACCTCCAAGTAACCTCTAAAAGGATGCAAATGACCAGCTGTCTGGAAGGAACATAAATCCTTCCATTCCCCACTATCCTGTCAGAGCTGAAGAAGCTTCTCAGATGAGAAGCGAAATGTCTTCACAGAAAAACCAGAAAGTCCAGTTGACTCTCGAAAAAGCACCTTTGGGACAACCATGACCTGGATGACTGAGGATCTCTATAGACAAACACAGTTGGTATGTTACCTTTAAGGCGGACTGCATCGGTAGAGGACCATTGAGTACTAGCATCTAGAAATGTCCTCCTTGGACCAACGCCTGGATGAGCAGATCTCCTTGGATTTACAGAACAAGGGGCAGAGCCTTCGCAACCACAGTTTTGGCATTTCCAGATCCTGCTCAGGGTGGATTCCTTTCTGGTAAGGAACCTTGGGTCTTCTTGTCTGCTCCTAGACCTCCTATGGCTGAGAAATGTTTCTCCAGCTTGTTGAGCTTTCTCAAACTCCTGAGATGCTCGTGCTCTTTTCCCAGGACAATGAGGAACCGAGAACCATCTGGGACAAGGTTCCTTCAAGTGATGGAACCTGTTTGCTTCTGGTTGGCTGGACACGCTAGAAAGAGAAGGAGTGGAGGTCACCTCATGGGTTGGATGTAGAGGGCAACGTTTCCATCTCTGGCTTTTATTGGGTGTGTCTGCAAAGGTGAGGCGAAGATCAGACCTTCTGGGAGCTTTCCTCCCCGTCCAATTTTCTTGCCAGTGTCTCAAGTCAGAAGCCGGATCGCTTTCAGGAGATGCGAAGCCAACTTGGGATTGGTGGTGGGGATGCCCATGATTGCTCCTCTTTCTCCTCAAGCAACTGGGAGAAGCCTGGGGGAAACTTCTGCTCTCATGAGACTCGTTTTTCTTGGAAGGAGAAGTGGCTCTGTTGTGCTTGATCTTC
The DNA here is from genome assembly GCA_038048745.1 of Coluber constrictor foxii. Lineage (NCBI taxonomy): Eukaryota > Metazoa > Chordata > Lepidosauria > Squamata > Colubridae > Coluber > Coluber constrictor. The sequence goes on from CM075968.1 coordinate 10,420,118, forward strand.
ATGGCGCTTCCGTCAGGGAAATCTATATGGACCAGAGCTGGCAAAGGCTGGGAGTCTCTAAGATGAATCTCGGGATGCCAAGCTTGGCTGTTTATCTGATGATCTACTTGCTCTCCCGAGCCTGGAATAAATAATAGTGCGGTTGGAAAAGCAGGAACCTCTAATAGCACCCCAGAGGACGTTCTAAAGTACGGAATGGGAAAACTTGTCATGCCCCCGTCATGAGTCTGAATCTGAGTGGAAGACGAACAGCTGACAGAGAGCGAGAGAGTGGCTCCGTTGATTGTGGAGGAAACTGGGGAAGGGCAAAGTCAGGCTGGGCAGAGCAGGGGAGAGGTAGAACAAGGAAGAGGGGGTTCAGATGAAGACCAAGGCCCACCCCCTCCTCATCCTAGAGCACGCAGGGAAGAATGCAGAAGAGAGCAACATGGGTTGCATGGTTTAGGAGGAAGGAAAGGGGCCTGATCCCCTTCACAAGGCACACCTGGGGATGGAATTTAAAGGAGAGACAGTTGGGAGGGCCGTTTATCGGGAACAAATACAGAATTAATCTGGTGTTGAGAGTTGTGGCCTGCATTCCTGGCATTCCTTCCTCACTGAATTACTGCCACGCTACTGTGTGCCTAGCTTGTCTTGCTGGGATTATTCTTCCCATCTGGGACTCCTTATCTTGCCCTGCTGGAGTGATTGATTGCAGTCATTTTGCTTACAGCATTTGGACTGGAGTATCTGCAGCCAGAAGTTGCTGCAGGTTTGTGGGAGAGCTTTTCCCCAGGCCAGAGTGCAAAAGGGACATTGGGGGGAAAGTTGGTGCCAATAAAGGGAGTCATATCAGTTCTCTGGCTGTATTGCCTTTGTGCCACGCCACAGGTCATCACACAACTTCCCATGGCCAACCTATCACGGCCAATTTCAACCCAGCCAATTTACTGTGGTTGATTCACTCACCTGGTTGCATCTTTGCTATCTGATCCATAGTGGCAGATGGAACACGGGAACCCCTTAACCCTTGCATGCATGTGGGGCAGTGTTGGTCTCGGGTGCCACCATCCCTGGAGACTTTGGTCCCTTTGTTGGTATTGTCCTGGGGAGCTGGATAGCCGGGCTGGCCGAAGACTGGACATCTTGCTTCATGTCCTTTCTCACAGAAGGTCACAATGCTTCGACCCATTGGGTCCACGGATAAATAGGCAACTAGCGGACTCTGGAATCTCGCCTGTTCCCTATAGCAAATTTGAGAAGGGGAGACAAACGGCCCACAGCGGGTTCCTCTTGCAAAGCGGCCTCCTTCCAAAGCCGAGGTCTCTGCAGCTGGAAGACCGGAAAGGATCTGGGAATCCCCAACAGAGGTTTTCCCTCCTGGATTCGCGGAAGGTTTGACCCCACTGCTCGAAAGAGCCTTTGTGTTCCTTGACTGGTTTGCGAAGGGCGATTGGCAGCCGCAACATTTGGGGAGGCAATAACAGCAGAACAGGCCCACGGTGAAACCGAGGAAAAAGCCACCTGCGGATACCAAAATGAAAATGGGGAAAAAGCAAATCCTTACGTGCTAATTATTGTGCTCTTTTGATATCTAAATTGAGAGACATTAAACACATGGATTAATGGAGAACCTAGGAGAACCTAGATCAGGGGTGTCAAACTCAAAGCTCAGGGGCCGGATCTGGCCTGCAGGATGCTTAGATCTGACCCGCAGGGATGCCCTGAAAACAGCAAAGGACTGGCCTGCAGTGCCTCAACCAGCAAAAACGGAGCTCGCGGGAACCACAGACAGCCCTCCTGAGTTCTGTTTTCACTGGCAGAGGGTTGCAGGAGGCTGTCTCAGCCGAAAACGGAGCTCAGGAGCCCCGGTTTTGCTGGCAGAGCGCTCGGGCCACCATAGGCACCTCCAATATGAGTGATGTCGAACTGGCCATGCCCACCCTGGCCACATGCATCCTGGTCCCCCAGAGATCAAACACAATCCTGATGCGGCCCTCAATGAAATCGAGTTTGACAAACCCTGACCTAGATGGAGAACCTAGATGTTGGATGGAGAACCTAGACGTTGGGTTATCACTCCCATCGGTCTCAGGTAGAGCAGCCAGTGCAGGGTAGTCTTCGTTTAGCAGCCATGTTTGGGATTGGCAACTCGGTTGTTAAGTGAAGCGGTCCCGAAATGAAACCAGGATTTGATGATCTTACTTAAGCTTTCTTTTGCTTTTCAGACTTTGCAAAGGTCCTAAGCGTGACAACTGGTTGCGAAGTTACTTTCTTATCATTCTTGTACCTGCAGGTGGCCAGTCAATGAGCCAGTCACAAAACAAGGACTATTTGTAATCAGAAAGATGGCAGTGATGGGTTAAAACCTTTGGCAAAAGCCTAAGTAGGGAAACTGCTCTACCCATTAATAGTAGTAGCGCTTAAGACTTATATACCGCTTCATAGTGCTTTACAGCCCTGTCTAAGAGGTTTACAGTGTCAGCCTCTTGCCCCCAACAATCTGGGTCCTCATTTAACCAACCTTGGAAGGATGGGAGGCTGAGTCAACCTTGAGCCCCATCAAGATCAAATTCCTGGCAGTCGGCAGAATTAGCCTGCAATACCGCGTTCTAACCACGCTGGCTCTCTGTGTGTAGAAATCTAGAACAGAACTAGTTCTGAACTAGTCCTCCAAGTAACCAAAATGGTATAGGGTCTCCTGCTTGAGCAGGGATTGGACTAGAAGACCCCCAAGGTCCCTTCCAACTTACTATTCTGTTAAGTGGCATCCCCTAATCGCTAACCACAGGTCATGGAAGTTGAAAGTTCAAAGCGTCAAGAGGTTGGCTACTCTCACCCTTGATTAAACAATGGAAAACATTGCGATCGGTCCACATAACTCGAATTTATGAACCACTTCAATGATGCCTTACCTAACAAACCACAGATCAGCTTGAAAGTTCCTGATCGTGAAGGCAGAAAGTCGATGGTTGAGAACAGAGGGGAAGACAAATAGCTGGAAGGTGATGGATCACACCCCGGAAGCTTGCTGCTGGTCACTTGGTGTCCTTCGAGAAAGGGGGGTCTTTTGCAAGTGACCCCAGTAGGCGATTGGATTTTAGCCTCCACCGATTGCATGGACTGGATCAACTGGCAGTTGCAAACCCAGGGATTTCTGTGAAGAAGCAGGAAGTTGATGGAATCCGGGAGAGTCGGTAAGGTGGTCAACCTGTTCTGGAATAACAAAAGATCTTGAAGTGCTTGCAAAGGTTGGAAGGCTTTCTGGTTGATAAAGAGGATTTTATTAATTGACAAGTCCAGCTTGGTCAAGGAATCCAAGCCCAAAAAAGCATCCATGGGGAGATACTGAATCATATTGGAGGAGACCACCAGTTCATCGAGCGTGTTTAAGTTCTCAAAGGTCCTTGGGGGAAGGTAGGTGATTCTGTTAAGGGCAAGGGAGAGTTTTTTGAGTTTTGGCATCTCCATGAACCACGTCCCCTTCAAAACGTCCAAGCTGTTGTTGGCTAGAACCAACTCTTCAAGATACAGAAGACCCGAGAAAGCCAAGGGCTCGATTGTACAACTGACCAGCTGGTTGTTGCTGAGATCCAGAATCTTCAGGGGGTTGACGTAAGGTGTGAAAAAGGTGAAGTCGGCCAAGGAGGAGACCAGGAATCCGGTGATCGACAAGAAATAAAGACTGGTGAAATTGCTGAAGGACAGAGGAGGGATCTCACTAAGGTTCCCTTGCTGTAGAAGGATCTGCTGGGTGGAACTTGGCAAAGCTATTAAGACTGGAAACATTGAAGAAGGAACAGAAGGAAAAACTTAGAATGAAAACAACATGTCGGTTATCAATGTTTTGATTTCTGAAAACATCTAGGGAGAGATCAGGGAGTTGAGTCATGGCAAACGGACTTCTCTTTTTTTTTGGCTTCAATCCAGTTGCCATGACTTGGACTTCTGTTCTTTTTTTGGCTTGGAACCAAAGAAAGAACTCCAGTTGCCATGACTCAACTTCTAGACAACTTCTCATTTAGAAGATGACTGTGAATCTTCCTCTTGCAACATAAAATGAAGATGCTCAGAAGGGTGAACTGAACCTACTAGATTCTCCAACTCTAGACGATGTTACTCTTTGTAGTAACAATTTCAAAAGAAAGCATCAAGGATGCACAGGCCAAAATTGTAGACCTCCACAAACTGATTAAATCTGGTGTCCGCTGAACGGAACTAACTTTGGAGCTGACTCTGAGATACTAACCTAGCATTCTAACCCAGGTTTGCTCCGAACGTTCCCTTTCTCCAATGGATGAAAAGACAGATTAAACCAGGGTTCCAGTCTTGGCAATTTTAAGGCATGTGGACTTCGACTCCCAGAATTCCCCAGCCAATTCTGACAGTTGAAGTTCACCGATCTAAACAGTTGTCAAATTTGGGAACCCCTGGATTAAACCAGTTTTCAGAATCACCATAATTCCAGCCGTTGCGATGATTCTGGAAAACTGGTTTAATCTGCTTTTTTTTTTAACCAATCAATAATATACATTACATTAGAGGGGGTGGGTGGGATTTTTGGTTGTGTGTGTGCGTAACTTGTGCTAATTCTCTTGCGATCATCGCATTTCCCAAGTGGATAAACACTTGCAAAGCAGACCTTGATTAAAACTGTAAGGAAACTTATCAGGCAGGTCAAGAAGCAACGGATGGACATTAATCAAGGAGAGAAGCAACCTGGAACTAAGAAGAAATTTCCTGAAAGTGAGAACAATTAATCAGTGGAAGGACTCGGCTCCAGAAGTCGTGGGTGCTTCAACGCTGGAGGTTTTTAAGAAGAGATTGGACAGCCATCGGTATGAAATGGTATAGGGTCAAATGACCAAGGAGCCAAGCTGGCTCAGGAATTCTGGGAGTTGAAGTCCACAGGTTGTAAAAGAGCCACATTTGCCCACCCCTGGACTAAGAGATCCTCCAACTCTGTCATTCTGTTAAAGGTAAAGTTCCCCTCACACATATGTGCTAGTCGTTCCCGACTCTAGAGGGCAGTGTTCATCTCCGTTTCAAAGCCGAAGAGCCAGCGCTGTCAAAAGACGTCTCCGTGGTCATTTGGGCAGCATGACTCAACGCCAAAGGTGCACGGAACGCTGTTACCTTAATACCAAAGGTGGTCCCTATTTTCCTACTTGCATTTTTTTACGTGCTTTCGAACTGCTAGATTGGCAGAAGCTGGGACAAGTCACGGGAGCTCACTCCGTTATGCAGCGCTTGGGATTCGAACTGCTGAACTTTTGATCGACAAGCTCAGCATCTTAGCCACCATGTCCCATTCTGTTAATCAACAGTAAATGAGTTGAGCAAGGGAAGCAAATTCAAACTGTTGCTTCCACATGTTTAACTGGGCTTAGGAGTCCATTCCCAGATGTTGTTAACCAAAAACTCTTGCATACGTACCACCACCATGGCATGAGAATAGCCTGTAAGTTATCTGTTGATGGAAACAACAGGAGGATAAAGGAACAGCTTAGAAGCACTGAAGACACTCACCGTCTTGGAGTGAAGACACATCCTCACATTCGACTGTATCTGTGGAGCACAGCTGGCAGATGGGAGGGCAAGGAAGAACGTTCCTCAAATCAAGGAACAACAGAGCCACAAATCCTGCGATACCTGCCGAATTCAAACACAAGAAACGTCTCCCTTGAAATGATCATCAGCTCCCTGTTTCCCAAGATCCCCAGACAAGAATGCAACAAATAAGGATGTCCCACTTACCATTCCTTTGCAGAGTTCTCTTGACCACATCCATGGAGGGAGATCGGGTTTGCCGGATCGAGGACAGCTCTTAATTGTCCAACTCTTTCTTCTTGTTGGTGGCTTACTCACCCCGAGGAAAGAGAGCAGTAGAGCTGAACGTTTTGCTGAATAAATACTTAAAAGACCACGGAGCTTGTTTTAGAGAAGAGACACTGAATTCACTGGGGTTTAAGGAGGACTTAGAAGAACCTGTTTTCGCTTGTACTGTGAGTTGGCAATCTGTGGTTGACTGAATGTTGGGTTTATGGTACGGTTTGAATTTAGGAACTGTGGTTTACTGAATAAAACCACAGTGCCTAAATTCACACTGCACCCTAAACCCAGCATTTTTTTTTAAAAAAAAATCACACCTCTTGAATTGAAAGACCTTTGTTGAGTTACCGATACAGTTACATCATCATCATCATCATCATCACTTTATTGTCATTGTACGTGCATACACAGTATGCCCATACAACGAAATTCACTTAACACCCAAAGACCAGGCCCAACACACATAACAATCCCCAAACACCCACCCACCCACCACAAATTCCCCACCCCTAAACCACCCAAACATCCACACAACAGACCAAGTAATGCTATCCAACAGCTCACCGACGGTGGGCCCTTTAGTTCATTTATTGAGTGCAATGATAGCTCTGGAATAAAAATGATTCAGAAAACGTGTGATCCGAGTTTTAACTGTTCTGTATCTTTTGCCGGAAGGCAACAGCCCAAAAAGATTGTAAGCAGGATGGGAAGAGTCTCTGAGAACGTTATGCAACTTTCTCAAACAGCGAGATTCGAAGATGTCGTCCAGGGCTGGTAGCTGGTAGTTTAATGACTCACTCAGCATAAATTTAGTACCCCCCATGGACTAAAGCCGTGATGGTGAACGCATGCAGGAGGTGGGACGCAGAACCCTCACGCGAAGACCATCTGGCCAGCGCACATTTGCATGCCGGAATCCGGAAGAGAGCAGCTATCCGGTGCACATGCACGCCAGACCATCTGGCCAGCACACATGTGCGTGATGGAACCCGGAAGAGCAGCTGTGTGCTGTGTGCATTCACATTGGCCAGCTGCTCTCTTCCGGGTTCCAGCACTCCAGTGTACACTCTAATTTTAGCACTCAGTGCCCCAAAGGTTAGCCATCACTGGACTAAAGGATACAAGAACCCTGTACTGTGTATAAACTGTGTACGGGATAAATCGGAGGGCCGTTATTTTATTCTAGGGTGAGGTGAGTTGAGAAGAGAAAAAGAGACCCACACACCCCGTCCCCAAGTTTTTAAAACTATCTGAGGAAGCAATTCAAATGCAGCCAGTTTACATTATGCATCCTTTGCTATTTTTATTCAGCCGAAAGAGCTGTGGTCTTGCAGGGATTTCAAAATAGACGATACACTTTGAACATTCCATGTTCTGAGTTACAGAAACATGCAAACGGAAGGGATCAAGGACCCTTCCTCATAAAACATATTCCCTCGATCAATTCAAGAGACGAATTAGCTCATTGCCTGAGTTCACTGCAAAGCAAATTTCGGATCGCCGGCATCACAACGAGGACAGAGAATCGGTCCATATTATTTTTTTAAAAAAAATCTGCAAAGTAGATTTTGGTGAACAAGATGTCCTTAATTACCCTGAACCACAACCCAAGTCGCTTATCAAACAAAATCAAATTACCTACCAACTTTTATCATTCGAATTTCACCAAGGCTGCTATGAGCTTCGAACGAGGGCCAACAATATGGCTTCCAAAGCTGACAATTGTGTTTTTGTTGCAATAGCGGTGAATATCTGCAGCTCAGGTATAGGATGAAGGCTGAAGTTTCTTTCTCCGAGTTTTGTGGAGCTCGGAGAACGAACCTTCACCCTCAATACTGTGTATGTGTGCATTGAATCACAACACACATAAAAACAAGGAAAAGCTCGTTCCATCTTTTCCCCCCTCCAATAAGGTCCCACTGCAATTGGCAAACTGGATAAACAATCATCCTAAAATTCACCAATGCAGCGTATTTTAATTATTTGTCCTTATGGCAGCCTTCCCAACCTGGTGAAGCGGCTTTGGGACTTCGTATCATTGGCCCAACAGCTGAGAAGAATTGAGACTTCCCCTGATGTGCCAAGTTGAGAGAAAGCTAACCTCCCTTTGAGTTTCTATTCTCAAGATAATTTTGAAAGATGCACAGTGGAATGGGTTATTTTTTTTCCCAGAGAGAGAGAAATGGGACCAATGGATTCTCACCAAAGGTGCATATCAGGGTGCTCGGCACCACCCTCCTCACCTTCCAGAAGATAGCTTCAGAACATACCCAAAGTATTCTAGAACATTACTGTGAGTCATTGTATAGATTCCTTCCCAAGTCTTGTCTTTTGATCTCATGGAACTTCAAAGGAAGTTGGTGTTCTACTCAGGACCAGAAGAGTCAGTCCTCTGGGTCTTCTCAATTTTGGAGTGTTGGGTTGAAGGCCACGGGGACCTACATGGATTTGGTGGGTGGCTGGAGAAAAGTACAGCTCTGGTGGGTCACTTTCCATCGCTCTCGTGTCCACCGGCCCCGATTCTCCACCACTTCATGCAGAAGGTTGATGTACTTAGACTCGTTTGTCGGCGATGAAGCATCATCTTCATATGAAGAACTGGCGAACGTCATTCTTGACGGTGGGGATGTGTTGGCTTTCTGGAGGTTTCTGGATTGAGAAGATACCGGCTTTGAAAATCGTTTGGTTTTTAGCCCTGTGGATAGCTTGGGTGCTCTGATGTCAGTCTGAACAGTCTGCGTACACCCTGGAGTAACTGCTTTCTGAAGAGCAACCTCTGAAAAGTTGGCTGGTCTTCCTTCGAAGTCTACCTTCCTCCTATCATTGTTGACTTGGCTAGTCTTGCTCTGAGAGCTATGTAAATCGTATCGAGGTTGTAGTTTTTTGTCCAATTCCATCTTCCCTGCATCTCTAGTTTCTGGATTGGTTTCTTTATAAAGCGGAGGCTCCATTTCATTGGTTAACTTATCTTCCTGTTCGTCCTCTTGATGGCCATCAAATCCCAAAAGATCTCCCTTCTTGGGAGATAAATGTAGCCACTCTTGATCAAATGTTGGTTTCTCCACTTTCAAAACCTCACCATGATGAAGAGGGGAGAGCAAGAACTGTGCTGTGAATGATTCCCTGACACTTAACCCATCGGATCCTTGACCCCCAACCTTCCTTTCAAAAGGCCATGTCAATGAACGCCTCAACACATGGCCCTCATTCTTTGAAGTCACCTCCTCTTGGGGTTTGACCTCAGTCTGTTCTTCAGGGGCTGTGGTCACACTTAAATACAGGAAAGGTTCAGGAGGAACCATGTTTTCCTTTTCAAGAAGGGTAGAATCTCCCTTATCTTGGATTATTCGGTCTGAGGCTTCAGAAGAAACATGAGTCTCGGAAGTATCTCGGCATACTTCCGCCACGACTGGGTTTGCCTTGATGTGGCTTCGAGACTCTACATCACAGGGCTCCTCCAGCTTCTGATAATTCCACATTCCTGAAAAAGGATGCAAGTCCTCATTTTCAATCTGCATTTTGTCACTCTTGGACCAGAAGGGCATTATTGGTTGTTCTTGGTTTGCACCCGTAGACTTTTCTTGCTTTCGGTAGAATTCTTTTCTCAGTAAAATAGCTGAGGCAGACCTGGCACGGATTTTCAACCTTCTGTTTCCCGAAGCTATCATCCTCTCTTGATTTTCATTCTCTCTGGCTGTGAATTGACATTCTACAGAATCAATCTGAGTCTTGGGTTCCGGAGTGGGCGACGGTTCCACGGCTTCCTGGCTTGGCTGGATGCGTTTGCTGGCGTATCTCACCATCCATATCCCAAACAGCAGGAAGAGGAAGGAAATAAATACTGCCAAAAAAAAAAAAAAAAGGAAGGAAAGATAATTAACCCCAAAATAAATCATATACCCATTTTGAAATGAAGCATTCGGGGGCAAAAATTTGAAGCAGGAAGAGACCTAGACTATTCTGATCAAGTGCCTAAGGTACAAGGATGCGTTTTAGAAATGGTGAAAGCAAAAATCCAAAGAAGCAAAAATGGTGAAAGCAAAAATCCAAAGAAGCAAAATAGAACGGCATTGGATAGATATCCAAGGAAAACGTTATTAGAAATAAATATATCTCCTTTAGCTGCTAGAACATTTCTAATACTTTGGTCTACATTGGTACAACAGGCTTAATGATACCAATAAAGGAGGATATCTGTAGCTCAGGGTTGGAATGAGGGGTCCTCGGTGCTCTCTGAGCTTGGTGGTGGTGTTTGTTATTGTTGTTTGCAGACATTTTAATTACCCAAACTAGTGTAGGAAATGACCAGATTGAGTCATAAATCACAGGTCACATCCACAAGAGAGCTAAATTCAGGCCACCTTATCTCCCGCTCATTCCCCTTGGCTGCCAGTTGATCAGAGTCTTGTACACAGCTTAAGCGTGCAATGAATCTTTATACTCATTTGAACTGCTTGAACTGCCTGATTTCCCTGGCATTCAACAACTAGGTAACATCATCAGTACTAGGACTAGCATTGATGATGTTACCTAGTTTGGGTCATGAAATGTCTGCAAGAAAACAAGCAACCTCAGAGATCACCAAGGACACAACAATCATCTCCTCCTCCTCCTCCTCCTCCTCCTCCTCCTCCTCCTCCTCCTCCTCCTCCTCCTCCTCCTCCTCCTCCTCCTCCCACAAATTCTACTCCCTTCTAGCACTGATGATGTTACCTAGCTGGGTCATGAAATGTCTCCAAGAAAACAAGCAACCTCAGAGATCATCAAGGACCCCACAACCTTCCTTCTCGTTCTCGTTCTCCTCCTCCTCCTCCTCCCTCTTCTCCTCCTCCTCCTCTCACAAACCCTACTCCTTTCTGCCACTGATGATGTTACTGTTCTGTCCCCGTCACACACACACACACTCAGACAGACAGTCGGGGGTTAAATAAACTGGCAGGCAACCAATTAGTCCGATAAGATGCTTGGCAGCAATCCCAGCAGCTGCTTGCCAAGACCTTTTATCAACTTAGAAGAAAATACACACCATAACAATTGTCCAGGAATAAATCTGAAGCCGAGATGCAAAGTGACTCCAAGGAATTAGTTAGTTTTGTCCGTCACAGAGTCTGAATGCTTAACTCACCCCCTTTTATAGCTTGTGGAGTGTGGTCCAGTGAGTCAGCTAATCATGGGCACGCCTTTTCTTCTGTTGCGCGTGCCTGTCTCTGCGACGCTGGCAAGGGTCCAGCCAAGACTCATTACCCTCATCACTGTCCACCTGTGGCTGCGGGGACGTGCTTGGCTCTGGGCCTATCTCTTGCCCTTTGGTGTCCTCCGGAGGCATTGCCAGAGAGGAGGGTCCTGGAGAAGGAGGCTTTGCCCACTCCTCTCCTTCACTCTCCTCTCCTCTCCTGCTGATGACACAGGCTCAGGCAACGGAGCCACAACAGTTACCTAGCTAGGTCATGAAATGTCTCCAAGAAAACAACCAAGCTCAGAGAGCACCGAGGACCGCTCAGACCAACGGTGAATTTCCCCCCGGTTCTATCCGGCTGCGCTCATCCGCCAGGACGTCATTACATCCCTTTTTTTACTATCTCTGCATGCACAGAAGGTTGTATGCATACGCAGAAGAGGCACGTGAATAGTGCACATGAGCTCCCACGTGCTCTTGTTCCCGAACCGGTAGTGAAGTTAAGTGGATTTCACTGCTGCCTCAGACCCAATAATTTACCATGGCCAAATGGACTTGATGCTGGGTCTTCTTCTCAGCCCTAGTCAACACTTTCACCTCCTACCGGTGGCGCAGTAGACTAAGTGCTGTTAAAGTAGCACTTAGTTGCCAGCTGCCTGCAATTACTGCAAGTTCAAATCTTACCAGGCTCAAGGTTGACTTAGCCTTCCATCCTTCCAAGGTGGGTAAAATGAGGACCTGGATTGTGAGGGCAATAAGCTGACTTTGTATAAAAAAGGACACCGCTTGGGGTGGGGGGGGGGGGCAAAAGCCCTACTAAGCAGATATATACAAAAGTATGAAGGCTATTGCTTAATGCATTGTAAGCCGCCCTGAGTCTCCGGAGAAGGGCAGCATATAAATCAAACTAATAAATAAATAAATAAGAATAGTTGGAAAATACTGAGCGGTACCTAAACAAGCCAGCAAAACTGGAAGTCCAATTTGATAGAAGTCATTTCCCAAAGTCGTTGACGGGGATTCCGGTGTGCAGTTGAAGTTGGAGATGTTCCAGACTTGGATCCCTTTCATGCTTGGTGGACTGTGACATGCGACAGAAGTCGCATCCTGCAGCAGTGACATGTTGTACAGCTCTGTAAGGAAAAAAACAACAACAACAGCATCCCAAAATCAGGGCATTATAGCAGTGGCCAGAATTGTGCAAACCTTTTGGGAAAAGTGTATTTTTGACGTTTGATGGCTTCCGTTCTCACTGAGTGAAGTGAAGTGAAGAAGCTTCTCAGAGGAGAAGCAAAACTTCTTCAAGAAAAAAATAAATGAAAGTCCAGTTGCCTTTTGAAAAAAGCATCTTTTGGATGGTTCATGAAACCCCACAGCACTCTTTCAGTGGAACATAAAACAATATCTGGATTTGGGGCGAGCGGGGAGGGTGATAAATCAGTCGTTTATTCTATCATCTCAGATTTTTTTCCCCCCTTATTAAAAAAAAAGCAGACCTTTTTCCAGGGCCGTACCTTGAAGAAATAACACAGAATCCTGATGTTCACAGAAACAGTTCCATGGGTTTCCGCCGAGTTTCATCACTGGCAGCCTTCTGATCCCATCGAATGCATTTCTTGTTAAGCCGGTTAAATTATTGCCGGAAAGGTCAAGGAACGTCAGCTTGGGTAAGCTGCTGAAACTCTGACTGGCGATTTCGTAGATCTTATTGCCGGCCACATTCAGAGTGGTAAGGTTGGAGAAGCCAGAGAATGTCTCGGGTCCGATTTTGGTCATGAGGTTCTGGGCCAACGTGAAGTTCTCGAGTAGGCCTGGTTTGGAAAGCCAAGATGCCGTTACATAAGTTAGACTGTTCTGATAGAGGCTAAGTTTAGTGAGGCCTTGGAAAGCATGAAATGCGCCAGCTTCAATGCTGCGGATGCCGCTGTTCGCTAAAGCGAGGCTGGTGACGGATGACAACGTTGGACTCTTGAAGACGGTGGAGTTGAGAACGCCCAGATTGGTTACCACAAAGAGAATGGATGTGAGGCCTGCAGGGAAGTCTGGAATAGAAATAGTAACAGAATAACAGTGTTGGAAGGGACCTTGGAGGTCTTCTAGTCCAACCCCCTGCTTAGGCAGGAAACCCTACACCACTTCAGACAAATGGTTATCCAACCTCTTCTTAAAAACCTCCAGTGTTAGAGCATTCGCAATTTCTGGAGGCAAATTGTCACACTGATTAATTGTTCTCACTGTCAGGAAATTCCTCCTTAGTTCTAAGTTGCTTCTCTCCGTGATTAGTTTCCACCCATTGCTTCTTGTCCTGCCCTCAGGTGCTTTGGAGAATAGCTTGACTCCCTCTTCTTCGGGGCAGCCCCTCAGATATTGGAACACTGCTATCACTAGACATGCCCAGTTCCTGCAACCGTTCTTCGTATGTTTTAGCCTCCAGTCCCCTAATCCTCTTCATTGCTCTTCTCTGCACTCTTTCTAGAGTCTCCACATCTTTTTTACATCGTGGCGACCAAAACTGGATGCAATATTCCAAGTGTGGCCTTACCCAGGTATTATAAAGTGGTATTAACACTTAACGTGATCTTGATTCTATCCATCTGTTAATGCAGCCTAGAACTGTCGGCTTTTTTTGGCAGCTGCTGAAATATTCAATGGATTTCCCCCCCCCCCCCAAGGCCATTTTATAAGCAATTGATTTTGCCTGCAAACACGGTTGAGTATTCCACCCCAACCTCATCTTTGGAAGAGGTCTCTCACCATTTGGGATGGACGAGCAGAAATATTCTTTCTCCAGGACACACTGCAACCTAGAGAGCCCGACGGATGTCCAAAGCAAAGCGAATCCAAGGATCCCTAAGAAAACAAGGAGAAGCTGGACGGTGTCCGAACACAATGATAGCTAAACAATGTTCAGCTCAGCAGATGGCACCGATATAAAAGTGATCAACCACGCATCCAGTCATTTGGGATTAAAAGCAATGCTTTTCAAAAGCCTCCTAGGTCTTGTAAAAAAGGAAAGACCTTTGTTTAATGGCAGGAACGCCTTATTAATGTTAAAGCATTTTCCATTTTACTTAACACTTGAGATGCTTTTGTTGATCAACCTGAATTCTCTTCTCAAAGAGTAGGCGTTGAATAGTTTAGCCAACTGTATCTCTGCTCCCAAACAATATTCCTTTGTTCCTAGCAGTTTCTCATTTTCCTCCTTAAAAATAGAGATAAAAGGTAAAGGTAAAGGTTCCCCTAGCACATATGTGCTAGTTGTTCCCGACTCTAGGGGGCGGTGCTCATCTCTGTTTCCAAGCTGAAGAGCCAGCGCTGTCCGAAGACATCTCCGTGGTCATGTGGCCGGCATGACTCAACGCCAAAGGCGCACAGAATGTTGTTACCTTCCCATTAAAGCAGGGGTGAAATCTAAAATTTGTTACTACCAGTTCTGTGAGCATGACTTGGTGGTGGGGGTGGGGGTAATGTGACTAGGTGGGCATGGCCAACTTTTTTTTTTTACTTTTAAAAGCATTTTTTCTACAGCCCCTTCGGCCTCTGATGATCCTTAAAGGCCTCTGATGATCCAAGCTGAGCCGTGCGATCATCAAAGGCTGTTTTTTTACTTTTAAATGTATTTTTTAAGCTGAAGAAGTTGTAGAAAAAATGCTTTTAAAAGTAAAAAAAACAGCCTCTGATGATCGCACGGCTCAGCTGGGAATGGGGCGGGGGGGGGGGCAGGGATTTTTGCTACCAGTTCTCTGAACCACCCGCCTCCATCGCTACCGGATCGGGCGATCCAGTCCGAATTGGGAGCATTTCACCCCTGCACCAAAGGTGGTCCCTATTTTTCTACTTGCATTTTTTTTATGTGCTTTCGAACTGCTAGCTTGGAAGAAGTAACGGGAGCTCACCCTGTTACATGGCACTAGGGATTCAAACCACTGAACTGCCGACCTTTCGATCGACAAGCTCAGAGTCTTAGCCACTGAGCCACCACATCCTTTGTCAAAATAGAGATAGCAGTTCTTAAATGGCATAAAACCATCAGTTAATTGGCCAGATGCTCAATCTTTCACTGACCAATATATTCAAGGACAAGAGAAATTATCTTTTTACATCTATAGGAGGAGAAAGTATATTTCTACAAATCGCGTAGCTTCTTTTATGCAACCATTTCAGGGTTGCCAGTTATCTGAGATTTATAAGGAATGGCTCTTGGAGCCAAACTGATCCAGCAATTCAGAAAGACTAGAGGAATTTATCTTTCCAATTGATCTATCATTCTGCATCAGATTGATTCGGTTAATTATCCAGGTGATTTGATAATTGGTGATGTCGGATTCTGCCAAGAGTTGTAAGTGATGCTCTCTAGAGTAGAGCTCCCCTTGTTAGTATATTGGGTGGCACTAAACAATATTTAGAATAACAGAGTTGGAAGGGACCTTGGAGGTCTTCTAGTCCAACCCCCTGCTTAGGCGGGAAACCCTACACCACTTCAGACCAATGGTTATCCACCATCTTAAAAACTTCCAGTGTTGGAGCATTCACAACTTCTGGAGGCAAGTTGTTCCACTGGTTAATTCTTCTAACTGTCAAGCAATTCCTCCTTCGTTCGAAGCTGATTAATTTAATTCAAATTAATTAATTTAAATTAATTAAGGTGACTAATAGAATCGTTTTGATGTTCTGAACGGAGCTGATGGCGTGATTTGATCCGTTTGATCCAGACCGAATGTTTGCTCGAATAGGGGGTTGGATTAGAAGATCTCCAAGGTTCCTTCCAACTCTGTTTAATTCTGTCTATTCTGTCTGAATAGAATCATAATCATAAGTTTATTTGTCAAGCATATGTAAGATAACAGGTAAAAGTATAAACATAATTTGAATACATGAAAAGAGTAAAAAGGGATATTAGAACAGGGACATAGGCACCCTAGTGCACTTATGCACACCCCTTACAGACCTCTTAGGAATGGGGTAAGATCAACAGTAGACAGTCTAAGGTTAAAGTTTTGGGGCTTTGAAGATGTAACCACAGAATCAGGTAGTGCATTCCAGGCATTGATCACTCTGTTGCTGAAGTTCTATTTTCTGCAATCGAGTTTGGAACGGTTTACCTCGAGTTTGTATCTATTATTTGCTCATGTATTGTTGTGGTTGAAGCTGAAGTAGTCATTGACAGATAGGACATTGTGGCAGATAATTTTATGTACTATGCTTAGGTCAGACTGAAGTCAGCGTAGTTCTAAGTTGTCTAAGCCCCAAATTTGGAGTCTGGTGGCATAAAGTATTTTATTGCAGTTAAAAGAATGGAGGACTCTTCTTGCAAAATGATTCACCTCTGAGTTACTCCACATACACACACACCCCCCCAATGAAAGCAAGGCAGGACCACTTACATTTCATCTTGGCCGACTTCTCACCAAGCAAAGGCTCAAATTCGGGTACCGTCGTCTTTCTCAAAGCATTAAAGAGCTTTTACCGAGAAGAGCAGCTGCCAACCCTTCATAAAACCTCCCCGAAGCTCCTTTCAGGACCAAGACAAGTTGAAACCTGCTGTGCGTTGAGTTCCTCACTTCCATGGGGGAGGTGGGTGGGTCTTTCTCCATCTGTCCATGTGGCTGCACGAGTTATATATCTCCATAGCATCGCCATGGAGTTTCCCCATTAGCAGTAAAATAAGTGAACTATTTCACACAAGAATGCGGCTTCTGTTTCTTCGACCAACATCTCCTGGCCTGGCCAGTTGAAGATCTTTTGAATTATATACCGTAAAAAAAATATTTATTTATTTATTGGTTCAATTTATATACCGCCCTTCTCCGGAGACTCAGGGCGGCTTACAATGCATTAAGCAATAGCTTTCATTCTTTTGTATATACCTGCTTAGTAGGGCTTTTGCCCCCCCCCAAAGCGGTGTTCTTTTTTATACAAACTCAGTTTATTGCCCCCACAATCCGGCTCCTCATTTTACCTACCTCAGAAGGATGGAAGGCTGAGTCAACCTTGAGCCTGGTGGGATTTGAACTCACAGTAATTGCAGGCAGCTGGCAGCTAAGTGCTATTTAACAGCACTTTAGTCCGCTGCACCATCAAGGCTCTTATGGGCGTTAGGGGATTGAAGATAACAACGAAATTACAAAGGACAAAGTTCCTTTAAAGGCCCCATGATGCAGAAGAGGCAAAATGCCTGGTTTCTTTTATCAAGCCAAAAAAAAATAAAATAAAAAATACAGTATGTGGAATTAGTGCATTGAAATTTCAGAAAGGCGGCTTATAGTTAAAACTTTAAGCCAAAAAGGAGGGGGGGGGAGAAATCCTCAATTAAAATAGTGATTCAGTAATGGGACCAATTACTCAAAGAAACGGTAGAGCTCCCCTGTATGAGATGCATTAGATCAGACACCTAAATGATTTCCTTCACTAAACCAGAATGGGCTCAGTGGTTGCTCTGAAATGACCCTTTCTGGTCTTTGATTCCGTCGCTTACTTCTTCTGTGAAAAGTAACGGTCAGGTCAGGTGATTGGCTTTCCAAATGGGCTTAAAATTCCTATTTAAAACATGTGTTAAATCTTTTCCTTTCCTTTCCTTTCCTCTCCTCCCCTTCCCTTTCATCTGTCCTGTCCTTCCCGCCCTTTCCTCTCCTCTTCTTCCCTTTTTTCCATTCCTTTCCTTTCCTTTCCTCCTCTCCACTCCCTCCCTTTCCCTTCCCATTCCCTTTCCTTCTTTCCTTTCCTTTTCCCTTCCCTTCCTTTCCTCCTCCTCTCCTTTCCCTCCCTTTCCTTCCCCATTCCCATTCCCTTCCTTCTTTCCTTTCCTACCCTTCCCTTCCTTCTTTCCTTTTCTTTCCTTCCCCATTCCCTTCCTTGTTTCCTTTCCTTTCCTTCCCTTCCCCATTCCTTTCCTTTCCTTTCCTTTCCTTCTTCCTCTCCCTTCCCCATTCCCATTCCCTTCCTTCTTTCCTTTCCTTTCCTTCCCTTCCTCCTCTCCCTTCCCCATTCCCATTCCCTTCCTTCTTTCCTTTCCTTCCCCATTCCCTTCCTTCTTTCCTTTTCTTTCCTTCCCCATTCCCTTCCTTGTTTCCTTTCCTTCCCTTCCCCATTCCTTTCCTTTCCTTTCCTTTCCTTTCCTTTCCTTCTTCCTCTCCCTTCCCCATTCCCATTCCCTTCCTTCTTTCCTTTCCTTCCCCATTTCCTTCCTTATTTCCTTTCCTTTCCTTTCCTTTCCTTCCCTTCCTCCTCTCCCTTCCCCATTCCCATTCCCTTCCTTCTTTCCTTTTCTTCCCCATTCCCTTCCTTCTTTCCTTTTCTTTCCTTCCCCATTCCCTTCCTTGTTTCCTTTCCTTCCCTTCCCCATTCCTTTCCTTTCCTTCTTCCTCTCCCTTCCCCATTCCCTTCCTTCTTTCCTTTCCTTCCCCATTCCCTTCCTTATTTCCTTTTCTTTCCTTCCCTATTCCTTTCCTCCTTTCCTTTCCTTTCCTTTCCTTTCCTTTCCTTTCCTTTCCTTTCCTTTCCTTCCCTTTCCTTCCCTTCCCTTCCCTTCCCCATTCCCTTCCTTTCCTTCCCTTCCCCTTCCCCATTCCCTTCTTTCCTTTCCTTATCCCCCCAACCTTTTGGGCACCAGCGTCTTTGGGTAAACTGCCACGTATGTGCATGCACCTATCAGCTGGATCATGCCGGAAAACAGAAGATCAGCTCTTCCGGTTTCTGACACGTACAAAGGCCAGCTGATCGTTGCTTACGCATGTACACCAGAAACCTGGAAGAGGAACGGGCGCGGCCGCATATGCCGGGCGACATGGCTCTGTGTGCCACTTCGGGCACGCGTGCCATAAGTTCACCATCACGGGTATAAGGTCTCCTGTTTGAGCAGGGGTTGGGAGTAGAAGTCCTCCCAAGGTCCTTCCCAACTCGCTTCTTCTATGTTCTAAGTCCAAACTGAAGTTGTTCTAAAGTGCCCTCCATCAAAACCAGAGTTCGTTGGAATAAAGAATGATCTCAACCCTACTGCCCGTTTTGCGTTGCTTTTCTCCCATCCCGCTGAAGTCTTAAAGAGACCTTCCGAAAAAAAATATTCAGTGCTACTTCTGACCAAGGAAAACCGACCCCCTTTCCATCCAGTCGTCCTCACAGTTACACATCAAAGGTAGCCTTCCCATCATCCTCCAAACTGGCTTACGAAATGCAAACACACGATTAAAATCATGCCAATGACATACAGATGGCCCTCGACTTACAGCAGTCCGTTGAGTGACCGTTCCGAGTTATGACGGCGCTGGAAAAAGTGACTCGTTTTTCAAACCGACAAACCATTCCAGCACCCTCCTTTCAGTGTCCCATCGTGGTCCTAAGTTGAGGACTGCGAGCGGTGTGTTGAACCACCCACGTGACCCAACGAAAGTGGTTTAAAGGAAAGAAAAGCGGGCATGCGACTCTGAAGATGGGCACAAGTTTGAAACCAGAGTTCTGTGGAACCCAGAAGTTGGAAATTGCAAATTGGAAAGTCTGTGCGTTCTGTGGGCATTAAAAACTTCATTCCTCTGGAAAGTTGCAAAGCCAAGATTTTTTCAGCACCCATAAAAAGGTTTGTTTCCTTTGCTTTCGTTACAGACAAAGATCACTTTCTCCAGCTTTGCTATAGACAAGACATTAATCCCATTAGCAAAACATTTTCGGCAATAATTTATAGCAGCCCTTCTCAATCTGTGGTCCGTGGACCTCTGGGGGAGGGGGTGTGCCACGATGTCGCCACGAAGGCTTGAAAAAATGTTATTTAAATCTGGAGTTATGTTTTGGGGATCCGTGGCCACCAACGGTATTTAAAGGAAAGGTTGAGAATCGCTGACCTTTGGTAACTCACCCCTATAGGCCAAAATGAAAATAAAAATAAAAATCCATGCGCAATGGTTAGCGTGTTTTGGAACCTATGGCATTAAAACCATAACTGGCTTTGGGAAACAATAAATAATAATAAATAGCCTGTGACATGCAGGAACATAACCAAACGCATCTTTAAAGGCTCGTGCATATGTTGACACACATTTAACCACACGCATACACACACACACAAATATAAAATGCATGGAATAACCAAAATCGGATGATGACCTTTATTTTCAGTGCTTCCATAAAATAAATATGTCGTATATCAAACAGTGAGAAAAAAAAAATCAAAGCATGAAAAGCATGTAACCAAAATAATAATAATAATATTCGCTCACAACCACGTTGAATCCTCTGAATAGTTTAAGAAAAGAAGCCTTATTTACAAGATAATCAACTATGAAACAAAATTTACAATCTATTTAAAACGAACAAACCGAGGGAAGGAATGGCCGACCAACGGAAGACCATCCTGATTTTCTCTCTCCCCTCACCCTCATTTCTAGCTTAGTGTTAAAGAACGCCATTTCTCGCCTCGCTCTATACAAAAGTCGTTTTGCCCTCCCATCATCATCATCATCATCATTATTATTTTTCTAGGTTCATAAATAACCACTCACGGGTGTGTGTTTCCATCTCTTTCGTTTGTCTTTAGCGTTAGAAAGAGCATCTCTGCACGACTCAAAAAGTTCTTCAAGTAACATTTCAAGTAGAAGTAAACATGTGCAAACTAAAACCTTTGTCAGAATATATATATATATATAAGGGAACCCAAGCAGAAGACATCCGAGATCCGAATGAATGACATAGCCTTATTAAATACTTTGTTATTTACATACAGTAGTTTATACACTGCTCAAACAACTGAAGGGAACACAAAACTACTGTATGTAAAGAACGAAGTATTTAATAAGGCTATTTCGTTCATTCAGATCTCGGATGTCTTCTGCTTGTGTTCCCTTTACTTGCGTGTGTATGTATATATATCTCCAAGATATATATCTCCAAGCAGTAAAGTCTGGAAAAAAAGTTTGGGTTGGAGGCCATGCCTTTCAGGGAGAGGGAAGACACATTTTAAAACACATCATCGTCATCAAAGCTTCCTGCATCATTTATTCCCAATTGTGAAAAAATATTGGTTTGGCTTTTTTTTTTTAAGGTGAAAGCACACACAGGTTTAAAGGTTTCAACTCAAAGATTTAATATTTCAAGATGAAAAGGGAGGGGAAGGGGGGGGGGAGGAACCCAAACGAAACAAAAAAAAAACCCCAAAGCCACTTTTGAGCTTTCGGACCAAACACAAGATTTGTTTTAAAAACTTGCCCCGTCGTAAGGGGGGGAAATCGATTGGCTTTTTATATATGTTGTTGCCTCATTGCGTCCGTCCCCCACTCCCAAATTAAAAAGGGCTCCCACGGAAAAACTTAAAAAGAGGGGGGGGGGGGGGAGAGGAAGAAAGGGGAAAAAAAAGGAACACACTCCCTCATTAAGAGCATGCTGTTCATCCAGCAAAAGGACAGACAGATAAGACAGGACAAAAAAAGTAGCAGGGCTTGATTTTTAACATGATGATGATTATTATTATTTTAAAAAAGCATCGGTGAATAACTTGAGTGCACCATTCGACGGAGAGTTAACGTGCTCGGAGTGAAAAAAAAAAACGTTCCTCTATTCCTAGGGTCTCGTCCAACAAAGAAACAAAAACAGAAGGATCGAAGGGAGAAGACGAGGAGACGAATCAGAAAATCCAAGGGTTTTTTTTTTTGCCGTGTCAAGTTTCAAACGAGCTAATCCAAGCCAGTAGCACCTCTCTCGTTTCTTCATGATTGTGTTTTTGCCCGAAAAAGTTCCCAAGCCGTCACAATTTTTATTTATTTTTAGTTTTTTTTTTTTGCATATGTCCTCTGTCTCCGTTTTTTTATTTTATTTTATTTTTTTAAAAAAAGAGACCGATTTGACATCTCTCAAGTCAGTGCGTACGATCGAGAAATGGGATACTGTAGGTAAACTGAGCCGAGAAGCGGGCGACGGGGGTAGGCTGGGCTTCCCCTTCCCACCCATCCCAGAAATGAAAGCCTGACTTAACATTGGCAGTAAAAATGCAGTGGGTGTGAGATCCTTTTAAGGAATCCAGAAGGAAAAAGTGAGTTTTTTCCTGGTGGTGGTGGGGGAAGGGGATCATCCAGTCGCCACTATTCGGGTCTTTCTTTCCAAAGCTTCCTAAACTGCAGCTTTGCCAACTTTGAGAGTCCTTTTTTCTTTTTTGCAGGAGTATTGAATCAGAAAGAAGAAAGGAAGGAAGGAAGGGAAAAAAAGAGGAATCCCAACTGGTACCAATGAAGAGCTTCAAGTTTTTTAAAAAAAGGCAAAAAAAAGAAACAACACCACCAGTAAATCCCCAGCTTCGGGTCTGGTCTCTCGTGAAAAGCCGCAAGAAGTCAGCGATGAGTGTAGCAGCAGTCTAAGCATCCGAACTGAACCGAACCAAACCGGCAAACCGGCCGCGTCCCAGAAAAAAAAGAGGAAACATCATACTATCCTTGCATCCGTGTTTAACAAGCTGCTTTTCTTTTTCTTTCTTTTCTTTTTAATAAAAAAACATGGTTTATGGTTCCGCTCATCGGATAATCCTCAGTGATGAAATCTAGCCCCGGGGTTTTGTTTTTTAGTGTTTCTTTTTTTTAGCGTCATTTGCGATTCTGGGTCTTCTTTGGCACGGCGGGTCGCTTGGATTGCCACAAGTGGTTGTGAATCGTCAGCGCGTCTACGCTGACGGACATGGTTTTGGCCGGGATCTGGTTAAACTGTTTCCTGTCCGAACTGTATTTGTACAGCTTGTCGATCATCTTCTTGGTGATGCTCTTTGGGCCCGTTCCGGTCAGCTTGTAGATTTCTTCGTTGTCGGGATAGTAGCAGTAAAGTGCTCTGAACTGGCAACCGGCGTCGCGGAATAAGATGATGTAGTGGTTGGCTTCGCTCTTTTCGAGCTCCTGCGGGCAGAAGGAGAAGATATTTGAGGGCCAGGACAAGCTAAGGGTTCAAGGAATGAGGGGGGGGGGCTTTTGGTTGGATCGGTAACGAAGAGAGCAAACCTCACTGCCTTCTAGCACTGATGAGGTGACCTAGTTGGGTCATGAGAGGTCTGCAAGACAAAAAATCGAGCTCAGAGAGTATCAAGGACCCCACAGTCCTCCACACATCTCACTCTCCTAACACTGATGAGATTACCTAGTTGAGTCATGAGAGGTCTGCAAGAAAACAATCGAGTTCAGAGAGCACCAAGGATCCCAGAGTCCTGTTCCTCCCCCTTCTTGTTGTGGCTCCGTTGCCTGAGCCTGTGTCATCAGCAGGAGAGGACTCTGAGAGTGAGGGAGAGGAGTTGGCAAGGTCTCCTTCTCCAGGACCCTCCTCTCTGGCAATGCCTCCGGAGGATACCAAAGGGCAAGAGATAGGCCCAGAGCCAAGCTCATCCCCGCAGCCACAGGCGGACAGTGATGAGGGTAATGAGTTTTGGCTGGACCCTCGCCAGCGTCGCAGAGACAGGCGTGCGCAGCAGAAGAAAAGGCGTGCCCGTGATTAGCTGACTCACTGGACCACACCCCACAGGCTATAAAACGGAGTGAGTTAAGCCTTCAAAACTTTTGTGACATACAAAACTAGTAAATCCCTTGGAGTCTTCAGATTTATTCCTCCATTTCGGCTTCAGCTATTATTTCTGGACAATTGTGGTGTGTATTTTCTGCTAAGTTGATAAAGGTCTTGGCAAGCAGATGCTGGGATTGCTGCCAAGCGTCTTATCGGACTAATTGGTTGCCTGCCAGTTTATTTAACCCCCGACTGTCTGAGTGTGTGTCTGTTTGTGTGGCGTGGACAGAACACTTCTTCTCTCCACACACCCAACTCTCTTTTAGCACTGAGGATGTTACCTAGATAAGTAATGAAACTTCTGCAAGCAAGCAACCAAACTCAAGAGAGCCCCAAGGACTATGCAGTTCAATCCTAAAGTACAAATATTCTCTGTCATTGGTATTCAGGTCAGCATACAGACCTAAGAGGTGCGCTGGGAGCTTAAAGCTAAGCTTCCAAAGTGTAGCCCTGCACTCGGACAATTTTCATCTGGACAGAGCCCCACAGACGCTACTTGTGCGTTTAACTCTGATTTGTTGAATTCCAGCACAACTGGAAAAGCTGGAAAATATTACACTAAGCCATAACCCCTTGTCAACTCGCAAAGGATCACTGGCCTGCTCTCGAGTGGCCATAGGCAAGGGGGATGGGAAACCGACGAAGCAACACGGCAGCCATAGACAGGAGCACATTCCAGACATATCTTTCTCAAGGCTCTCTCCCAGGGTTACCTACAGTGGCCGGAGGGGAGTGATCTCTACAATCCTTGCTCCTTTGTGGAATATGATTGATGACAAACCCGGAGGGGAGGGGGGGAAACAGGGTCATGATTAGGGCGGTAAATTACGTGGGGTCAGAGCTGGCTTTATTTGGGTACCTGCCAACATGGAGCTCCTAATAAAAAACTGGATTTCTTTTGAAGCTTGGCTCGAGGCTCATGATTTAATTAGGGCATCCATTGGAACCCTGACAGCCCAATTGTTTCGGTTCATGCACCCTGTGTAGAAGCTTGGGGAAATGTTTGGCACCCCAAATAAACTGGGAGCCAATCTGTCTCCTTTAACAGATGACCAGTTAATAGATGACATTACAGATGACCAACTGATTCCCAAAGCTCCAAGAAAGACTCACCTCCAAGATGGAATTCTTATGAGGCTCGTTCACTTTTCCAGCAAGGCAACAGTGGGAGATGGCGTTGTGAATGATGGACTTGTTTGACTTGCTGCTGGGCTCCTTAAAGAGCTTTGGGCCTGGAAAGAGATAGCAATAGCTCTTAGGCTTCATGATGCTTTACAGTCTCCCCCCTAAACGGTTTACCGAGTCAGCCTCTCGCCCCCAACAATCTGAGTCCTCATTTTACCCACCTCGGAAGGATGGAAGGCTGAGTCAACCTTGAGCCGGTCAGGATCGAACTGCCGAACTGCAGGCAGCAAAATTAACCTGCAGGACTGCATTCTAACCACTGTGCCACACCACGGCTCATGGTTGGATGGTTTTGTAAGCAGGTAAAGCACTCACTGCATCAAATCAACCCTTTAATAGCTCCACCCACTCGCCTACCTTGCCCTTTTGTTTCAAAAGAGGTGGCCAACTCAAAATCTCCTGCTCAACAATGGCGTTTCCAGTGGTGAGATGTTGCCAGTTCAGATTGGTTCAAATGAACCAGTAGTTCCGACCAGCGGGTGGGCCAGGCCCTTCCACCTGCTATTCCGTCCTATATCGTTGTGTTTCTGAAGCTTGCGCAGAAGGCATGCACTTACTCATATTTTTGGTGCTTTGCAAACTGATCGTTACATTATATGATGCCCAACTCTGTGCGTTTCCCTTTGGGTGAAGGATCAAATTGGGACGCTGTGTAGAAACTGCTAAGATTCATCATCCCCTCACCTGTATATTCGGCCACCGAGGCAATCGAAGAGGCGGTGGAAGTGTTCTCCCAATCTCGTTCCATGTTTCGACTTGGGTTCCTGCTCAAGATGGGCAAGGATTCCATAGACTCCACTCTGCCAGAGGAAACACAATCCAATAAAGCGGAATAATTTGTAGCTCAGGAATGAAAAAAAAAGGGGTGCTCTCTGAGCTTGGTTGTTTTCTTGGAAGACATTTCATGACCCAACTAGGTAACATCATCAGCATTACTTAGCTGGATAATCAATCGTCTGCAAGAGCCTGAGTAGCGTAGTGGGGTAATGCCTCCTACAAAGGCAGCATTTAAGATCCAGCTGCCTGCAATTACTTGCGAGTTCAATCCCAGCCAGGCTCAAGGTCAACTCAGCCTTCCATCCTTTATAAGGTGGGTAAATTGAGGACCCAGTTTGTTGGGGGCAATAAGCTGACTTTGTATAAATATAAAAATATACAAAAGTATGAAGGCTATTGCTTAACGCACTGTAAGCCGCCCTGAGTCTCCTGAGAAGGGCGGCATATAAATCAAATTTAAAAAGAAAACAAAACAACCAAGATCAGAGTTACTGTATATAAACAGGGGACAAGCCACACTCACTAGCACTGATGATGTTACCTAGTTGGGTAATGAGAGGACTGAAAGAAAACATCCAAAGTTTGAGAGCAGCATAGAACCCACCCACCCCCACATATTTTCATATGGATTATCTCTGGCCTTCGTTTCCAAAAAGGAAAACAAAATGAGATAAGAGTCACATTCTAGTCTATATTTTTTGTGGGGAGCAGCAGGAAAATAATTCACCAGGGATATCTTTATTGTGGCCCGCCAGAGGCCAGCGGAGCTGGCAGCAGATTCGGACAGTGAGAAAGTTGGGGAGGAACATGGGCCAGTCCTGGAGTCTGGGGAAGGCTCGGATGAAGGCTCTGTGTCGGAGGCAGAGAGGGGGCCAGGGCCGTCTGATAGTTATCAGCTGCCTTCGGAGTCAGAAATCAGTGAGGCAGAAGAACAGCTGGAGCCTGTTCCCAATGTGTGCATGCGAAGAGTTACCAGACGAAGGGAACAGCTAAAGAACAAGGATTGACTAGGGAGTAAGGCCACACAGGTGGACGATGAATGGCCCCTCCCAGAGGGAATAAAAGAGGAGCGAAAGGGGAGTGGAGTTTGCAGGAGACAATCAGTTTGCTTAATTGGTTCGTGCCTCCTTGCTAACTTTTGAAGATATCTGCCTGGCGGCTCTCCAAGCCAGATAAGGTCTGTGACTATAAATTCACCCTTGAAAAACTTCGCTGGATGTGAATGAGAAGAATTCACAGCAACTTAATAAAAGGGGTTTTTTGTCGGGACAAGGAGTCTGCTTCATGTTCTTGGGAATCCTAGTTCAGAACAATGTTTCTACAGATAAGTTAGCAGATGGTCCATTCATTTTCTCATGGTTGTTTTGAAAATATACCGTATTTTCCGGCGTATAAGACGACCCTCCTGAGAGCCATTTAATGCTCATCAGAGCCTTATGGGCTGGTCTGCCTGGTTACAGGAGAATGAGACCCGGCGTATAAGGCGACCCCCGACTTTTGAGAAGATTTTTGTGTGTTAGAAAGTAGTCTTATACGCAGGAAAATACAGTACTTCTAAAGGGAGATGTAGTTCCAGACGAAAGACCGTGACTGACCAACTGAAATTCTTGCGTCGTGGTCAAAGAAGGCAGGAAGGAAACATCCTCCTTTTATTCCCAAAGGCCCAAACTTTCTCTTTACAGGTGCGCTTACCTTTGGGAAGGCGTGCCTCCCGAATGGATGCTCTCCGGCTCAGTTGTTGCTGCAGATGCCAAGGACAAACTCGATCCCGACTGGGCGCTGCTCAGGTTATCAGCTGACCAAAAGAGCAAAAGTGGAGACATTGTCAACACACAGAAACAATTCAGAGCGTCACCAGATCAACTCGAAGTTCAAAGGTGGGGTTGTGCCTTACGGGTAGAGGAATACTTGGTCCCAGAATCGCTGTAAGATTCCTCCCGATGGACTGATTTCGGCCGCGGCTTCTTCGCTTTGGGTCTGGGTTTGCCCAAGCCCTGTTCTTCCAAAATCTGCTGCTGCTTTCGCCGCAAATACTCTTGTTTGATGAGCTCCCGGCGGGCTTTCTCCTCTTCCTTCCGCAGACGGTCTTCTTCAGCTTTTCGCCTGCAAAAATTAAGGAGGGATTCCAGACTCTCGAAGAAGGGCAAAGGAAATGGGGAAGTCGCCAACCAGCTCCTACATCAGGGGTGTCAAACTCAAGGCACGGGGGCCGGATCTGGCCTGCGGGGTGCTTAGATCTGGCCCACAAGGCCGCCCTGGAAACAGCAAAGAACCAGCTCACGGTGGCCCTGCCAGTGAAAACTATCAGGGTATGAAGAGTTAATAGCTGTAAGCTGATGAAAGGTTGTAAGCAGAGGCAGCTGGAAGCTGATGCAATGGAATGAGGCAGCAGGGTTATTGCCAGTTTAAGAAGCTGGGTTAGAAGCTATCTATATAAGGGAAGCCATTAGAGGGCGTTTCCTTCTCCTCGTGCAGCCGTCCCAGGTTCCGTTTTCGGCTGTGATGGCCTCCTGCAATCTGCCAGTTGAAAACGGTCCTCGGGCAGGGGGAGGGGGCACTGCCAGGTCCGTTTTCACTGGCAGAGGGCTGCAAGAGGCAATCACGGCTGAAAACAGGGCCCAAGAGCCCGTTTTCATGGCAGAGCACTTGGCCTACCACAGGTGCCCCCAACATGAATGATGTCATGCTGGTCACACCCACCCTGGTCACGCCCCCCCACCCGGCCTCCCCGAGGTCAAACACAACCCTGATGTGACCCTCAATGAAATCAACTTCAACACCCCTGTCCTACATCTTTCTTCTTCCTTACTGGGGGAAGGGGGGAGAGAAAGATTTACCGAGCTTCATCCCTCTTTTGTTCAACTTCTGCCTCCAGCTGCTGTTTTCGAAGCCGGGTCTCTTCGGCCTTGCGCTGCTGTTTTAAGAGAAAAGCGGCACGTTTCTTCGCCAGCTCATCTTCAGCTTTCTGTTCATCCTAGGAAAAGAAAAAGGGGGAAAAAAGGAATGTCCAAATATTGCCTGCATCGATACGGAGAAAATACACCGACGGTGGCTTTCCTAACCGAACAATTGTCATTTCATCTGTTTACAATAAAATGCAGGCGCTAACCCCTGGGCCAGTTGGTAGATCTTCCCAAGATCCTGATATGCCTTTCGGAATCTTTTATATTACTCTCAGGATCTGAAAGTTTTTAAACCAAACAATACATTTATTAGTTTGGTCTTTGACAACCAGAGGTTGCACTAAGCTAGGGGTCTGCAACCTTAAATACTCAAAGAGCCATTTCCCACAGAAAAGAAAACACCGGGAGCCACAAAACCTGGGTGGGTGTGGCCAACTCGATGTCACTCACTTCCACTAGTCACATGACCCTCCCCAGCCACGCCTACTAGCCGGTCATTAGGGCAGAGAACCAGTTGTTAAAAAACACCAGGAACCACACAATCCTTTTGACATATCTTTCTTTCCTCTCTCTCTGTATCTCTCTGTCTCTGCCCTGGCTGCTTCTCCATCTCCTACTGTCGTCCTTACCTTCTCAGGCCAGGCAAGGAGTGACTGGGAATAGAGGGCAAGGGGTGGGGCCAGCCAATAGTGGGATCACCTGACAGGGAGCCACAGCAGAGGACCCAAAGAGCCGCATGCGGCTCCAGAGCCACAGGTTGCTGACCCCTGCACTAAGCAGATCTCTCCTGCACCTGGAAATTCCTAATTTTGCAATTTTGATCTCTGTTGAGAAGGAAAAAAAACCAGGACACACAAACACACATCTCTGTGTTTGTGTGTATATACATATATGTATATGTAGGTCTTTGGTTATTCGGGTCTTCTCCCGCGTAGAATTGGAAGTATCTTGGCGACGTTTCGACGAAGTCTCATTCGTCATCTTCAGGCTGGTGTTCTCGGCTTCGTGCTTCCAGGAGCTCCAGCCTGAAGATGACGAATGAGACTTCATCGAAACGTCACCAAGATACTTCCAATTCTACGCGGGAGAAGACCCGAATAACCAAAGACCTACATACAAACACTCGCGAAAACCTCAGAAAACAAATATACGTATATGTATATACCGTTTTCCCCAAAATAAGACATCCCCTGATGATAAGCCCAATCAGGCCTTTGGGCACATGGCAATAAGTCCAAGCGCTTATTTCAGGCTCCAAAAAAATGTAAGACAGAGTCTTATTTTCGGGGAAACACGATACGTATATATATACATACATATACATATACATACATGTATGTAATAAATAAATTAGAGCACCCACTGATTGCACCAACACCTTAGCAAAAAGTCTTCCCCATTTCCCTTTAATTATTGCACCCAAAACGATAATCAATTACAAATGTTTTAGCCCATCCTTCTTCCAGCTGCAAGTCCCCAACCTGTGGCCTTCAACTTCCAGAGTTCTCTGCCACGACAAGGTTGGCTGGGGAATTGCGAGAATAAAAATCCAGATTTGAGAACGCTTCAAATCTACCATCTTATGTCCCCAAAGGTGCTTTTTTCCAAGAGGCAAAAATGGGCTTTCTTGTTTTTCTTGGAAGAACGTTTCGCTTCTCATTCGAGAAGCTCCTTCAGCTCTTACGATTTTCAGAAAGAGAAATAAATTAAGACCAGGGTCAAATTAACCCCCTTTTCCTTTAAACGGCGTCCTCCTAATAAAAACACTTTGGACTGCAACGTTACATAGACACGTACCAAGCAAAACTGTCCACTGACACCCCTGTGTGATCGATTGTGGGTTGACGGAAAAGTTACAACTTCATTCCGAAACCATTTCCCCAAAACACAAACACGCAAGTTGCCACTTCGCTCCCAAAACATTCACACACACCCCGAAAAAAATGTGCCAATGAAACAATGATATAAAAATAATCTGCTCCTGGCACACCTGTCTCCAAATTGCAGGAACTGGGTATGTCTAGTTTAATGAAGAGAAGGACTAGGGGAGACATGGTAGCAGTGTTCCAATATCTCAGGGGCTGCCCCAAAGAAGAGGCAGTCAAGCTCTTCTCCAAAGCACCTGAGAGCAGGACAAGAAGCAATGGGTGGAAACTCATCAAGGAGGGAAGCAACTTAGAATTAAGGAGGAATTTCCTGACTGTGAGAACAATTAATCGGTGGAACAACTGGCCTCCAGAAGTTGTAAATGCGCCAACACTGGAAATTTTTAAGAAGATGTTGGACAACCATTTGTCTGAAGTGGTGTAGGGTTTCTTGCCTAAGCAGGGGGTTGGACTAGAAGACCTCCAAGGTCCCTTCCAACTCTTATTCTATTCTATTCCTATTCTAAATATAAGAAGCAGGTCTGGGAACCAAATGGTTTTTTAGATCTTGGTGCCCCTTACCTTGAAGAAGAACCCAACGCCTGATTTCTGGTCCATTTCATTGATTAAATCCGAAGAGCTGCCCTGGCTTTCCACTTCTTCGTCGCGGACTTTTAAATCCGAGAGGTCCACTTCGATGAGGCTGCCTTTGCTCTTGGAAGGCTCTTCGACGGAGACGTTCTCCTTGCCGGAGACATCAAAACAAGCCAGGTGATGGAAGTCCTCCACGTTGCTGTTCTCATCCTTGATGGCTTCCGAGAGGATGTTGGTGTCCCTGGAAGAGGACAAAACGAAGGCCCCTCTCTGATTGTCGTCACAGAGCCGGTAACTCTCAAAGGAAAGCTTCTGCTGAGAAGTGCTACTTGGGCCCAGGATGTTTTCAAGAGCCGTTTCGACTGGCACCTTGGGTGAATTGTTGGGTGGGAACTGTCTCAAGTGGGGCAAGGTGTCCACGCTGGGCGTCGGGGTCTTGATGCGAGGTGTGGTATGGGGACGTTCCTTGGCCACTTTGAGTTCAGATGGCCTTCCTGAACGGGGATTCCGTCCTTGACCGAGCCGGGGTGGCTTGCGGAGATTATTGGTGCCGGGAGGGGAGAGGGGCTCCACAAAGTGGACGGGGGCTTTGATCTTTTGGTCCTGAGAGCCTCCGCGGGTCGAGGACAGGGTTGGGGCCTTCATGAGAAGCTCCTGCTGCTGAGAGATCTTTAGGATGGCCTGCTGAAGGGTGCTGATGGTCTCGTTCAGCTTTTCGATGGAAAGGTCACATTCGTTGAGATCGGCGGAGTCGATGCTCTCTTCCAGCAGAGCCGCCGAGACCCTCTTGCTCTTCTCGATTTCGTGGATGGTGGGCTCTCTGGAAATGCTCTCCTCCACGAAGCCGACCGTTTCCTGAACCTTCCCTTTGGGAATTTCGTCTTCGCCCGCCACCACCTCCTCTTTCGTGAGGAACACCTCCGCCGTTTTGGAATTCAAAGTGTCCTCCTCCAACCCTTCCCCGTTGTGCCCGGAGAACTCCTTGGCGAAGTGTTCCGGCTTCAGGGTTGGCGAGATCTCTGACCCTTTCCCTTTTTTCACTACGTGCAAGAAAGCTGCCTTGCCGAGTTTTAGCCTCTGCCTGGCGGAAAGGGCCTCCACCTTCTTCTTCTGTGCTTCTATGGCCCTCCGCTTCTCCTCCAGCTGCATGTGGAGCTGGACCAGCTCGGACGCCAAGAGATTCACGTTGTCTTTGCTCTGTCTGGCGGGACTCGGTTCCCGCTTCTGTTTCCAGGTGGTGAGCGGAGCCAGACAACACTCAGATCCATCCGGGGTGGTTTTCTGCGAGCTGCTCGTGCTGGATTTTGTTTCGTAACTGTTCAGCCTTTGGAGCTTCCTCTCTGCAAAGCTGGTCATCCGAGCGCTCCCGCTGGTCATGGAGACGCTGCTCACCTGGGAAATGGTGCTCAGGCACGGGCTGGATCGCCCACTGGCATCGTCTTTGTCTTCGTGCTCCTTGACTTTCATGTCTTCCTGAAGCTTGGCCGATTCTTCCTCTCCGATGTACTTGGCGATCAGAGGGTGCTCCTCGGCCGCCAAGTCTTGGTCGGCTTCTTCCATGTCTAGGATGGACGAGTCGGAATCCTGCCTGACCATGGTCCACGAGGTCTCCGCCCGGTGGGAACTGGGGCTTTTCAGATAACCGAGGTTGGTGCCGCCGCTGGACACGGCCTCCTCCTCCGCTTTGGCGGCGTGCAGGAAGAAGCCCGTAAACGGCCGCTCTTGAGAGGTCTCCAAACTGCTGCTTGCTTGGGGGCAAAAGGGTTCCATCCTGACGTCTGAGTGATGGACAACTGGCTCTGCCAAACTGGGGCCCGCGATCACGGTTAGTTCAGAACTAGAACCCAGGTTAAAAGTCCTGTTAAGGCTGTGATCGCCGTGACCGCCATTGGTTTTCTTATGGGCCAAAGCCGCATGCCCCTCGTTCGGTCTCTTGGGCGTGTAACCTCTCGCTTTCCCTTCTCCGCACTCGTCCTCCTTATTGGTGACCTGCTTCTCCTTGGCTGGCCGTAAAACGGCAGGCATTAGCGGCTCCAGGAAAAAGCTCTCCGGCTTATTGTCCGTAGCTTCGCTCGGGGATTTCGGAGTCCAGGCGGTACCGACAAAGCCAGGGGAACGAGCCGGCGGAGCGCACTGAAGTTCCAGGCTGCCGTGGTTCAGGGTGGCGCCGGGGCGAATGATGGCAATCAGTTCTTCCTCGTCGTCCTCCATCTCCACGTTGTTCAGCAAGCTTTTCCCGCTGTTTTTCACAGGGGCGGAGGGGAGCTGCTGTTTCGGGGTGATGTTGACGATGTTTGATGCCAGGCTGTCTTTGCTGATGGATCTGGCGAGACTGATGCTATCGCTGGAGCTGGGGTCTGCATCGCTGCTCGCCACGTGGTGAAGACCAAACGGTGCGGGTTGTGAAAGGGGCCTAAAAGAGACAACTATTAGAAGCATGCTTTGGGGAGAGGAGAGTATATATATACTCTGTGTGTGTATGTGTGTGTGTGTGTAAGTGTCTGTGTGTATTCTTTTCGTAGGTTTTTATATGTATTTTTCTCTCAGCTAGGTTTTTTCCTACATAAATCACGATCTTTATATAGCCATAGTTCAGTGAAATCTCATTCCCTAGTTTCTAGGCTTTATCAGACATCAAACCAGCATTTTGCTGTTATCTATCTATCTGTCTGTCTGTCTGTCTGTCTGTCTATCATCTATCTACAGTATCTATAATCTGTCTGTCTATCTATGTCTGTCTTCCATCCCTATCTATCTCTCTGCTATCTTTCTCTCTCTTTATGTATCTCTCTCTCTATATATAGATCTATCCATCCATCCATCTATGTCTCTCTCTCTCTTTCTTTCTATCTCTTTATGTTTCTCTATCTCTCTACCCCTTCCTTCCTTCCTTCCTTCCTTCCTTCCTTCCTTCCTTCCTTCCTTCCTTCCTTCCTTCCTTCCTTCCTTCCTTCCTTCCTTCCTTCCTTCCTTCCTTCCTTCCTTCCTTCCTTCCTTCCTTCCTTCCTTCCTTCCTTCCTTCCTTCCTTCCTTCCTTCCTTCCTTCCTTCCTTCCTTCCTTCCTTCCTTCCTTCCTTCCTTCCTTCCTTCCTTCCTTCCTTCCTTCCTTTCTACTAGCCACTCAGCTTACCAAAGGATTAACTCTGGATGGCTTACAATATTAAAAAAGGACAAAACTATTTTATCGAACAGAGCACAAATTAAAGGGAAAATAACACTATATCAGAGTTGACCAACTCTGGCTTAATAAAAATATACTTAGTTTAGTTTAGTTTAGTTTAGTTTTTTAAAAAAAAAGCGTTATAGGTTTACAGAGAGCCACTGAAGTTTGCTGCCTTTAGCAAGGAGCACTCAGGGATTCGAAATCTGTCCCTGATTATTTGGTTCAACTTCAAGGCAGGCTGTCAACGGGCCTGATCCACCAAGCAGCTGGCAGGATTTACCTTTGCTTCTTCTCTGGCCACGCAAGGATCGAATCCCGAGGCTGCCCGTCTGCCCGAGTCAAGGAATTAGACCGATGCCGTTGGTCTAAAATAAAAAAGGACCAACAGGTCACGCAATGTTTTTAACGAACACGCTTGCTGATATTTAAATCCTTTAAAAATAAAAAACAACCACCCATATTTGCTCTATTTATATAGCGGCCTGTTTATTCAGGACAGCCTGAATAAACGAGTAATTAGGCCCAGGTAAAAATAATGCAGCAAACTAATAATAGATGCACGAAAACATAAGGACATAAAGCAAAACTTCATCCAACAGGTTCGTACCACTTTCTGACCCAGTGCCGGGGTCGGCCGGGGGGGGGGGGGGAGGCTGGAGGAGGGGCAAGCTAGACCTTTAATGCCTTTTGAAAGGCATTAGAAGCTCCCAGTTAAGGTAACTGGGGCAGCTGGAAAAAGTAGAGGTGTTATAAGGGCGTATTATGTCAATCACCCTTATTAAGCAGGAGGACTTGCATGGCACCTGACCTCTGAAATGTCAATTCCCCCCAGGGATTAGACCCAGCTGTCCTTTTTTAAAAGGCCTTAAAGACATAATTTGTCACTGGACCTGGGGGAGGCGGGGGGGAGGGGGCCAGGAGATATGCAGCGGTTGCGTTTTAAATTCTGCGGAATTTGTTTTTCCTGAAATTGCAGTTTAAATGAATGTCGCTGTTTTCTTGTTTCTTAGGGTGTTTTCCGCCAGTTTTTGAACCTCCCAGAATCATGAAATTGAGATGGGAGATAGGGAGGGAAGGAAGGAAGATTTGGAGAGGGGGAAGGAAGGGAGGGAGGGAGGAGGAAGTCTAATGAATTATATAATTTTGAGATGCCCTTGAACAAGGAGGGAGGGAGGGAGAGAGAAAGAAAGAAAGGAGGGAGAGAGGGAGGGAGGAAGCAAGCAAGGAAGGAAAAAAGGAGGGAGGAAGGAAGGAAAAAATAAAGAAGAGAGGGAGGGAAGGTGGGAGGAAAGAAAGAAAGAAAGAAAGAAAGAAAGAAAGAAAGAAAGAAAGAAAGAAAGAAAGAAAGAAAGAAAGAAAGAAAAGCAAGCAGAAAGGGAAGGGAAGGGAAGGGAAGGGAAGGGAAGGGAAGGAAAGGAAAGGAAAGGAAAGGAAAGGAAAGGAAAGGAAAGGAAAGGAAAGGAAAGGAAAGGAAAGGAAAGGAAAGGAAAGGAAAGGAAAGGAGGAAGGTAAAGTTTAAAGGTAGTTTCCTAACCTCCTTGCTAAAGCAAAAACAGTCCTCTACCGTTCCCCAAAACCAATGCACCAACCTAACTCATTCATACAATTATAATTCTATAATTATGAGGTGCCCTTGAACAGGGAGGGAGGGAGGTGAATTCTATAATTTTGAGGTGCCCTTGAATAGGAAGAAGGGAAGGGAAGGGAAGGGAAGGGAAGGGAAGGGAAGGAAGGAAGGAAGGACAGACGGACCATCCTCAGGGCAGTATTAAAACAGCTAGATGCCCCTTCAGCAGCCATGAGACCTTCACACCCCAATTCTCTCTCTCCCTCCATCTCGAAAGTTGTTCCTACATGAATCACAAGAAGGGGGATTGAGCAGTTACCTGAGGTGTCTTCCCCCTGTGCCGTCTTCTGTTGCTTCTGCCTTAAAGGCAGCAAAGGGTGCGACGGGCTGAAGGCAGGACTTCCTTTGACGCTGTTGGGAAACACATAGAAAGGGTCAGCCGTTTTTTGGTGAAACAGGCCTTCTTTTCAAACAGAATGGGCAAAAGGAAACCCCTATCGATTGACCCCTCCCAAAATGCCAATCACAGCAAAACAAACAACAACAACAACAACAAAAACCCCCTCACTAAAGTCAGGTGCGATTCAGCCTAAAATCATAATCAGGCATTGAGGTTGTTCTGAAGTCGACAATGCACATGGTCTTAAAATGGAACAAGGGCTTTAAAAAAAATAGTAATAATAATAAGGAAAGAGGAGTGAGTAAGAATCTAGGCCTCTGGGGATTCTGTCTTCAAAATTAATTACTGTAAACTCGGCTAGGGAGGAGGAAGCGACGGAGGCAGGAAAAAAAACAGGCCGGCAAGGTCACCGCGCAAAGCAGTTCCAACACAGGATGAGATTATCCCAGAGGAAAAGTAGGACAGCCCCAAAGGCCCAAAATTATTTGGGTCAAGATGTAATGAATAAATCCGGGAAATGAATTTGGAGAACAGCTTTTTTTTTCCGCCGAGTGGCTGAAACGGGGAGCTTCTTCAGACTCCCCTTGTCCGCTTTGTGTTCTTGGCTAGGTTTTAACCTCGGGTTTGTTTCTGCAAAAACGTGCCCGTTTCCGACTCAATTAAATTTCCCTCTTGACTGCTACGCTTTTCGGAAGCGTCCCTTGGAGACTAGGATTTCGATTTGTATGGGAGGATGGAGGTGAAACACCACGGCCAAGGAATAGAATAACAGAGTTGGAAGGGACCTTGGAGGTCTTCTAGTCCAACCCCCTGCTTAGGCAGGAAACCCTGCACCACTTCAGACCAATGGTTGTTCAACCTCTTCTTAAAATACTCCCAGTGTTGGAGCATTCGCAACTTCTGCAGGCAAGTTGTTCCACTGATGAATTATTCTCACTGTCAGGAAATTTCTCCTTAGTTCTAAGTTGCTTCTCTCCTTGATGAGTTTCTACCCATTGCTTCTTGTCCTGTCCTCAGATGCTCTGGAGAATAGCTTGACTCCCTCTTCTTTGGGGCAGCCCCTGAGATATTGGAAGACTGCTATCCTGTCTCCCCTGGTCCTTTGCTTCATTAAACTAGGCGTACCCAGTTCCTGCAACCATTCTTCCTATGTTTTAGCCTCCAGTCCTCTAATTTGTTGCTCTTCTCTGCACTCTTTCTAGAGTCGCCACATCTTTTTGACATCGTGGCAACCAAAACTGGATGCCGTATTCCAAGTGTGGCCTTACCAAGGCATGATAAAGTGGTATTAACACTTCACGGGAAGGAAGCATGGACACTCCCCTCAGTCTTAGGTGGATAAGGAGCAGAGCTTCCATTAAAGTTGATAGATAGATAGATGATAGATAGATAGATAGATAGATAGATAGATAGATAGATAGATAGATAGATAGATAGATAGATCGACCGACAGATGATAGATAGATAGATAGATAGATAGATAGATAGATAGATAGATAGATAGATAGATAGATAGATAGATAGATAGATAGATAGATAAAGTCTAGCACTCCGATCAGAACTAACAGGACACCTTTTGCTACCGTTCTTAGCTTCCGAAACCATCAAACTATTTCAGGATATTTGAAATACCTGCTGCAGGTTTCCTGCGAGAGTTGACTCGGAGGCTGCATGTCAGCTGTACTGGAGACCGCCGGACTCGGCATGAAACTCCGCTTTGTGGCATTGGAAATGGGTACCGACGGGCGGCTGCTCTTCTGATGCAGCATGGTTTTAGCTAGAACACACCAGGGTTAGTGTTAACTGGCGCTCCAACATTCAACAACAACAACAACAACAAAAAGACACTGGAAGAATCTGCTAAGATTTAATTTCACAGCATATAGACAGATTTAACCATAGTTTCAACTATGGGGAAAATGTGAGCATCCTAGACCAGGCCAAGTCCCCAAAAATGCCAGGGCATTTCTAGATGCCTGGCACCCTGACAAATCATAGACACATAGACATTTCCTCCGTCTCCTCTTGCTCTTTTCACCAGGAGTGGAATGTCTCCATCGTTTTTTTTTTTTTTTTGTCAAGATGAGCCACGGTGGGGCAGTGGTTAGAGTGCGGTACTGCAGGCTACTTCTGCTGACTGCCAGCTGCCTGCAATTTGGCAGTTCGAATCTCACCAGGCTCAAGGTTGACTCAGCCTTCCATCCTTTCTAAGGTAGGTAAATTGAGGACCAAGTTTGTGGGGGCAATAAGCTGATTTTGTATTAAAAAAATATACAAAAATATGAAGGCTATTGCTTAATGCATTGTAAGCAGCCCTGAGTCTCCAGAGAAGAGCGGCATATAAATCAAATTTTAAAAAAAAGCTCCAGCACCTCTCCACCAGTAATCAGCACCCAGATTAATCCAAGACCAACAATAAAGTAAACAATACCCCAATCAAGCAACTGCCAAAAAGCCATCAGTAAACAGCCCAACCAAAGAATCTCTAAGACCACTCTCCACCCAGACAGACAGGAAAGTCAGTGGTATACAAACTGACAGCAAACCCCACTCCTTACTAGCACTGATGATGTTACTTAGTTGGGTAATGAAACGTTTGCAAGGAAAAAAGCAAGCTCAGAGAGCACCCGGGAACCCCTCATTGTTAAAAGATGAGAAGCAAAAGGCTGAAATGAAGGGACGCCCCCCCCCAACCTGTGCGAATAACCTGCTGTTTTTTTTAAAAAAAGAAAACTACCGTATTTTCCGGCGTATAAGACGACTGGGCGTATAAGACGACCCTCCTCAGAGCCATTTAAGACTTATGGGCTGGTCTGCCTGGTTACAGGAGAATGAGACCCGGAGTATAAGACGACCTCCGACTTTTGAGAAGATTTTTGTGTGTTAGAAAGTAGTCTTATATGCAGGAAAATACAGTATTCTAAATTTTTCTAAGGAGAGCTCCAGCAGGGGGAACCTAGGAGCGGTTTCAAAATCCACAACCAAGATGAAAAAAAAGAAAAAAGAAAAGAAAGGAATTGAGGAGTTTGCATCTCTCTAAGGAGCGTAAAAGCCGTCTTCCTTCCGATATGGAGGAGGTTTCAGCTGCCGCTCATCCCGGCCACCTTGGAAGCTGGGAAAAGCTTCGGTTATGACCGAGCGGGGTTGATTATGAATCGCCTCGAATTTCTCTAGAGCAAGCCAACACTCATGAGGTCATCTCTGCAATGCCAGGAGAGGCTCTGAAAGGTAATTCTTGGCAGGCCGAACTTCATCTTTTAAGTAGAGGAATACACTCTTTCCTTTTTCAGGCACTCAGACAAGGGAGTATCTGCTATCACTGAATATTGGGAGACCAGACCGGGAATTTTTGCTTGTTAAGTTTTTAGATTTTTATCCCACTTTTTTCATACAGCTCAAGGCAATTAATATATCTAATATTGGCAATAAAACATCTGTAAGAAAAGCACCAAGCTCAGAGAGCACCTAGGACCCCACAGTCCTTTTCCTCCTCTTCTTCCTCTCCCTTATCCTTGTTCCCCTCCACTCCACAAACCCACTCCCTTCTAACACTGATGATGTTACCTAGCTAGGTCATGAAACAGCTGCAAGGAAACCAAGCTCAGAGAGCACCAAGGAACCGACGGTCCTTCCTCCTGTTTTCCCCACAACAACCTCCCTCTAAGGTGAGCTGGGCTGAGAGACAGCGAGAGAGAGAAAGGGAGTGGCCCAAATTCCCTCTGTTCTGACCTAGTCTCCCTTAACAAGCAGGAGGCAGGAATTGGTCCCGGCAAAACCTCTTTTATTTACACGACTGTGAATTCCTTTCATGCACAGTCAGCCAGGTTTATCCAAACAGTTTTTCAAAGGAATATTTATCAATACAGACCTTATCTCGTTTGGCAAGCTGCCACGTGAATAGTTTCCAACCACAGTACAAGGCCAGAGTCACGGAATAAACGAATTGTTTCCTGCAAAAGCCCACACTCACCGTTCGCTCCTCTTTTGTTGCCTACGGGAGGGGCCAATTACTTCCAAGGTGTGGCTTTACTCCCAAGTAGACCCTGCTATCTGAGTTTTGGCTTCTGGCAGCTCTGCGCATGCGCACACCGGGAACAGGCTCCAGCTGTTCCTCTGCCTCACTGCAGTCTAACTCCCTCTCTGCCTCTGACGCAGAGCCCTCGTCTGAGCTTTCCCCAGCCCCCAGGACTGGCCCAAGTTCCTCCCCAACCTCCTCACTGTCCGACACTGCTGCCAGCTCCGCTGACCATCGGCAGGGGACAACACCCTCCTCTTTAGACATTTTCAGCATCTTGACAAAGAAGACCAATCTGTAGTGGTGAACACAAGGAAGACTTGAGAATATCCACCAGGGTAAAGACAGGGAAACCAATTCCACTGTAAAATTTCTTCGCCGCCACCGACGAATCCTCCCCAGCCCAAATCAAGACTCACCATCTTTCACTTCTTGGAGGTCCCTGGGGCGCACAAAATCTGGCTTGACGTTCTCAAACCACCAAAATAATTCGGCAATGAAAACCATTACATTGGGCTGGGGAAAAAGAAGAGGGGTGTGTGTGTGAAAGGAATATAAACCAAATCTCCTACGCGTTACTGAAAAGCGTTTTCGCCGCCTTCCCTCTCACTCTTACCTTTAGAACTAACGGGGCGTACAACATATCTTCCAAAGTGAGGTAAAAGCATTTGTTCAGGTACTCGTTGGCAAATTCTCGAAGCAACTGGATGTTATAGATGCTGTCTGCAATCGAGGTCACCTCTTTCAAGCATATTTCTAGGAATTGGAAGGAAGGAAGAGAATTACCACCAAAAATAGCCACTCCGTTTCCATGGCTCCAGACAGAGGACATCCTCAGGAACTTGACACCGTTCGAAGGCTGCAATACTAAGATTTCCCAGCCAACAGGAAGTAAAGAAATTCTAAGACTTGAAATCCAGAAAACGCAGGGATTTGTTTGTGTGTGTGTGTGTGGGGGGGGGGGAGAGTCTCTGACAATTCGCCGCAGCCAACTTTCCATGGGATAAGATTTACACGGATATCAAAGAAATGGTAGGATGGAATCATTAAAGAAAGGATGCAAAAAAAGAGGGTCAGAATGAAATGCGAATGACAAAAATTCAAGTGTTTTTTTTTTAAAAAAAATATTTTAAATCACTAAATTGAATTGTTAGCGGCGAGTGGGCAGTGGAGAGCTGGCTGCAGCGAGTTGGACGTTGGTGAGTTGTCTCAGGGCGAGTTGGCCGTGATGAGCTGGCCGTGATGAGTTCGCTACAGCGAGTTGTCCCCTTCAGATTGAGGGAGTCTGCTTTGAGATGGGAATTTCTCCGTTCAAAGTAGCGCCCGGAAAAATACATCTCAAGTCAGAGGCCGGAACAAATAAAATAATGAACATCCAGTTAATTCTAGAATATAAAATAATAAATAACAGATAAAATCTACATTCAAATCACAATTCGGCACCTAAGTCTGTCAGTAAAAGATAAAGGTTCCCCTCACACATATGTGCTAGTCGTTCCCGACTCTAGGAGGCGCTGCTCATCTCCGTTTCAAAGCCGAAGAGCCAGCGCTGTCCGAAGACGTCTCCATGGTCATGTGGCCGGCATGACTCAACACCAAAGGCGCATGGAACGCTGTTCCCTTCCCACTGAAAGTGGTCCCTATTTTTCTACTTGCATTTTTTACCTGCTTTCGAACTGCTAGGTTGGCAGAAGCTGGGACAAGTCACGGGAGCTCACCCCATTACGCGGCGCTAAGGATTCGAACCGCTGAACTGCCGACCTTTCGATTGACAAGCTCAGCATCTTAGCCACTGAGCCAGCACGTCCCTTACACATTTACACATGTAAATGTTAAATGTTAAACATGTAAATGTTAGGTCAGTTACACATGGCCTAACTATACTATAATATCAATCCATAAACTGTGAGGCCCGTAGTCATTAAATACTAAAATGAAAAAAAAAATAGTAACGCAAAAGAGTTTGCTACAGTAGTTGTGTAAAATAGCTACAGTGGA
This sequence comes from Coluber constrictor foxii, assembly GCA_038048745.1. Lineage (NCBI taxonomy): Eukaryota > Metazoa > Chordata > Lepidosauria > Squamata > Colubridae > Coluber > Coluber constrictor. The sequence continues at coordinate 10,462,085 of CM075968.1, forward strand.
TTAATCAAGTCCCAAAACAGTGACAAGGAAGGAACAACCTTGTTTAAGAAGCTTACAGATTACAGAAAATTGCAGGACATCACTTATCACAAAGGCAAAGAAACTGACTTTTTCCCCCCCTCCAGAAATCGGAGCAAAAATGAAGCAATTGTGTTCCGTTGCTTTCAGCCAGAGAAAGATGCTTTAACGTGAGCTAAATATCCCCCACTGTGACTGGATCACTCCCTTAGAATACGATAAGAGTTATAAAGGACACCACAATTAATCAAATGTCACAGTCAGCTGCCTACTTATATCTGTGTGTGCTTCACTGCGGTGACAAACTGTCATGAACTGTGGGGAGGTGAAATGAAAGGGGGAATGCTTGGGGAAATGAAAGTAAGTGCACTATCTCCTCGAGATGCTGCCTCAAGGTCACTGACAGTTATGAAAACATCTTGATTGGTTATACAGGGGCAATGAAAGACAGTTAAGGGAGGGTCTGACAATCCTCTATCAGTTTGGCATCTCCTAACATTCGATTCAGGCAGGATTTGTTGTTTTTTTTTTAAACTCTGTTACCGACGTACCATCAAGCTTCATTTGTTCGGGGCAATAATAATGGATGACAGCCAGCAAAGCAGCTCCATCGCTACAATCCTTCATCAGGTCTTCAAGTAATGGGAAGAAGGGCAGCTGTCGACTCGAGAGATGATCTCGGCGGTAACGCACCTGAGGAAGGAAGGCAAAACTTCTGAGATTTCCCATCCCGTTTTTCATTCGTTCAGAGCTCACGGTTTGGTGTTTTTTTCCCACCCCCACAACCCTCGAGGTCGATTGTGACTGGGCCAAAGTCACCCAATGAATGAGATTCCAGGCTGAGTTAGAACTCAAGTTTCCCCAGGGCTCTTCTGAAATATTTCTGCCCTGATTTAAGCCAGCAACTTTCTATTTTACAAGGCGTTATAATCCTTTTGCTGTTATAAGCATTTGGTTTTGCGAACCCTTGCTTGCTAATTTTGGAATCGTCTTTCTAAAGGCAGACCCTGCGCGAAAGCCAATATTCTTAAGAATACTCTTCTTTTTAAGCTAATATTCTTAAGAATACTCTTCTTTTTAAGCTAATATTCTTAAGAATATTCTTTTTAAGCTAATATTCTTAAGAATACTCTTCTTTTTAAGCTAATATTCTTAAGAATACTCTTCTTTTAAAGCTAATATTCTTAAGAATATTCTTCTTTTTAAGCTAATATTCTTAAGAATACTCTTCTTTTAAAGCTAATATTCATAACAAACACACCGGGGGGAAAAAGTACAAAGGCAAAAGGTTTGTAACCATCTAATTAGTATTTTCACTACAATGGTATATCTTCTGTTTCCACCCACTACCAACACATACTAATTTAACTATTAATCTGATTCTTGGTGCGCCAAATCAACAATCTACTTCACTTGTAAGTTGTTTCTGATAAAATAATTAAGGGGACCATTTCCAGCACTCTAACTGAGCATACAAAGCCTCCCCATAAATTCTTCGCACATTATTGAAATATATAAATATATTAATTTAAATATTTAAATTTCAAAGGCCACTATATAATATTGAAACCAAAAAAAAGAGGCAACTGAACGCTCCACCAGTTTAGCAAAAAAAGCGCAATAAGTAAAAAAATAAATTAAAAATGCAACACTTCATATTATATTGAGCTCTTACAGCCTTTTAACTGATACTTACCAGCGCTAGACCCACTTTTCTCGAGAATAACCCAAAACATAAAATGCAAACTTGCGATTCAGCTAAGTAAGGCCATCATGTCTCTGTATGAAATATTTGAGGAAAGCTAAGGCTGAGAAATTATTTTTGCCAATCAGTCTTGCCTGCTTGGGAGCTCTGAGCGGAACGGGAAATGCAACGTTACAGAACCGGTATCAAATTTCAGAATTGGTATCAGCTAGGCAAGAGCTAAGAAGCGTTGCCAAAATCTTGAAATCATATTGCAAAACAAAAGTATTGAAGAATACAACTTAATCCATGGGACAAAGGTCCCCTTCTGAACAACTGAAGTGTGATACTTTTGCAAAGGGCTTGCGTTTCATTCAGCCAGAGGCTTTCCACAAATTGTTGTGTAATGTGAATCATACTGTACCATGGAGCATAAGTCACTAGATGTATCATGTAGTATCGGTCTTAAGCAAAATTATCATCGTCATTGCAAGCTAGAAGATGGCAACCAGAAATCGTATATAATTTCAATTTAATCATCTTCTTTTAACGACCCCATAATCACTTGCGGGGTGGAGTCTGGGCGACTGAATGGAGCTATCAGATTGTTTACTGGCCGGATGCCCTTCGTGTCGCCAATGCAGAGTTTTGTTCTGCATATATATTCTCATTGTGCCCAGAGAGAGAAACTATCTGCCTCTACCTAGGATTAAATTCACAGCCTCCTGATTGTGAGGCGAGATCTCTACCTCCAGGCCACTGCATATCATATCATTTCAATTTAATGTTACGTTAAATCTTGAGCACAATTATTTCCCAAAGTAAGGTGAACTGATGGGTTTAAAAGTCCTCACTCTAGCCCCTCTGCTTTCAGAAGCCAAAGCAGCAAAACGGGAGTTGAGATTTCTCTTCAAATTGCAGGGCCTCCTTAGAAGATCAAAGCCTGCCGTTTAATCCTGAACTCTCGACTTCATTGGGAGAAGTCTAAACTGCATTTAATTTTAGCGATCATAATGAACCGGAAGGATTTTTCCATGGGGGTGGCCATTTTTTGGGGGGGGGGGGATATCTTTTGGGAGGGACAGAATTTGCTGACCTCCGCGCGAAGTTTTCTCTCACAAAAGGAAAGGATCAATGGGCCATTTTAGCGGAGCATACATTGGACGGTGTCGCTGTGCTAAATAAATTTTTTAATCCCGATGTTTACAAGCTGGAGGTGGCCTCGGGTGGCAGTAACTTTTCCCAAAAAACTCAACCACCGCTTGCTATTCTTAATCAGCATCGGATGCCCTGGTGTTGGTCCAAGTCAACATTTATGAAACCTTAAGCATTCCGTCAATAACGCTGTTCAGAAACGGGGTGTTTTATGCCTATATGCCATCGGGCAGCTGAAATTCTAACTTCCAGTTAATTGAGCAAGCGGTAGGCTCAACAAAGACTAGGGAGAGAGTGAGAAGGACGCAGGAGGACCACGCTGGAGCAGCCCCTTTTGTCCATCTGCAAATATTGTGATGGAGCACAAGGAAAAAGCAACTCTAGCTAGGGTCAAAGAGGGAATCAAGTCTTAATAATACCATTTCAGACAGGTTTTTCTTAAAAACCTCCAGTGTTGGGAGCCGCCATAACTTCTGAAGGCAAGCTGTTCCACCAGTTAATTGTCCTCACTCTTAGGAAGTTTCTCCTTAATTCCAGGTTGCTTCTCTCCTTGATGAGTTTCCATCCCTCGTTTCTTGTTTTGCCTTGTGATGCTTTGGAGAATAGCTTGACCCCCTTGTCTTTGTGGGAGCCCCTCAAATACTGGAAGACTGCTATTATGTCACCCCTAGTCCTTCTTTTCATTACACTAGACATACCCAGTTCCTGCAACCATTCTTCATACATTTTTTGCCTCCCAAGTCCTTAATCATCTTAGTTGCTTTTTTTTTTTGCACTTTTCCAAAGTCTCAACATCTTTTTTTTAATGTGGTGACCAAAACAGTATTCCAGATGTGGTCCTATGAAGGATTTATAAAGTGGTGCTAATACTTCATGTGATTTGATTTTGATTTAGTGGACCAATATGATAATATGCAGGAATTTAGAGGGGGAGGGGAATGGACTTTTTACTACGAGTAAGTTTTCCAAAACAAGCTATGTAAATCCAAATATACTGACCAATTCCTTATTTTAAGGGAATTTACTTTAAATTGACCAGCTTCATCTTAACGCTTGCAAAGGAGGAGTCTTTCGAAATAGAACGGACAATCTAGAGTTTCCTTGCTTTTCTTTCTAGAGTTTCGGCATCGCCAACGGTGAAATCGGCCTAGTGATGGATGCCACCAAGTTACAGTACGTAGAATCGTGAAATGAAATCTAAAAGTTTTCGCTGTTAAAAAAAAGAACGCCCGGAGCCGAGAAAACGTTGCGAACGGTGGAAGGCGGCGCTTTGAATGGAAGCAAATCAAAAGACCGATGGAAAGCCAATGGGTTTTTGGTGGATGACAACTCTTCATACAGAATTAATTGACTTACAGGCACTAATTTCCAATACCATTTTGAAGGAGACTGGTTCGGGAAGCAAGGGGATGGAAAGGTAGGGAACAGGAGAGGAACATCATCAGTGCATGTTACAAAGCAAACTTTACGTGAGCCTCACCCGGGGTCATGCTGTCATATTGCGAACGGGTTCGACACGGGAAAGATTTTTTTTTTAAAAAAACAAAAATTCAAGAAACATTTCTTTAGAGGATCTGCATGCATAGAAATCTCTTTGGGAGCTCATTTCAAAGTCTGACTGCGCAATATGAAAATTCGACAGCAGCCTTTTCCACACCAGCTAAGAATATCTCGGCAGGACTTAGAAATTGCACTCCCACTGTTGTGCTTCGTGCTTCTCAAATATTCTAATGCTGGAAGTGCAACGGCACGGGTTAGTTAACGTCTAGTACTTAAAAGGAACGAAAGGGGAAGGATTGTACACATGCACCACCAATTCTTCTGAATAATTCTATAGATCAGTGGTTCTCAACCTTTTCTTCACCGCGGGCCACCTTTAAATATCTTTTGTGGCCACCGACACCCTTCCCCCCAAGACTTAACTCAAGATTGAAATCATAATATTTCTCCAAGCCATCGCGGAGGTCCTGTGACATTATGGTGTCTGTGGACCACAGGTTGAAAAACCACTGCTATAGAGGTTACTTTCCTTAGTGCTTGAGAAGATCCAAACGGCATCAAATCAAAGGACTCTTACTAATATAAACCTCTCAGCAGATGTTAAAACCGCCCACTCACCTGCCTCAAGACTACATTTCCCACCACCACCACCACCACCACCCCGCGCACAAAATGAAATATCAGAGGTTAAACAAGATGCAGTTTTAACAGGTATTGTTTTTTTTTAAAAAAAATATCTGGAAAATGTGACGAATATAAATTAAATACGGTATAAAGTACAATGTGGGATGCAAAGTAAACTTTTAAAAGTGGACTGTCACAGCGGTCCCCAAAGTCCATTCGTTTCGAAACCATGGCACCTCGGCAGACCGTGAGTGAAACCTCTTAAGTATTCAAATCAAGATAGATGATAGATAGATAGATAGATAGATAGATAGATAGATAGATAGATAGATAGATAGATAGATAGATAGATAGATAGATAGATAGATAGGGTGGATGGATGGATGGATGGATGGATGGATGGATGGATGGATGGATGGATAGATGGATGAGAGAGAGAGAGAGAGACAGACAGACAGACAAACAGAGTAGATGGATGGATGGAAGATAGATAGAGAGAGAGAGAGAGAGATGGATGGATGGATGGATGGAAGGAAGGAAGGAAGGAAGGAAGGAAGGAAGGAAGGAAGGAAGGAAAAATCAAGAGCAACAAAGCAATTTTGTAGAAGGGTGCAAGACAGGGTAATAAATTCTACTGATCTAAGAGCAAAGGCAGACAGGAAAACAATGAGGTTTGCTTCCAATTCACAGCCCCATGAATCAATTAAACATCCCATTTCATCTAATGTGCTTTACCTTTTGATGACCTGGGCTTTCCAGTAATTGCTGTTTTAATTTAATCTCCTTTTCCGTGATCTCTCTCATTTTTAGGTTCACCTAAAAGAGCAGAGGGGGGAGGGAGGGGAAAAAAAGCTAATGAGGGCAACTGTATTCCTTTCCCTGATTTTTGTTTTGACTGCCAAAAACAATCATTTCTTCCTGCCTTCTCAATCTCCCCAGGGAGTATTCCGCCTATCCACAACTCTTGTGTGCTTCACTCTCTTTTTCTTGCAACCCAATCCAGATGACAATCAAATACAATTAGCAGCTTCAAATTTCTAGCAACAGAGATGCTCCAAATACATTCACACACTTCCTATATAGGCACCCTCTCCAAGTCACAAATCAGCCCCCAAGCCATAAAAACAAAATTACCCCCAGACCTAAGTAAATGGATTTCCCGTGTTTAATTTCCTACCCAATTTCTAATGCGTTTTTGAAATTAAGTCCGATATTTCTGATTGCATACTTATTTTCTGAAATATAAGCACGAGAGATAATGATTTTTACACTCTCCGTTTTTGCACCTCTCTGCGCTGGCTAATTTTATTTATCCAAGGTTTATGTTTATTCAAGCTGCTTATTCATGCTGCTTAGAACCAAGGTGACTTTTCTTACAAAGTTAGGTAAAAGTACGGCCTAGGAACTCTTTTCTTCCCCCCCTCGCTTTCATAATATTAGAAGACACAATGGTACCCTAGTTGCAGCCTCTCACATGGGTGCTCGCCAATAACCGGACACTTCCACATCAAATCGGCTCACGGTTTACCTTGTTAATCCAGAATATCATCGCATCCTCCAGATCGTACGGCAACTCCTTCGAGGCACTGAACGTGGAAAAACACTTGACACTGGCCACGACTTTCTCAATGCTGATCATCTCGATGGTGTAGGCCATCATGAGAGCATCAATCATGGCCATGTGAGGACTCTACAGGGCCGGGGGGGAAAAAAAGCAACAAGCCATATTGGGTTTAATCCCCTTCTCGAAAAGATCGAGAAAAGTGGTTGGCCAGTTTAGGACTGGCACCTGTTGTGGCCCCGTCCTCTGAGCCTATCCCTTTGGAGGAAGGAAGCTCTGAGCAGGAGGAAGAGGAGCCAGCCAGATCTCCCAGCCCCCCCCCTCTGGCACCGGCTCAGGTGCCAGCTGAAAGAGAGCCAAGTAGTGGGGAAACAGGTGTCTCAGATGAGAGTGAGGGAGAGACGTCATTCCTGGACGCACGCCAAAGAAGGCGAGACAAAAGAGTATTGCAGCTGCGGCGTATGAGGAAATAGTCCTGAGTCACTGATTGGAGTCATGGGATCAGTGAGTCACTGGACCACACCCAGAAGCCTGTCTATATAAGACAGGCCAGTGAGTCACGAAGTTCGTGACGAACAAAGCTAAACAAACGGAGCAACCTCGTAGTCTTGGAAGCTAGATGAACGGCAAAGCTACGTAGGTGATTTTCTTGTTTGTGTAAACCAATAAAGTCCTTGGCAGACGGTGTGCATATCGCTGCCAAGGTTGAGATAAGAACTGCGGAGTGTGCCAAGTGATTCTTAACCCTCGGCTGGCTGTGTTTTTGTGGGTCTCTGAAGGGGGGGGACAGATCAGCACCATTTCAGGGGAAGCGGGGGAAATCTACGAGGGGAAACAAAGATAAGGAAAGGACAGAGTTGTGGAGCTCAACTCCTGGTCTTGTTCTGAAGCTCACCATTTTGATCGGCGCAGAGCTGAGATCGGATTCGGACACAGGGTTGTCATCGCTCTCCATGACGTAAATCCCTTTCCGAGAGAGAGCCTGGATGACCGAGTGGTGTCCCTGGAGCGCCGCCACCTGGTCCCCCTTGAGAATGAGGCTGCAGACGCGGTAGTACAGCTCGCTGGATAACAACAGCTTGATGACAGGCGGTTTAATGTGTTCCTGCTCATACTGGTCTATATAAAAAGGATCTTTTAATTCCTCTGGGATGTTGTCTGAAAGGACAAAGGCAGGCGAGTTCAAAAAGGAGAGAAATGGGTGTTGACATTACAAAGCTGAAAATTGAACCAGCAACTTAATTAAAGATATAGGCAACCTTATTTTAAAAATAAATAAAATCCTTATTTTAAAGAGTGCTGAAAGGACACACGGTGCTTTCTCAAAGAGGTGGAATAAAAAGGTAAAGGTTTCCCTCGCACATATGTGCTAGTCGTTCCTGACTCTAGGGGGAGGTGCTCATCTCAGTTTCAAAGCCGAAGAGCCAGCGCTGTCCAAAGACATCTCCGTGGTCATGTGGCTGGCATGACTCAACGCCAAAGGCGCACGGAATGCTGTTCCCTTCCCACCAAAGGTGGTCCCTATTTTTCTACTTGCATTTTTTAAACATGCTTTTGAACTGCTAGGTTGGCAGAAGCTGGGACAAGTCACGGGAGCTCACCCCGTTATGCGGCACTAGGGATTCGAACTGATGACCTTTTGGTTGACAAGCTCAGTGCCTTAGCCGCTGAGCCACCGCGTCCTCTTTAGCCATATTAATATGTAGCATCAAAACAACAGGGAAGAAGCTTGCAGAGCAAATTATAAGATTTAGGCGGATTGATAAAAGCCAATTTTCAATGTTGGGGAATTCACAACTTCTGCAGGCAAGTTGTTCCACTGATTCATTGTTCTAACTGTCAGGAAATTTCTCCTTAGATCTAAGTTGCTTCTCTCCTTGATTAGTTTCCACCCATTGCTTCTTGTCCTGCCCTCAGGTGGTTTGAAGAATAGTTTGACTCCTTCTTTGGGGCAACCCCTGAGATATTGGAAGACTGCTATCATGTCTCCCCTAGTCCTTCTCTTCATTAAACTAGACATGCCCAATTCCTGCAACCGTTCTTCCTATGTTTTAGCCTCCAGTCCCCTAATCCTTTTTGTTGCTCTTCTCTGCACTCTTTCTAGAGTCTCCACATGTTTTACATCGTGGCGACCAAAACTGAATCCAGTATTCCAAGTGTGGCCTTATCAAGGCCTTATAAAGTGGTATTAACCCTTCCCGTGATCTTGATTCTATCCCTCTGTTGATGCAGCCCAAAACTGGATTAGCTTTTCTGGCAGCTGCTGCACACGGCTGGCTCATATCTAAATGGTTGTCCACTAGACTCCAAGATCCCTCTCGTTGTCTCATCCCGTCCCCCGTCCCCCCCATTCTCATCCAGCACTTTAAACAAGCATGCTGACTTTATCAAATCAAAACTTCGAAAGCAATTTGCTAGACTACTGCATTTTGGATTGTGTCTTCATTTACATATCTGTGCAACCTCAGTCGCCTGGCTTTTAATAATCCGTGCATGAATTTCTACACGGAGACAGGACTGCAACTGGCACTCCTGCCTGGACACCGCAGCAAGAAATGTAGCCCCCAAGGCCAGGAGGGCCACCAAACTGAACTAGTTCAACACCTTTATCCAGATCTGCAGGCTTTCCCGCTGCCTTTTCAGGGTGATGTTTCAGCTTGTTAGCCTTGTTTCATCCCGAAGAAGCTGCTTAAGATACTTGCCCTCTCGTCTCGCGAGAGTGTGAGTGCAAGACAGAATCGTATGTCATCACAAAATTACTATTGGACACGCAAGGAGGATTTACTCTCAGCAGCTCTTCAAACGTTAAAGTAGGCACTGGAGGAAATCTTGAATTAGGGTGAGGCTGTTGTACAGATATCTAAATGAAGGAAGATTCTTCTGAAGTAGAGTTAAGTCTGAAGCCTGGCAAAGATTTTTTGGGAGACTTTTAGAACTCAGGGCCATAGCTTTATACTTGATGAAGGAGGGGAGAGATAAATCTGTTTCCTGACTCCTAGGGAACTTCACCCTGGATGACATGAGTTCAAAGGAATTAAGTGGTCAATTAGGAATATATCCTAGTCTCTCTAAGAACTTTCTCAAGTTAAAGGAATGCTAAGAAAATGGGTGCAATATCCCCTTAACCTTTTTTGCCATAAACCAGATGAGTACAACAATATAAAACTAAGTTTCAGCTTAAAATTGACAACACATACAGATTTATGCATTTTACCAAACACTGGGCAAAATTTACAGATTTCTCTTTTATTCCGCTCAACTCTCACCGAATCCCCTAGGAAAGTAAATGATTCAAATTTCAGCCTTCTGCTGCTGCTCGTTTTATCCCGAATAGCAAATCCTTAATTTAAGACACTCCGGGGGAAGGGGGTGGCGTGGGGTTAGGAGACATAAAGCCTTAAAGCCAAACATCGAATCTGAATTTATTTATTTATTTCTTGCAATTGACCAGATGCAAACCGACAGAAATGAAACCGAGTATTTCAAATAAAAGTCGATGCAGCTTCTGTACATTGACAGAAATTATACCAATTATCTGGAAGACTAAGGGAACTCGGCCAATTATTTATAGGGGGAGGAAAAAAATCTGAAGTAAAATTCCGAAATCCACTCAACTGGGCTCTGTAAAATGAAGGTTCCCAACAACAATCTGGAACCTCAACAAGATATTATTTGTAACTCTGGCTATCATTCATGCCTAGTTCCCTAGTTCCCATGGTAGGTAAACATAAACACAACGTTTACTGATCAGTAGCTCCAACCTACACACTACAGTGCTGAAAAATCAGATACAAAAGATCCCAGCAGACAAACCGTAATTATGGAGGGATAAAAGCCTCTATCATCTTAACTGCTCTTACAGACTATCCTGTTTCCCCTAAAATAAGACATCCCCTGATAATAAGCCCTATCGGGCTTTTGAGCCCATGCACTAAAATAAGCCCTCCCTGAAAATATTTAAACACATGTGCATCTGGTCCCCGCCATTTCCTCTGGTTTCCTCCACACGCCCCAAAATAATAAGACCTCCCTGAAAATAAGGCCAAGCGCTTATTTTGGGGTTCAATAAAATATAAGACAGGGTCTTATTTTTGGGGAAACACGGTATGCCGTGGCGAACATTTTATATTTATATATATATAAACAGCTCAGGAAACTTTTGGTTAGCGTTCCTAATTTCAATCTAACACAATTTGTATAGAGAAAGGTACTGCACTAGGAGAAAAAACGAGCATGCCAGTAGAAATACACTGCGTAACTACAAAGCAAGTTAAAGTTAATTTGTGGAGCGTTTTTTTAGATCAGTTGGCAAAATTAAGAGTTAGATTAAGGGGATCCCTGTAACTCTGAATTTACTTATTTCACGCTTGGTTCGAAGCGCCCGTACTCATAAAACAGCTAGAGGTCTGTACTCAAAAGATTGAAAGCAAGACATCAAAGAGGACGAAAAGAATTTACTGCAATGCAAAACCCAAGTTGGCAAGAGCACCTGAGAGAGAGAGAGAGAGAGAGAGAGAGAGAGAGAGAGAGAGAGAGGGAGGGAGAGAGAGAGAGAGAAAAGAAGAAATTGGAAAGGTCCCAACATGCACTCTGAGGCTAGCACAGTTTACCAGCAAGATATTTTCCATCCCCTAGCTTCCCTTTATTTTTATACACACCACTCAGAATCCCACACATGAATGGGTATTCAAATGCTTCTGTTTTGGTTTCCCCTTTTTTTTTTTTTAAGGAAGGTGACCGACTGACCTTCTGCATACCACAAGATTATTATTTTTTTTTTAAAAAAATCTAATTAGTTAGGAACCCTCGCAAACTAAGCAGCATGCATCTGCCAAATTTTTTTAAAAAAATCCTTAACTTGCAGAGTTCAAGTCCTAGAAACGCTGGATTCTCACAGGCCTTTTTAAGTGATGTGTGGGAGAGCCACAGCTTGGCGATACAACACACACACACACACACACACACACACACACCGCACGCAAACAACAGCACGGCAGGATGTTCTGCAATTAAAACTACAGGCCATTCACGACAAGAAAAGGGGTGTACACCAAAGTCTGGGCAAAGCATGTAGGGAAAGCAGTCCCACATGTTTGCTGACTTTTTTTTTTTTTTTAATAAAAAAGCATCGTTCCAAACCCATTTTGTGAGAAGGGGAGAGAGGAGGGATTGAGAGAAGCCGGGCTGGAGAATGGGAAAAAGGAAAGAGATATAATAATAACGTTGCAACGGGAATTTATTTATTTAATAATTTGTTTATTTTTTTTTTACCTATTCCATAAGCTTTCGCGCAGATCCACTGTAGATTAGCAGCTATTTTGGCTCGGGATGAATCGTAGAGATCCAACGGAACGATCTCTGTGCTGCTATCCGTGAGAGCATCCATTTTTCTTCTGGTGTTATCTCCACCGGCACCGATATCAACATCCACCATCTGCAATAACAATAACACAAAAAAATAAAGAAATAAAAGAGAGAGAGAGAGAGAGAGAAATGGAACCTAATCTTTTGAAATGACAGTTCAAAATTCAAGCTGATTGTCCGGCAAGCGATTTCTATTCATCCCAGAAACTTGGGAAGGGAGGGGGTGATGGGTTTTTTTTTTTCCCGTTGTAAAGGTTCAATCATGGATTACAACAAAGCTCAGTTTGAAAACCACCCACCGCCACTGCCTAACACCTATAGCCCAGGCCTAGTGAGTTCTTGGGGAGTTCTGCTAGACAATCACACACACACACACACATATACACCACATATACAAATCACACAAATCCCAGCTTAACCGAAACAAGATAACTAGCATACCAACTCAGTTAAGGGAAGTTATGTTCACCTTCGTTTACAGGATCCTGGCTCATCGCTGTGTTTTTGCCCCAAATATTGGCTGTGATGAGCGAAGCAGCCTCTAATAATATGCACGGGTCCCAAACCCTTGGCCCGAGAGGGAACATCGATCATCCGATTCCCCCCAACGCCGAAATGACAGCAGTAAAAGGAAAGGCTAGAGCAATATCCCGCTGTTTCCTTCATCCTCTACTCCTAAGAGGGGATCAGCGAAGAGAAGGAAGGAGCAGATGCTGCGAATACTTTAAGCAAGAAGATAATAAGCAAAAAAAATAATAATAATAATAGTAAAACCTCTTACCTTTTCTGCCGGCATGTTTGCATGAAAGGGGTCTCAATCCACCTTTCCTGCTAGGAGGCTCAATCCACTTTTCCTCCCACCCCCCTCCCAAAAAACAAAGACAACAAAGGAGATCTTGACAAGATCTCCTTGCTTTGCATCCATCGCCTGGGTTCCTTTTCTCTTTTTTTGCAATCTCATTAGCTCTCCCCCCCCTTTGCCAAAATTTCTCCTGCCCGCCCTGCTTTCCACCTTCAAAAAGACGAATGCTGATCCTTATTGTGATCACTCCTTACCGCTGTCTCTCAACCCCTTTTCCACTTGGGAGGGGAAGTGGGAGATCCCGTCTCCTTAAGAGACCTCGCAGTGAGGGTCCTTCGTGATCTCTGAGCTCGGTGGAGCAGAGAGCACCAAGGACCTCCTCATGTCAACCCTGAGCTACAAATATTCCCCTTTATTGAGATCTTTAGTAGCACAGCCTCCTGTTTCATTCTCCATCTGCCCCCCAATATTCAGCCCAAATCCTTGTTCAGGTTAGGCCTTCTTTTATCCAACTCTTGAGACCTCGTGTCTCCTTCCCACAAGCATAATTCCAGCCCCATTTTTGAAAAAGATAAAGGAACACATGTATCCCGATTTATTTAAAATGCAAATTAAAAAAAAAAAAGACATGTGTCCTATCGCCTTTCATTACTGCCTTTATTTGATTGAAGGAAAAATCTCGGATCCAGGCTTCTCCATTGTGCTAACCATTACCCTCCACGGCCTAAAACCTAGTCCAGGCCTAGTGAGTCCTTGGAAGTTCTGCTAGACCATCATACGCACAAATACCACATATACAAATCACATATACAAGTCACACAGATCCTATCCTCCTCCCACCCCCACCCCCAGCTTCCCCTTGTCTTAATATCCAACTAATCAATTTCTGCCTGGTTCCAACCCAGCTTTTTTTTAAATTGCTTTTTTCTTCCTTGGTTTTGAAGTCCACGCTTCGTAAAGGCTCTTTATTTTTGCCTTTGTGTGTTGGCTATGGTTTCTTCCCGCGCCCCCCGCCCCCGCCCCCACCTTTGAGCTCCCAAAGAGGAGGGGAAAAAAAGAAAAAGAAAACAAGGACCTCAACACCAATAATGAAACTGACTTACAAAAGGAGTGAAATGGACATATTAATTGGGAGCATGCAGGCCCACACACCCCACTTTTGCTCCCTCCTCGTGCCCCATCAGTCCCTCCCCTCCACGCACACAATAATCGCGCACGCACACCTTGCTGTCACTTTGCACCCCCATTAGAGACCCTCCCTTCTTATGGCCTTAATAAACCCACCCACCCATCACCCCTTGCAAGACAATAGAAAGTGGCTGTTTGCAGGCCATCACTTTTTAAAGGCCACACACACACACACCCCTTAAGAGGGGAGGGGGCAAGTAAAAAGGCAAGGAGATAAGCCCACTTCTTACACACCCATTGACCCCCCCTCCCCCGTATAAACCACAATCTCCCCACTCCCCCCATCAAAATCACCCCCAGATCGACATGCCTGTTTGCAAAGGTGCCTGCAAATACAGCCCCCCCCCCACTCCCTCCCATTAGGGGGATCATATGGGGGGGAATACATTGGATAGGCGCTCCCCTCCCCAATGATCTCCCCCCCCCCAAATAGAGGGATCTTATGGGGGAAGAATGCATTGGATAGGCACTCCCCTCCCCCAATGATCTCCCCACCCCCAAATAGAGGGATCTTATGGGGGGAGAATACATTGGATAGGCACTCCCTTCCTCCAATGATCTCTCTCCCCAATTAGGGGGATCTTATGGGGGGGGGAGAATGCATTGGGTAGGCACTCCTCTCCCCAATGATCTCCCCCCCAATTAGGGAGGATCTTATGGGGAGGAGAATGCATTGGATAGGCACTCCCTCCCCAATGATCTCCCCCCCAATTAGGAAGGATCTTATGGGGAGGAGAATGCATTGGATAGGCACTCCCTTCCCCAATGATCTCTCTTTCCCCCAATGATCTCCCTCCCCCCCAATTAGGAGGATCTTATGGGGGGGGGGAGAATGCATTGGATAGGCACTCCTCTCCCCAATGATCTCCCCCCCCCCAATTAGGGGGATCTTATGGGGAGAATGCATTGGATAGGCACTCCCCTCCCCAATGATCTCCCCCCCATTAGGAGGAACTTATGGGGGGAGAATACATTGGATAGGCACTCCCCTCCCCTCCCAAATTAGGGGGATCTTATGGGGGGGGGAGAATGCATTGGATAGGCACTCCCCTCCCCAATGATCTCCCCCTCCCCCAATGATCTCCCCCCCCATTAGGAGGACCTTATGGGGGGAGAATGCATTGGATAGGCACTCCCCTTCCAATCATCTCCCCCTCCCCCAATGATCTCCCTCCCCCCAATTAAGGGGATCTTATGGGGGGGAGAATGCATTGGATAGTCACTCCCCTCCCCAATGATCTCTCCCCCCACACCCTCCCCCCAAGCAGGCCAGGGGGCTTTTGTGAAGGTGGGGGCTCACCCTGGGCGGGTTGGGCGCTGGTGGGGAGGCCCCCGCCCCTGCCAAGCCCCCTCCCCCCTCCCCTCCCGGCAAAGGGGCGGGGGCAGGGCTCCCCCTCTCTCCCCCCCCCACCTCACCTTGCGTCGGCCTTTCCCCCGGCTACTCCATCGCCGCCTCGCAGGCCGCGCCCAGGCCGGAGGGGGCCGCGGCCACCCCAGAGGGACGCGGAGACGGGCGGGCGAGGCGGGCACGAGGGCGCGGGCACGGCGGGAGGAGGAGGAGGAAGGCGGGCGCGCTCCCGCCGTCTGAGTGGGGGAAAAAAAAAAAGACAGAAGGGGGAGGGATGGGGATTTGCGCATGCGCGGTGCTTCTCCCGGGAAGGGGCGGGGCGCCGCGCTCGGGCGCGCGCCGAGCGACGTCACTGGGCGCACCAGACTCGAAGGGGGAGCGGCGGCGGCGGCGTCGCCTCGCGAGCGTCTCTCGCCTGGGTGCGCATGCGCCTAGGACACCTTCCTTCCCCCCCTCACCCATCCTCCCATGCTCGCTCTTCTTCCTCGCAACCGTCTCCAAGGGAATAAGGCGAAACCCGCCGAGGGGGGGGGGGGGGGGCGGGGACGTAGGCGGAGCTTTCTGGAAGCCCGGCCAATGAGAGCCCCGAAGGGTGTTTTTGATTGACGGGCAAGGCCGGTACCACAACTCCCATCCTTGTGGCGATGATGGGTTTGTAGTCTGTGCGGGGGGGAAACGGGGCTTGAAGGAGCTTCTCATTGGGACAGTGGGGAAATAGGGTCCCCACAAGGTTCCCCCCCCCCAAAAAGTCCCCATTTCACATTTTTATTTATTTTATTTATGATGGCTATATCAATTTTAATATTTATTTATTTATTACATGTATTTATATGTACATGTATTATATGTATTTATTTAAAATATTAATATTTAAAATATGCTAATGTTTAATAATATTGTATTAAGGTTTTTTTTTATTTCCAGGCATGTCCTTAATACAGGATGATAATAATAGTAATTAATAAATAATAATAATAATAATAATAATAATAATAATACTACAGGATGATAATAATAATAACAATAATTAATAATAATAATAATATTTATTTATTTATTTATCAGAAATGGTATAGGGTTTCCTGCTTGAGAGGCAGGGTCAGACTAGATGACCTAAGAAGGTCCCTTCAACTCTATTACTCTCGTTAATTTACAGTAGGATGCTTACGGGACGTTTATTGTAGTTTTTGTGACTCTTAAAAGAAGTGGAAGCCTTAATAGAAAAGTTTTATTGCAAAATAATGATTTGGGTTTTTTCTTTTTCATAGGAGACATTTTTATTTTAAGAAAGGGGTTTAAATTAAATTTAGCCCGATACTAGAGTAAATCCTATGGATGCCAAACATGAAGAGGGTAAATGATTTTTAAGTACCATCCCTGCTTTTTAACTACGGTATTTTTAAAAAAGTTTATTTATTTTTTAAAAATATTATAAACTCCTGGTTTATAAACGAGGCTTGTTAATCTCCTGAAATGTTAAGATTATGTTACAGACATATTGAATCCCTATAATCAACATGGGGTGTTTTTTTTCCCATAGGCTATCAAAAGTGCAGTGGCGTATAAATTTAATAAAGAGAATACATTTTAATTAAGCAATTAACACCAGCTGCCTGTAATTTCTGTGAGTTCAATCCCAGCCAGGCTCAAGGTCGACTCAGCCTTCCATCCTTTCTAAGGTGGGTAAATTGAGGACCCAGTTTGTGGGGGCAATAAGCTAACTTTGTATAAATATACAAAAGTATGAAGGCTATTGCTTAACGCATTGTAAGCCGCCCTGAGTCTCCGGAGAAGGGCGGCATATAAATCAAATTTTTTAAAAAAATTGCTGGAGTTCGGCAGCTTAAACATTTAATATGATTATCCAGAAAAAAAGGAAAAGAAAGACATTGCTGACCAATGGCTGTCCAATCTTTCATTAGGCTTGATATAAATATAATGAAACCAAGCAAAAAGATAGTGGTAGAAGAGACCCTTAAGTCACACAATAACAGAAGGGATCTTGGAGGTTTTCTAGTCCAACCCCCAAAAAGGAGATCCTATACCATTTCAGATAAATGGTTGTCCAATCACTTCTTAAAAACCTCCAATATTCCAGCAAGTTAGGATTGCATTGACTGAAACAACTCAACAGTCTCTGCTTAGGATCCATAAATTTAGGGCGTACGGCTGTTAGAAGACAGCCGTACGCCCTACTTTTGCCTACTTTTGCCTTGCCCAAAAGTTGAATGGGGGCATTCCTGCCATCCTGATAAACAAGGATTTGTTTCTTGCAGGGCGGGACTGAGAAATGCTTAGCCACACGTCGTGAGAAAGGGTGAGGTCGACTTGCAGCTCTCTTATCTTTTAAGATTCATCTCTACTACGGAGTGTATCCCTCCCAGGGAATGCACAACAAAAGCAATCTGGATTGGAGCAGGGTGGCTTCTGCAGATGGGCCTACCACATTCTTTGCAAAAGGAACCCTGAGGCTGTACATTTAATCAAGTTGGCATTTTGGGATCATTTCGTGCTCGGTATCTCTGGATTTTGTAATCAAGATACATGCCAGGGATGGGTTTCAATTTTTTTTACTACCGGTTCTGTGGGCGTGGCTTGGTGGGCACGGCATGGCTTGGTGGGTGTGGCTTGGTGGGCGTGGCAGGAGAAGGATACTGTAAAATCTCCATTCCCACCCCATTCCAGGGGAAAGATATTGCAAAATCCCCATTTCCTCCCAATCAGCTGGGACTTGGGAGGCAGAGAATAGATGGGGGCGGGGCCAGTCAGAATTTTTACTACCGGTTCTCCGAACTACTCAAAATTTTCACTACTGGTTCTCCGGAACTGGTCAGAACCTACTCTGATACATGCGCAGCAAAACTGGATCTTACAAGCTCAATTTAATTCAACTTCTTTTGCTATCAATGACCAGTACCAACTTTATAAGCGCTGGACTGGGAAGGAAGCAGTAGAAATGCCTTAGGTTCTCCATGCATCCTCCTTGATGCCACTTGGAATGAGCTTTTTGGTTTCCAGAGGTCTTCTGGTCTACTGTGAGACATCTGGTTACATTAAGGACTTGTTAGAGAACAGTCCTCTGCTTCTTCTCAAGGTCTGAAGGTGATAGAGTAGAATAGAGTAGAGTAGAGTAGAGTAGAATAGAATAGAATAGAATAGAATAGAATAGAACAGAACAGAACAGAACAGAACAGAACAGAACAGAACAGAACAGAACAGAACAGAACAGAACAGAACAGAACAGAACAGAATAACAGAGTTGGAAGGGACCTTGGAGGCCTTCTATTCCAACCCCCTGCTTAGGCAGGAAACCCTACACCACTTCAGACAAATGGTTATCCAACATCTTCTTAAAAACTTCCAGTGTTGGAGCATTCACAACTTTTGGAGGCAAGTTGTTCCACTGATTCATTGTTCTAACTGTCAGGGAATTTCTCCTTAGTTCTAAGTTGCTTCTCTCCTTGATTAGTTTCCATCCGTTGTTTCTTGTTCTACCTTCAGGGGCTTTGGAGAATAGCTTGACTCCCTCTTCTTTGGGGCAGCCCCTGAGATATTGGAAGACTGCTATCATGTCTCCCCTACTCCTTCTTTCCATTAAACTAGCCATTCCCAGTTCCTGCAAGCATTCTTCATGTGTTTTAGCCTCCAGTCCCCTAATCCTCTTTCTTGCTCTTCTCTGCACTCTTTCTAGAGTCTGCACATCTTTTTGACATCATGGTGACCAAAACTGAATGCAGTATTCCAAGTGTGGCCTTACCAAGGCATCATAGAAATTAGCTCTTGGAAATTCTGGATGAATCAGTGTCCTCTTTTCTGGGTGGTGATGCTTTCTTCTTCTTTTTTTTCCAGTGATGTGCAAGCAAGGTTGAAGGTCCACCCTCATTTTGTGCTTCAGTAGCACCCGGAGTGATGCTCCGTTAATCCTAAAAGGGGACAGAGAGTGCTCCATAAATGAATGCAAATGTTTAAAAAAGCATGACTATATAGAAATTATATAGAAACTCATGAATCTTTCTGGAACCCACAGAAGAAGGACATCGGCATGGGTTGTGTGAAACAGTGAACAGTAACTGCGTTATTAGCTATTGCCGCACGGCACGTCCCATATTGTTAATCTGGTTTTTCCTTTCTTTTCCAAAGGATGGATTGCGTGATAAACTCTCGTAGCCATTATGTTTGATGGAGGGTGAGATCCGACAGACAGAGGCATCTCCCATGTTGCCAAGGTAACCACCGAATTACAGCTTGATTGGATAATGTCATGGCTGTGGCCACGAGGTCGTATTTCTTTAAAAACTCTCGTTTCTTCCCATTCCAGAAATAAAAATGCTCAGTTCTTCCCGTTCTAGAACTAAAAATTCTAATTTCTTCCCATTCCAGAAATAGAAATAGAAATGCTCATTTCTTCCCATTCCAGAAATAAAAATACTCATTTCTTCCCATTCCAGAACTAAAACTCTCGTTTCTTCCCATTCCAGAAATAAAAACACTCATTTCTTCCCGTTCCAGAACTAAAAATTCTAATTTCTTCCCATTCCAGAAATAAAAACTCCTGTTTCTTCTCATTCCAGAACTACAAGCTCTAATTTCTTCCCATTCCAGAACTAAAAACTCATTTTTCCCATTCCAGAAATATAAACGTTTATTTTGTCCCATTCCAGAACTAAAAATACTCATTTCTTCCCATTCCAGAACTAAATACTCATTTCTTCCCATTCCAGAACTACAAACTCTAATTTCTTCCCATTCCAGATCTAAAAAAAACCTCTCATTTCTTTCCATTCCAGACCAGGCAGATGGAAAATGGGGGGAAAGGAAACAAAAATCTGCCACCAAAGAGATAACAGATGTTTGTAAGATATCAGATAGCGTTAGAATTTTTCTTGTTGTATTGGCACTTATCCAAGTATTAATTAGATCTTGTTTGTTTGTTCGTTAGTTTAGATCGGCCCCAGTTGGAGGAAAGAAAGAAGAAAGTGATGATTGAGATCATGATGGTTTTAGGAAGCGGATGAGATCCTGACAAACAGGTGAGGATTTTAAAAGAACCAAAAAGAGCGACGTATGAATGAAACCATTCGTGGGATCTGATTAGAAACAAAGGATGATTTGCAAGAGGGGAAAAAGAAATATCAACAGAAGCCTGAACAGTGTTGCTGTAAAGCAGATTTTACTTAGTCTTCTTATTCCTTGCTAAATGTCCTTTTTTCTTTCTTTCTCTTTCCTTTCCCCCCGTGTTTTGCATAGGGTGGCTTATCTAGAAAGGAAATGAAAGGATGAGTAGGTTTTTGCAGACACTCGCCCAGGAATGTTACCAAATGCAGAAAGACCTGTTTAACACACTGGAAATAAAAGAGGCAATTCAGGTTACTCTTCCAGCTAAAGAACCTCTCTTACTCTCTCTCTCTCTCTCTTTCCCACCCTCCCACCTCAAGAGGGCTTGAGATCCTCCAAGCCATTCCTAACAGATTTGAAGCCAGTTAAACAAGCTTGGATTTTCTGAACGTTGGGAGTATTCCGGATTGGGAAAATCCCAGATTGTAGGCCAGATTGGAGATAATCACTTCCAAACTCAGTTGTCAAGGAGACGACTGGCTTGGTGTAGTAAGATGAATTATTGTCAACAATTCATCTCGCCTTCATATCTTCATAAATAACTCAAGGCAGCTAGCTTGCCTCATGCCGCTTCCTCTTCCTATTTTCTGCAAAACGACAATCCTGTGAGGTGGGTTGGGCTGAAAGAGAGAGGGACTCACTGGCCCAAAGTCACCCAGATGGCTTTCATGCCCAAGGCAAAACTAGAACTCACATCTCCTAGTGATTGGCCCACAGACAACTAGCTGGCTTTTGTGCCCAAGGTGGTACTAGAACTCCCAGTCTTGGCCCAGAGTTACCCAGCCAGCTTTCCTGCCTGAAGTGAGACTAGAACTCACCATCTCCTGGTGATTGACTCAAAGTCACCAAGCTGGCTTTCATGGCTAAGGTGGGACTAGAACTCACTGTCTCCCACATTTTGTAGTCTGGTGCCTTAACAGTTAGACCATGTTGGCTGGCTCCCTCTTAATGATGAATGCATCATTAAGGGTACGCCCTTCAGTAGTTGATATTCTCCTGTTCTAATTAATGTCGGAGGGGTTGATTCTCCCCACCCAACTCAGAGGAAAATAGAACTGTGATTATATTCAGGCTTTAAAAGTTAAAGGTTCCCCTCGCACATATGTGCTAGTTGTTCCTGACTCTAGGGGGCGGTGCTCACCTCCGTTTCAAAGCCGAAGAGCCAACAGTGTCCGAAGACGTCTCTGTGGTCGTGTGGCCGGCATGACTCAACGCCAAAGGCGCACAAAACGCTGTTCCCTTCCCACCAAAGGTGGTCCCTATTTTTCTACTTAGGTGCTTTCGAACTGCTAGGTTGGCAGAAGCTGGGACAAGGAACGGGAGCTCACCCCGTTACGCAGCACTAGGGATTCGAACCGCTGAACTGCTTGTCAGTTTCGATCGACAAGCTCAGCGTCTTAGCCACGGAGCCACCGCGTCCCTTTTATATTCATGCTCCAGCCCCATGCAAATATCTGATTCACATATTCCCAACGCCGTCCCAGTAGATATGGTGCAATGCTTCTCCCCAGGTGCCCAGGGATGGTGTGTGCTATGACAGGATAGAAGATAAGTAGGCGGCCGGTGGAGGGAGGCAGGCAGGCATTCCTTGAGTCAGAAGAAGATTAAAGAGAGGCACATGGCAGACTCCCTTTGAGCGCATAACCTGGTGTCCCCATGGCAACGGCTGGGATGATGGTTTTGCAAACTGACATCCCAAGTACCAAATGAACGCATGTGAAAAATCTCCTAACCCCAGCCATTTTCATGCAGTCACTGAAGATCATTCAGTTAACGGGTAGGAACTGAGTAGCAAATAATATTTCACGCCAAAAATTATATACCTCATTGCATTCTCTTAAGCCAGAGAGGAGAGCCGAAGCTGAGGTTTTTCTGTCTCAGTGGCCAAATCCTCATTTTGAAAAGCACACATTTAATTTTTTTCAAAATACCAAGAAGCTCGGGCTTGAAATGAGGGCCCCTTGGTTTTTCTTGCGGATGATTCTGTTATCCAGCCAAGTAACGCTGATGAGGTTACCTAGCTGGGCAATGAAACATCTGCAAGAAAATAATCAAGCTCGGAGAGCACCGAGGGCCCCTCAATTTTTTTTAAATCCAAATTTTCCAGCAGTAGGGAAAGCCATGAAAGGCATAATCTGAATCAGGAACAAATAATGGAACTGGGCAAAGTTTATTATTATTTTAAATTTTTAGTAAGCAATTTTTTTCCATTTTATATCACAATTTTCATCACTTTTGCAATACTTCAATACCGGTATATATCTGGTATAAATACATTTCCCCCCTTTATGTAATTACATACATGTGGTTCCCTTATATATGCTAATATACTAAAATGTTCATTTATGTACATTTATATACAGTACATAGTTAGTTTTTTTTAACATTTTAAATTTTATATCACATCTTATCCTACTATAATACTGCATGATCTTCATTTATCTTTATATTTGTGCTTTTTGTTATTTTCTAACACCTTAATCCTCTTTTCTTTGTTGATTTTCTAATCTTTACATCTATTGTCTAACCAGTTATACCATAAATTCCATATCAAATAATATTCAGTTTCTCCTCTATCTTTTATTTCCAGTGTTAATTTATCCATCTCGGTGCACTCTAACACTTTCTTTATCACACTTTTCTCTGATGGTGTGTGTGTGTGTGTGTGTGTGTGTGTGTGTGTATGTTTTCTGAGGTTTTCGCGGGTGTTTATATGTAGGTCTTTGGTTATTCGGGTGTTCTCCCACGTAGAATTGGATGTGTCTTGGCGACGTTTCGACGAAGTCTCATTCGTCATCTTCAGGCTGGTGTTCTCGGCTTCATTGCTCCTGGAAGCACGACTTCGTTGCTCCTGGAAGCACGAAGCCGAGAACACCAGCCTGAAGATGACGAATGAGACTTTGTCGAAACGTCGCCAAGACACATCCAATTCTACGCGGGAGAACACCCGAATAACCAAAGACCTACATATATATATATATATATATGTATGTATGTATGTATGTATGTATGTATGTATGTATTTACTGTGATATATAATAGTACAATTCAATGTTTTTTGGTTCCGTGGTATTGATATAATATACACGTTATTTACATATTATTTACATGGTATTGCATCTTTATTTAATTATAGTTTGAAAGATAGTACAAGTAGTAATGCTCAATTCTTATTTGATCATTATTGATTAACCGTTACACCCCTCAAGCTTTACTTTTTGTTTCTTTTCTCCATCCACTTATACAACATTTCCCATATTTTTATTTTCCCAATTTTGGGCATAGACTATACTGGTCGCGGGAACTGGGCAAAGTTTAGCTCACATCTTTTTGCCAGCTGCCAATCCAAGTTTCAAACTCTGCTAATTTCAGGATAGAGCTGGAAGGGACCTTTGAGGTCTTCTAGTCCAACCCTTTACTCAAGAAGGAGACCCTAGACCATTTCAGATAGTGGACTGTCCAGTCTTTTCTTTAAAAGACTTTTTAAAAAATCATACATATTCATATATTTCATCCGAAGGACGTATTTTTCTTTCTCGGTTTCTTTTTCTCACTGTCACAGTCCATTGCCAAAGTCTCCCCATTGACAAGGGAAGCAGTGGTGGATTTCAAATTCGTTTACTACCGGTTCTGTGGGCGTGGCATGGTGGGCGTGGCAGGGGAAGGATACTGTAAAATCTCCATTTCCTTCCAATCAGCTGGGACTCGGGAGGCAGAGAATAGATGGGGACGGGGCCAGTCAGAGATGGTATTTACCGGTTTTAGTTTTATTTGATTTACCGCTTCTCCGAACTACTCAAAATTTCCACTACCGGTTCCCCAGAACTGGTCAGAACCTGCTGAAACCCACCTCTGAAGGGAACCTATATAATCCTCCTTTTAAATTTCCTCTTGCTTAAAACTTTTTTTATACGTTTTAATTGGTGGCCTACATTGAACTAGTTCCAGGAAAGGCTCATTCCTGGCGGACATAACGCACCCATCCTGTTCAGCAACCTGTCAGCGGTAATCCTATTATTAAACTTTTCCAGGTCAAGAATTCAGGTTTCTTGTCTGTTCAGGAATGTCTCTTAAAATTTAAAGCACGGCTTCGCCTTTTTTATTGCCAAGAGGAATTCCTGTGCCTTCAACATCTGCCTGAGCTGATGTTTCTTCAACGTCTGTCCAAGCTGTTGGGGGGTGGGGGGAATACAAAAATGGCTGCAATCCTTCCACCATAAATCAAGGGTTAGGCTCAGGGGTGAAATCCAGCAGGTTCTGACAGGTTCTGGAGAACCGGTAAGAGGAAATTTTGAGTAGTTCGGAGAACCGGCAAATACCACCTCTGGCTGTCCCCAGAGTGGGGTGGGAATGGAGATTTTGCAATATCCTTCCCCCAGGAGTGGGGAGGGAATGGGGATTTTGCAGTATCCTTCCCCTGCCACGCCCACCAAGCTACACCACGCCCACCAAGCCACGCCCAGAGAACCGGTAGTAAAAAAAAATTTGGATTTCACCACTGGTTAGGCTACACGCCTTGCTCTGCCTTAGATATGCGGGGATTTGTAAGAACGCATCTGCGGAACAGACTCCCTGAATAAAAAGGGGTGGGGGAATGAGAGGAAAAGGGACATAGATCAATTTGCACAGGTTCAAATTCCACCCCCACAACCCCCCCAGATCTCTAAGGAGAGGAAGTGCCAAGAAATTCAATTTAAAGGTTTCCGTTGTAGATTGTAAGACAAGCATTTGGGGTACGATTGCCCAGGAAGAGCCAAAGAGTTGCAGATGATAATCAGACAAAGAAAGGGCAATTGGGAGTTGAGAGTTGAGTTCTCCCTCCTCCCCTTTCCCTTTCAAAGGATCTGCCACTAAATCCCCTGGTTGGTTCAGGAGGCTGGCTAGCTCATCAATCCAAAATGCCTGTC
The DNA here is from genome assembly GCA_038048745.1 of Coluber constrictor foxii. NCBI lineage: Eukaryota > Metazoa > Chordata > Lepidosauria > Squamata > Colubridae > Coluber > Coluber constrictor. Next base: position 10,487,351 of record CM075968.1, read on the forward strand.
CTCTGAGCCCCAGGGTGGAAGAGAGACAGAGGTGTGTGTGTGTGTGTGTGTGTGTGTGTGTGTGTGTGTAGAAGATGGAGAAGGGGGCAGAGAGGGAGAGGCACTATCTTCTATTGTGCTCCCAGTTCTCTAATTTGTAAATTTCAGCATGAAATATTTAACACTGCTTCTAATTTGCATATAACAGCATGCATATGCACATAAAGGGTAATGAGAAAGAAAGAAAAGGAAGAGAAAGAGAGAGAGAGAGAGAGAGAGAGAGAGAGAGAAAGGAGGGAGGGAAGGAAAGAAGAAAGAGAAAGAAAGAAAGAAAATAAAAAAAGAAAGAGGAGAAAGGGAAAGAGTAAGGAACAGAGAGAAAGAAAGAAAAGATGAATGGATGATGGATGGATGGATGGATTGATCGATCGATCGAATGATAGATACTGGTAGATACTGGTAGATAGATGCTGGTAGATAGATGCTGGTAGATAGAAACCGGTAGATGATAGATAGATAGATAGATAGATAGATAGATAGATAGATAGATAGATAGATAGATAGATAGATAGATAGATAGATGATAGATAGATAGGAGAGGGAGAGAGAGACAGACAGACAGACAGACAGACAGCTAGATAGAGATAGATAGATAGATAGATAGATAGATAGATAGATAGATAGATAGATAGATAGATAGATAGATAGATAGATAGATAGATAGATAGATAGATAGATAGATAGATATTGGTAGATAGATAGATAAATTTCCCCTTAAATGAAATCACTTTGGCTCTTTAGGAAAGAAAAGGGCATATAAGACTAAGCATTTTTATTTGATTTTGAAATCGAACTTTTCAGAAGAAAAAGCAGAATTCAAAAAGGAAGAAGAGGAAAAGCAAAGGACCGCACAGATAAGAGATTAAGTAAACCGAGTCCTCCTGCTCAGACTATGGTTGATTTTGGTTCTAAGCGCATTGCTTAGACATTAAGGAGCATCCCAATTTTTTGTTCCACCGAGATGCTTTCAACCATTAATTTCAGACAGAGAATTCTGAATGCCTCATTTGCTCTCTGGTTTATATTGGTCCAGGCAGGCTAATAGAAAGAAAAAGATAATGGAGACATTTGGGGGGGAGGGGGGAGAGGAGACCCCTAAAATTAAAAATGCTCCAGTATCCTGCTGTGTCCAATCAGACCCATCTACCGGTACATCCTAAACTTCATCTATTGTTCTTTTTCTTTTTTTAAAAAAAAGCATTTTAAGAAATCATTAAAAAAAATGAGAGCCAAAACCAATGTATATAAAGAGCAAGGAGTGATCATGGCTTATTTTTTGTTTTTCACACTTATGACCACTGCAGCATCCCCACGGCCACGTGATCAAAATTCAGATGCGTGGCAGCTGACTCGTACTTACGACCGTTGATCACGCGATCCCCCTTTTGCGACCTTTGGGCAAGCAAAATCAAGGGAGAATCCTTGATTCGCTCAACAACCAGGTCACTAATTTAGCAACTGCAGGGTTTTTGTTTTTCCCACTTAACAACTCTGGGAAGAAAAGTCGTAAAATGGGGCTACTGAGTTACTGTTACAGGAGGTCCTCGACTTACAAACTATTCTTGTCCATGACCGTTTGACGTTAACAAGAGCGCTGAAAAACAGTAACTTCCAACCTATCCAGTTGCTCTTGCAGAACTCACTTAACTGTCTCAGTTAGCAACAGAAATTTTGGGCTGGAATGTGGTATTGCATCTATTAGAATAAAACTATTCTAAAAATATGAGTTCTAGGTATATTTGTAAAAAAAAGAAGCAGACAGAACTGCGAACTCCGGAAGTTAAGATTTTAAATTTTATAATTATAATTATAATTAATATAATTTTTAATTATCTATCTATCTATCTATGTCGGTCTTTGGTTATTTGTGTCTTCTCCCACGTAAAATTGGAAGTGTCTTGGCATTCTCCCCCAAATAATCATTTTGGGTGTTTTGCTTTCTTTTTCTTTTTCTTTTTCTTTTTCTTTTTCTCTTTCTCTTTCTCTTTCTCTTTCTCTTTCTCTTTCCTTTCCTTTCCTTTCCTTCTCTTTCCTTCCCTTCCTTCCTCCTTTCCTTTTCTTTCTTTCCTTCTTTCTTTCTTTTCTTCTTTCCTTTCCTTCCTTCCTTCCTTCCTTCCTTCCTTTCTTTTTCCTTTCCTTCCCTTCCCTTCATTCCTTCTCCTTTCCTTTCCTTTCCTTTCCTTTTCTTTCCTTCCTTCTTTCTTTTCTTCTTTCCTTTCCTTCCTTCCTTCCTTTTTCCTTTCCTTCCCTTCCCTTCACTCCTTCTTCTTTCCTTTCCTTTCCTTTTCTTTCCTTCCTTCTTTCTTTTCTTCTTTCCTTTCCTTCCTTCCTTCCTTCCTTCCTTCCTTCCTTCCTTCCTTCCTTCCTTCCTTCCTTCCTTCCTTCCTTCCTTCCTTCCTTCCTTTTTCCTTTCCTTCCCTTCCCTTCTCTTCCCTTCCCTTCCCTTCCTTTCCCTCCTCCTTCTTTCCTTTCCTTTCCTTTCCTTGTCGGAACGAAGCGACGCGCGTCCTTCCTCGGATCGCGAACCGAAGCGGAACCTTTTACGGCCGGGGCGCGGTTTCCCGGCGGGACGCCTAAAAGCGACGGACCGACGGCCGCTGGGGGGTACTTTTCGCCGCCGCACCGCAGCCGTTACGGGGCGGGAGGACCCCGCGCGGGCTACGGAGCCTCGGCATCATGTTCGCCGGCTTGCAAGAGCTCGGCGTGGCCAACGGGGAGGACTTGAAGGAGACGCTGACCAATTGCATGGAGCCCCTGAAGGCCATCGAGCAGTTCCAGGTGTGTGGGTGGGGGGTGGGATTCCCTTCCGCGTTCCCGTTGCCATGGGGACTGGTCCCGGGGATTTAGCATGCAACTTTCCCTCCTGAGTCTTCTCCCACCTACCCACGGCTTGCAATCCCTGGGGGGGGGGGAGTTGCTCTTAGCACGGGTGCAAAAAGCAGGCAAGTCCCAGAGGGAAGATGCCTTGCTCCACACCCCCTCTTCCTTTCCTTTCCTTTCCTTTCCTTTCCTTTTCTTCTTTCCTTTCCTTCTTTCCTTTCCTTCCTTCTTTCTTTCTTTCTTTCCTTTCCTTCCTTCTTTTTCCATCTCATTCTCTCCATCTCCCTCCCTCCAATCTATCTTCTTTCTTTCTTAATTTCTTTTTTTCCATCTCTGTCTCTTTCTATCTCCCTCCCTCCCTCCAATCTATCTTCTTTCTTTCTCTTTCTCTTTTCTTATTTCCTTTCTGTCCTTCCTTCCTTCTTTTTCCATCTCGTTCTCTCCATCTCCCTCCCTCCCTCCAATCTTTCTTTCCTTCCTCCCTCCCTTCTTTCGTAATTCCTTCCTTCCTTCTTTTTCCATCTCTCTCTTTCCATCTCCCTCCACCCCTCCAATCATTCTTTCCTTCCTTCTTTTTATATCTGTCTCCTTCCATCTCCCTCCCTCCCTCCAATCTCCCTTCCTTCCTTCCTTTCTTAATTTCTTCCTTCCTTCCTTCCTTCTTTTTCCATCTGTCTCTTTTCATCTCCCTCCCTCCAATCTTTCTTTCTTTCTTTCTCTTTTCTTCTTTCCTTCCTTCCTTCCTTTTCCATCTCTGTCTGCTTCCATCTCCCTCCCTCCAATCTTTCTTTCCTTCCTTCCTTCCTTCTTTCTTTGTTAATTCCTTCCTTCTTTTTCCATCTCTGTCTCCTTCCATCTCCCTCCAATCCTCTTTCTTTCTTTCTTTCTTTCTTTCTTTCCTTCCTTCCTTCCTTCCTTCCTTCCTTCCTTCCTTCCTTCCTTCCTTCCTTCCTTCCTTCTTTCTTTCTTTCTTTCTTTCTTTCTTTCTTTCTTTCGCTGAATTGCTCCTTAAAATCTCTCTGGGTCTGTTGCAAGCCACACATTCAGCTGTGCATGCATGCATGCATTCACACACACTGCATCCGGTGCAAGGGAGCTAACAGGCTGGCCAGGTTTGAGGGTTTCCCTAGCTTGAAAATCTAGGATAGGTTTTAGTCTCTTTATGGCCTCCAGATGTTTGAACTGTCTTCCTCTTCTCTCTCCTCCCCCACCCCCCAATTATTAATGAATAAATAGAGATAGTCCTTAACTTACAACAGTTCATTTAGTGATCAAACAGTGCCGAATAATGTGACTTAGGACTCTTTTTCCACCGTTATGACCTTTGCAGCATAGTGGTGGGTGAGAAATGTGCAAATTACCTGCCCTAATCTGTTTGAATCCCACATGTGTCATGTTGACAGACAGAAAACGGCATCCTGTTGCCCTCTCTTCAGTCCGCCCTCCCTTTCCTGGACCTCCATGGCACCCCTAGGCTGGAGTTCCACCAGTCGGTATTTGATGAGCTGCGTGAGAAGCTTCTGGAGAGGGTCTCGGCTATCGCCTCTGAAGGAAAGGCCGAAGAAAGGTAAATGGGGTGGGCCACCGTAGAAGGAATCTGCACGTCGGGATAAAAGTGCACATCTGGCTTCTCCTTTTCTTCTCCCAGGTACAAAAAGCTGGAAGATCTCCTGGAGAAGAGCTTCCCTTTGGTAAAAATGCCATCCATCCAGCCGGTGGTGATGTGCGTCATGAAACATTTGCCCAAGGTAGAAACTTAAGAAAATCAGTGTTGAATTTGGATGCAACCTGCGTATAGTAAAAGGATGATCCATGGTTTGCTTCAGTGGAATTCAGGATCATTCTTAGGAAGTCCTTCCTTCCTTCCTTCCTTCCTTCCTTCCTTCCTTCCTTCCTTCCTTCCTTCCTTCCTTCCATCTCTCTACTTCCATTCCCTTCCTTCCTTCTTTCCTCCTTTCTTTCTTCCTTCCTCCTTCCCTCTCTCCCTCCTTCCCTCTCTCTCTTTCATCCCTTTCCCCTTTCTTCCTCCTTCCTTTCCTCCTCTTTCCTCTCCTCCCTCCTTCTTTCCTTTCTTTCTCCTTCCTTTCCTCCTCCTCTTATTTCCTCCCTTTCCTCTTCCTCCTTCCTTCCTTCCCTCCCTCCCTCCCTCCTTCCTTTCTCCTTCCTTTCGTTCCTCCTCTTTCCTGTCCCTCCCTCCCTTCCCCTCCCTCCCTTCCTTCCTTCCCCTTTATGTAGAAGTCAATTTCCTCTGTTTCTATTTTTTTTTAAAAAACCCTTTATTCTGAACTTCAGGTCTAAGTGCTATAAGGCCAGAGGAGGTATTTTGCATACAAGGTATTTCTTTCTCCCTTCTGTAACTGGCTGCATACTAACACCAAGAAAACCTGACATTGTGAATTATGGTGTCTTGTCTCAAACTCATCCTGTGTCAACATCTTTACAGATTGCGCAGCTCTTTTTGTTAAGGTCTTGACAGGGAAGCGTGAACTTATAGGACTCCAGTAGCTCTGTTCCACTCTAGCTTTTGAAACAGTTTTATCAAACTCTTCGTTGCAGAGACTAGAAAACGGTGAGGTTTGCATATTGTGTCCATGTTTGATTTGGCATGTTGTCAGAAGCCAGCCATTAACTGAGCTTCGTGGGTTAGCAGAACTAAACCATCCAGGAACTGTGCAATAAACCATGTTTTTAAAAGAACGTGGCTTGGAGAAAATCAGCCCTGGACTTTGGATATCTATCTACCCTTGGAACTAGCGCAGTTGAATAAGACAGTAACATCAAACCTCAATTTTTTCCTTTTACACAATTATATAAACTAGCCATTTCTATAACAACAGATCTACCTAATCAGTAAAACCCGAAATCAAAGTTTCTTTCTTTCTTTTCTTCTTTGCCATCTCAAGCACAAAGTCCAGAAGCGGTTTCCAAGGAGAAACGAAAATAATTGTGGGGGTTTTTTCTTTGATCAAAGCATCAGTTTTTGCAACCGTTCATCCATGGTGGGGATCCGAAGTGTCCTTCCATTTTTGTGCATGTAATAATCTCACTGCCGTCCATATATATAACATCCAAGTTCTTTTATATATATATCTCTTCCTTTAAACCCAAGGTTCCCGAAAAAAAGTTGAAGCTTGTGATGGCCGACAAGGATCTGTATAGAGCCTGTGCCGTGGAAGTGAAACGCCAGATCTGGCAAGATAACCAGGCTCTGTTTGGAGACGAGGTTTCCCCATTGTTGAAGCAGTATATCCTGGAGAAGGAAAATGCTTTATTCAGTAACGACCTCTCGGTGCTGCAGAATTTCTTCAGCCCTTCCCCTAAAATGAGGCGGCAGGGAGAGGTAAGCAACAAGAAGGATGATCCAGCATGGTTATTGTAGGTAGCTGGGCCACAGAGGTGGGTGTCACATAATTTTACAACCGGTTTGCTGTGCACCGAAAATGAATGCACGCATGCACACGGCCTTCTGTTGTGGTCTGCCAGCAGCCTGCAGAGCTGGCAGCGGAGTCGGATAGTGAGGAGGCTGGGGAGGAACATGGGCCAGTCCTGGACTATGGGGAAGGCTCGGACGAGGGCTATGTGTCAGAGGAAGAGATGGGGCTAGGATGTGGGAGTTATGCATGGACTCCGGAGCCTTCAGAGTTGGACATCAGAGAGGCAGAGGAACAGGAGGAGCCTGTTCCTAATGTGCACATGTGCAGAGCTGCCAGAAGGCAAGAACAGTTGAAACAAAAGGGACGACTCAGGAGTAAGGCCTGGAGATGATTGGCCCCTCCCATAAAGCTTAAAAGAGGAGCAAAGGCACGTGGGCCCTTTGCAGGAAAGCAAAGTTGCTAACTCTGTTCCCAGTCGGCATCTCTGTTTGATTCTGGACTCTGTGTGGCTTTGCCAAGTAGGTCTTTGGTAGCGTGTCAAGGGAGAGAAAGATGGGTGATTATCCCGAAGGACTTTTTGCAACTAATTGGGACTTGGCTGTGAGTGAACGTAATTCACAGCTGTTGCAATAAGAGAGGTTTTTGAGACTACTCGTGTGTTTTAATGACTCGGGAAGCCTAGGTCAGCATGCTCTTTGCTCTCACGCGTGGCTTGCACGCATGTGCACGGCTTTGAAAACCTGGCTAAATAGGATGGCATAATGCCAGGGCAGGTGGCCCACCCGCAGGTCGCCACTACCGGTTCGAACCGGCTGAATACCACCTTTGCTGGGCCATATGATTAGTGCACTGCATGGATGAAGAACTATTTGTCCTTCATACATCGTCAAACTAGGAAGTTCTGCGATTCTTCACTGTCAACTTGCCACAGGATAACTTGCCCCGGGAAATTCCACGGGAGATAACAAAAGTACGGTTATCTCCCCCCCCCCACACACACACACTCACTGTTACTTTTGACATACCTGAGCCACGGTGGCGCAGTGGTTAGAGCGCAGTACCACAGGCTACTTCTGCTGACTGCCAGCTGCCTGCAATTTGGCAGTTCGAATCTCACCAGGCCCAAGGTTGACACAGCCTTCCGTCCTTCTGCGGTGGGTAAAATGAGGACCCAGATTGTTGGGGGCGAGAGGCTGACTCTGTAAACCACTTAGAGAGGACTGTAAAAGCACTGTGAAGCGGTATATAAGTCTTAAGTGCTATGGCTATTGCTATACATCTTCCATTTTTGTCAATGGGACAACATCTCAAAGAAATAACTCAAAGGATAACTGAGTTACGCTGCATGGAATTTTTCATAGCGAGTTGTCCCACAGCCGGGCATGGCGAGTTGTCTCGTCGTGAGGAGGCCACAGTGAGTTGGCCCGTGCTGGGTTGACCACAGTTAGATGGCCGTGGCGAGTTGGCCACAGCAAGTTGGCCCCGGTGAATTGTCCTCGACCCCCACTCCAAATCTTGCTCTGTCTTTGGGACCAGGTGGTTCAGAAGCTGACCCAGATGATTGGGAAGAACGTGAAGCTGTACGACATGGTCCTCCAATTCCTCCGGACTCTCTTCCTTCGGACACGGAATGTCCATTACTGCACGTTAAGGGCGGAGCTCCTGATGTCCCTCCACGATCTGGACATCAGCGAGATCTGCACGGTGGACCCCTGCCACAAGGTACAAACCCAAGAAACGGTGGTTGTAGCTATAGAGTTTTGTCACCATCAGTACATCCCAGCTCGTTCGCATCCCAGATTGTCCCCTAAGCGAGACTGCTGTGGCCTGAAAACAGGCCACTCTAATCTAAATGTCAACCTTATTTTCTCATTTTTACTTATTTGTATCCCGCCTTTCTTATTTTTACAAAGAACCCCAGGAGGCTGATATATGCAACACAAATTCCTCCTCCTGTTTTCCATTCAACAACAATCCTGAGAGGTGGGTTGGTCTGAGAGATAGAGTGGGACTCGCCCAAAATCACCCCACTGGTTTTCCATGCCTAAGGTGGGACTAGAACTCGCCCTCTCCTGGTGATTGGCCCAAAGTCATCCAACCAGCTTTCATGATTAAGGCGGGACTAGAACTCACTGTCTGCTGGTGATTGGCCAAAGTCACCCAGCTGACTTTCATGCCTAAGGCAAGACTAGAATTCACCGTCTCCTGGTAGTTGACCCTAAGTCATCCAGCCAACTTCCACGATTAAGGCAGAACTAGACCTCACCGTCTCCTGGTGATTGGCCCAAAGTCGTCAGACAACTTTCATGATTAACGTGAGACTAGAACTCACCGTCTCCTGGTGATTGGCCTAAACTCATCCAGACAACTTTCATGCCTAAAATGGAACTAGACCTCACCGTCTCCTGGTGATTGGCCCAAAGTCATGCAGACAACTTTCATGATTAAGACAAGACTAGAATTCACTGTCTCCTGGTAGTTGACCCTAAGTTGTCCAGCCAACTTCCATGATTAAGGCAGAACTAGGACTCATCATCTCCTGGTGATTGGCCCAAAGTCACCCAATCAATTTTCATGCCTGAGATGGAACTAGAACTCACCGTCTCCAGCTTTCTAACCTCATCACTAGATCCCTAGAACTTCCCTTCCCAGGTGTCTGCATTCTTTCAGGCGCTGGTCAGCCTCTCCTGCTGGTTCACGCTCTTATGTCAAGAATATTTTTTTAAAATATATATATATATTTCTTTGTTCCCTTCCTTGGCAGTTTACTTGGTGCCTCGATGCTTGCATTCGGGAAAAGTTCGTCGACAACAAGCGGGCGCGGGAGCTGCAGGGTTTCCTCGACGGAGTGAAAAAAGGCCAAGAGCAAGTCTTGGGGTGAGTGTCAATGTATCTGGAGGCAGGCTGGGCTTTGCCTGCCGCGAAAAAATTCCTAGCGTTAAAACCACATTCACGAAACGTGATGTGTCAGCAGTGAGGAATCTGCTGCTGTGTTTCCTTTTTGGGTGCTTTGTTCTAAACTGCCTGGAATTGAACTGGTGATGGACATTTTCTATGTTAGGCACGGATGCCTAAATAAACCCCAAATCCCCTTACATTCCTAGTCTGTATACATCTTTATTCTAGCCAACTGGAATGGCACGAAACAGTACACCTTTCATTGAGTGTCCTTGCAAAGTTACAACGGGGCTGAAAAAACAAGGGATTTACGGCCGTTTTTCACACTTAATGACCATCGCAGCACCCCTGTGGTCCTGTGATCAAAATTCTGACACTCACTAACTGGTTGATATTTAACGACCGTTGCCATGTTCCTCAAGGTCACGCGATTCCCCTTTTGACAAGCAGAATCAACGGGAAAGCTTCTTAACAACTATGCTGCTAACTGAACAACCGCAGTAATTCCCTTAACCAGGAAGCAGGGGGGAAAATGCTCCCGGTTCGGAGCGGATCTCCCGATCCGGTAGCAATGGTAGCGGGTGGTTCAGAGAACGGGTAGCAAAAATACCTGCCCCCCCCCCATGCCCAGCTGAGCCACGTGATCATCAGAGGCTGGTTTTTCTTTTTTACTTTTAAAAGCATTTTTTCTACAACCTCTTTGGCTGAAAAAATGCTTTTAAAAGTAAAAAAACAGCCTCTGATGATCGCGCGGCTCAGCTGGGATTGTCAGAGGCTTTTAAAAGCTTTTTTTATACTAACCTCTTCGGCCGAAGAGGCTGTAGGAAAAAAAAATGCTTTTAAAAATCTCTGACAATCCCAGCTGAGTTGCCTGATCGTCAGAGGCTTTTAAAAGTATATTTTTTCTGCAACCTCTTCGGCCGAAAAAATGCTTTTAAAAGTAAAAAAAAAAAATCACCTCCGATGATCGCGCGGCTCAGCTGGGATTGTCAGAGGCTTTTAAAAGCATTTTTTTCTACAACCTCTTCGGCCCAAGAGGCTGTTGGGGGAAAAAATGCTTTTAGAAGCCTCTGACGATCCCAGCTGAGTTGCCTGATCCTCAGAGGCTTTTAAAAGCATTTTTTCCTGCAACCTCTTCGGCCCAAGAGGCTGTTGGGAAAAAAAAATGCTTTTAAAAGCCTCCTGACGATCCTAGCTGAGTTGCCTGATCCTCAGAGGCTTTTAAAAGCATTTTTTCCTGCAACCTCTTCTGCCGCGATTCACTGAACCAGTGCGGCGAGGAAAGTCGTAAAATGAGGCAAAACTCAAACTTAGCAACGTAAATGATGTGGTCGTAAGTTGAGGAGCACCTGTAGGTTGCCGCAAAGGTGCATTGGGTTCTGTTTCCTCTCGCCTTCCCTAGGGACCTGTCGATGATCCTGTGTGATCCGTTTGCCATTAACACCTTGGCCTTGAGTACCATCCGGAATTTGCAGGAGCTGATTGGTCAGGAAGTGTTACCCAGGGTAAGTTGGGGATGGATCTTTCGAATTGTAGAATCCTCGGGCTGGAAGGGACCTTCAGAGGTCATCAACAGATTAATACAGTTGGAAGGGGACCTTGTAGGTCATCTAGGCCAACCCCGCCTGCCCAAGCTGAAACCCTACACCAGTGATGACTATTGTATGGGGTGAGTGTTGGAGGATCGCGCGCGTGCCCACACGCATAATTCTAGGCACCCTGCGCGTGACCCCTGCATTTGGCCCTGTGATGTCATGGTGGGCCCGGTAGGCTCATTTTTCGCCCTCCCCAGGCTCCAGAAGCTTTCTAGGAGCCTGGGGAGGGTGAAAACTGCCTTCCCCACCCACTGTAGGCCAGAAAGAGCCTGTTTCCTGACTTCCAGTGGGCCCAGAAGGCCTGAAAATCAGCTGGAGCTGAGCTTGCGTGCCCACTGATATGGCTCCACGTGCCACCTGTGGCACATCACGGCCCTATGCTATTTCTGACAAATGGCAGTCCAACCTCTTCTTGAAAGTTTCCAATGATGAAGCTCCCACAACTTCCGAAGGCAACTTCTGTTCCGTCGGTTGATTGTTCCTGCAACCTTTGTTCATACGTTTTAGCCTCCGGTCCCCTCATCATCCTGGTTGTTCTTCTCTGCACTCTTTCTAGAGTCTCAATATCTTTTTTATAGTGTGGTGACCCAAACTGGATGCACTATTCTAAGCGTGGCCTTACTAAGGCTTTACAGAGTGATATTAGTACCTCACTTGATCTTGATTGTATCCTTCTGTTAATGCAATTTAGGATTGTGTTGGCTTTTTTGGTTGCCGCTGCACACTGCTGGCTCATATATAACTGGTTGTCCACCAAGACTCCAAGATCCCTCTCCCAGTTCCTTCTATTAAACCTGCTTTCCCCCAGTCTATATGTCTACTTTTGGTTTTTCTTGCCTAAGTGTAAGACTTTACTTTTCTCTACATTGAATTTCATTTTGTTTAGATAAGGCCCAGTGTTCAAGTCTTGTCAAGATCCATCTGGATCTTGAGCCTATCTTCTAAGGTGTTGGCTATTCCTGCCAGCTTAGTATGTATGTATGTATGTATGTATGTATGTATGTATGTATGTATGTATGTATGTATTTATTTATTTATTTATTTATTTATTTATTTATTATCTATCTATTTATTTATTTATTTATTTATTTATTTATTATTTATTATTTATTTATTTTTATTTTATTTTATTTTATTTTATTAAATTTTTATACTGCCCTTCTCCCGAAGGATTCAGGGCGGTGTACAGCCAAAGTTAGATACACCAACTTGACTCAATTTATTATTTACTGTTCATAAAAAAAATTATTATATGTATATGAAATCTTAATCTGTTCACCGCCCTGAGTCCTTCGGGAGAAGAGCGGTATAGAAATTCAATAAATAAATAAATAAATAAAGTAAAAGACATATAACACAAAAATTAAAATTATTTTAGAAGGTATTCAATGATATGGCCCTATTACTTTAAAAACCCCAAAACTAAAAAATACCCCATTAAAATTCATTACCCTCTGCAATCATCTGCAAATTTGGTGAGTTCTCCTTCTACTCCCTCATCCAAGTCGTTTATGAAGATACTGAAGAGTCCTGGGCCTAAGACAGAACCTTGTGGTATCCCACTGCTTACTTCCCTCCTCTTCTAGTCCAAGCCCAAGGCAGGAGATCTTATTCCACCCCAGTCGAATGGTTGTCCAAGAAAGTGAAGTGGATTTGCAACATGGGGTTTTGCAGTGAAGATCTGAGAGCTGATCTCTACATTTCCTGATGGAGGGAAAGCTCAGAGCTCCTAAACATAATTGAAAGGACATCTTCCCCTCCGGTAGAAAAAGGACTCTAATGGCCATTTGCCAGATTCTCAAAAGCAGTGCTAGAAGAGATCAGTGGTGCCACAGCTCAGAAAGTGAGGGACAAACGGCAGGGGTTTAGCGTTTCTCACAATCTACTGGGGTGGTCTAGGCACCGGGTTCGCTAAGGGATCGGGTTCGCTAAGATGGTGATGGAGCAACTAGAAGCGAGGAACAGATCCAAAGAGCAGTCTTCGTGATGTCACGGCGCACATTTTGGCAATCGTTGGGGTTTGTTCCGGATGCCGACACGGCCGTAGTTTAATTTCTGCTTGTTCATTGAGCGCATAGTTGACCTGACAGATTTTAGCATCCGGAGAATTCACTCAGGGGTGCTTCCGTGCTCCATGTTGTTGAATTTTCAGGAAAGCCCAGAGCTCTTGTTACTTCTGAGGATGCTGTCCCTGGGACAAGGAGCTTGGGATGTGATCGACAGCCAGATCTTCAAAGAACCCAAACTGGTAAGGGGTCAGCGTGAACATTATCGCTTATGGCAGCGGTCTGCAACCTTTCCAGCTATGCATCTTGGCCCGGAGCACGTGTGTGTGTGACAGGCATGGGAGTGCAAGTGTCCTCATGTGAGTGGAGCTTCACATGTATGTGCACTTGCCTGCCACTTGTTGTGGCCCGTCAGCGGCCAGCAGATTCGGACAGTGAGGAGGTTGGGAAGGAACATGGGCCAGTCCTGGAGTCTGGGGAAGGCTCTGAGGAGGGCTCTGCGTCTGAGGCAGAGTGGTGGACAGGGCCGTCTGACAATTATCAGCTGCCTTCAGAGTCATACATCAGTGAGGGAGAAGAACAGCTGGAGTCTGTTCCCAGAGTGCGCCTGTGCAGAGCTGCCAGAGGAAGGGAACAGCTAAAGAACAAGGGTCAACTAGGGAGTAAGGCCACAGGTGGACAGTGAATGGCCCTTCCCAGAGGGAATAAAAGAGGAGCGAAAGGGGAGTGGAGTTTGCAGGAGACAATTAGTTCATTCCTGCATTCTTGGTGTCTGAAAGATATCAGCCTGGCCACTCTCCAAGCCTGATAAAGGTCGGTAATTGTGAACTATCTTGAAAGACTGTGGGAGAGGAAAAACTTTGCTGGAGAGGAATTCACTGTAAATTAAATAAAAGGGGTTTATCGGGACGAGGGCTTTGTGCTGCTGGGGAAGCCTAGGTTAGAACACTCAACGAGAGCAGAGCTTCATGTGTGCGCCCATGCCCATCTTCCCGTGGCCCAGTTTCGAACAGGGCCGCGGCCTTGAAGGGTTGGGGACCTTTGGCTTATGGTCTTGAAGGTCCGATTCTCGCTAGCAGTTAAGGATAATGTTAGATGAACCTCCTCCGCTGCCTTTCTGTATCCCAGGAAGTGGATTTGATCACCAAATTTCTGCCCATGCTGATGGCCTTCGTGGTGGACGACTACACCTTCACCGTGGATCAGAAGCTGCCTGCGGAAGAGAAAGTGCCAGTGTCTTACCCCAGCACCATCCCTGAAATGTTTCCAAAGTAAGTCGTTTCAGCTCGGGAACCTTTGCCCATCAGTCAAAACCTTCTGGTCGGGAGGGCTGACGAAATTGGGCTTCAGAGACCGAAGCCAAAATGTAGGGAGTCCTCGACGTCTCATCTGGGTCCAGAGCACCCATTGTTAATAAGCAAGGCTGCTCTTCACCCACTGAGAATTGTGAGTTACAAAAACAAATCATTAAGTGGTAAGGCTAGGAAGCAGGAGACAGGGAGTTCTAGTCCCGTCTTAGGAATGAAAGCCAGCTGGGTGACTTTGGGCCAATCAACAGGAGACTGTGAGTTCTAGTACCACCTCAATTATGCAAGCTAGCTGGGTGACTCTGGGCCAATCACCAGGAGATAGTGAGTTCTAGTACCACCTCAGTCATGAAAGCTAGCTGGGTGATTTTGGACCAATCACCAGGAGATGGTGAGTTCTAGTACCACTTTAGTTATGAAAGCTAGCTGGGTGACTTTGGGCCAATCACCAGGAGACGGTGAGTTCTAGTACCACCTCAGTCATGAAAGCTAGCTGGGTGACTCTGGGCCAATCACCAGGAGATAGTGAGTTCTAGTACCACCTCAGTCATGAAAGCTAGCTGGGTGATTTTGGACCAATCACCAGGAGATGGTGAGTTCTAGTACCACTTTAGTTATGAAAGCTAGCTGGGTGACTTTGGGCCAATCAACAGGAGACTGTGAGTTCTAGTACCACCTCAGTCATGAAAGCTAGCTGGGTGACTCTGGGCCAATCACCAGGAGATAGTGAGTTCTAGTACCACCTCAGTCATGAAAGCTAGCTGGGTGATTTTGGGCCAATCACCAGGAGATAGTGAGTTCTAGTACCACCTCAGTCATGAAAGCTAGGTGGATGATTTTGGACCAATCACCAGGAGATGGTGAGTTCTAGTACCACCTTAGTTATGAAAGCTAGCTGGGTGACTTTGGGCCAATCACCAGGAGACGGTGAGTTCTAGTACCACCTCAGTCATGAAAGCTAGCTGGGTGACTTTGAGCCAGCCCCTTTCTCTCAGCCCAACCCACCTCACAAGGATGTTATTGTGGGAAATCCAGGAGAAGGAAAGGTGTGTTGAATATCGTTGTCGCCTTGAGGTATTGATTAAAGTAATAAAAGGCGTTGTAGAAAATGAATGAATGAGCAAGGGAATGAGTGAACGGACAAGTGAACAAACGCAGCAGCTGCAACTCTTCTTTTTGTGCGTGTCCCAGATTTCTGCAGGAGCAGCGGATCGCCTGTGAGATCGGCCTTTACTACGTGCTTCACATCACCAAGCAAAGGAACAAGAACGCCCTCCTTCGCTTGGTCCCCACCCTGAGTAAGCCCCCCTATCCTGTGTCTTCATCTCAGTGAAAAAGCCAGAAGCTCTCCCTGCATTGGGGGCTCTTCAAGTCAGGAAGAAATCGCAAGACTTAAGACCAAAATAAAAACAAAAACAAAAATTGCAGTGAAGACATTGTGGAGTCATCCATCACCTTCTCTCGCCTCCTCCTCCCTTTAGAGCAGGGGTCAGTAACCTGCGGCTCTGGAGCCACATGTGGCTCTTTCACCCCTCTGCTGCGGCTCCCTGTCACTCATATTACGTGTCAGAACCGCCAATGTGTGACACCCACCGATACGCGATTTATTGAGCTTTTCAACCCCCGGTAGGCCAACCATGGATAAATCCAAGAAAAGAAAAATTTCAGAAGAAAACAGAACATTTAATTCAACTACATACGCTAATTTTGTGGCCACTCAAGAAATAGTCAGGCACGGGATGGGTTTTGTGGCTCCCGGTGTTTTCTTTTCTGTGGGAAACGGGTCCAAATGGCTCTTTTGAGTGTTTGAGATTGCAGATCCCTGCTTTAGAGAGAGGGTGGGAGGAAGTGGTTCTCCCCCCACTCTTCTCAAAGTCACCCTAAGTATCTCTCTGGGCCTTTTGTAGCGGAGACATTTAACGACCTGGCCTTTGGTGACATTTTCCTGCACCTGTTCACCGGCAACCTCACCTTGCTGGCTGACGAATTTGGGCAAGACGATTTCTGCGCTGTCCTTTTCGACCGCTTCTTCCTGACGGCCTGCCCCAGGTAACACTCACCTCCTTTCCCAGAAGGTGACAGCGGAAGTGTTTCTTGTGCTTATATTCTATGCTCCCTCGGGAAGCGAGGGGAGGGAAGAGATGGAAAAAGAGAAGGAAGGAAGATGGAAGGAAAAGGGGAAGGAAAGGAAGAGAAGGAAAAAGAATGAGGGGAAGGAAAGAGAAGAGAAGGGAAAAGAAAAAAGGAAAAGAGTAGGAAGGGAAAAGGGAAGAGAAGAAAGAAAAAAGCGGAAGAGAAGAGGAAGAGGGAAGGGAAAAGGGAAAAGAAGGAAGGGAAGAAGAAAGGGGAGGGGAGAGAAATGGAGGGGAAGGAAAAAGAAGGAAGAAAAAGAAAGGATAGGGAAGGTAGGAGAAGGGAAAATGGAAGAGAAGGAAAGGAAGAACAAAAAAAGGAGGGAAGGGAAGAAGGAACGAAAAAGGAGAGGGGAGGGAAGGGTTGCCACTCGTTCTGAGGCGGGTAGTTAGGGGTACCAATTGGAAAAAACTGCTGGGCTTCCAAACTGGGCCACCAACAGTCTTCTTTCAACCCCGTTCCAGGAAGGACAACGTCCACCGGCACCTGCTGAGGATGCTGCTTCACCTCCATCACAAAGTGGTCCCCGCCAAGCTGGAATCGCTGCAGAAATCCTTGGAACCCACCAAGCAGGTAGAGGAGTCATTTAGTGACCATTCAAAAGTTACAACAGCCCTGGGGGGGGAGGGAGGACTTAGGACCTTAGCATCCCCCCAGTCGTGTGATTAAAATTTAGCCGCTCGGCAACTGCCTCGTATTTATGTCAATTGTAAGATGATTGTTGTGGCCCGCCAGTGGATCTGGTGGCAGACTCAGACAGTAAGGAGATTGGGAAGTAACATGGGCCAGTCCTGGAGTCTAGAGAAGGCTCTGATGAGGGCTCTACGTCAGAGGCAGAAAGAGGGCCAGGACCATCTGACAGTTGTCAGCTGCCTTCGGAATCGGACATCAGTGGGACAAGAACAGCTGAGCCTGTTCCCAGTGTGCGCGTGTGCAGAGTTGCCAGACGAAGGGAACAGCTAAAGAACAAGGGTCGACTCAGGAGTAAGGCCACAGGTGGATGATAAATGGCCCCTCCCAGAGGGAATAAAAGAGGAGCGAAAGGGAAGTGGAGTTCGCAGGAGACAATTAGTTAACTTAACTGGTTTGTCACTCTGAGACTCCTTACCAAGTTTTGAAGATATCGGCCTGGCAGCTCTCCAAGCCAGATAAGGTCTGTGACTGTAAATTCTCTCTGGAAAGACTTTGCTGGATGGGAATGAGAGAATTTCACAGTAACTTAATAAAAATGGGGGGTTTTTTTCACTCCCTTAACGCCCATCTGGCTTAACCCCAAGAATTTGGGGCTCAATTGTGGTCACGATTCGAGGGACTGGCAGTCTCTCCGGTTCAGCCATTTACCATATTTTAAATCTTCTCCTTGGCACAGAGCAGCGAAGCGGTGAAAGAGCTTTTCAACCAGCTGGGCGAGAAACTGGAAGTCCGCAAAGCCAGCCCTGTCCCAGAAGCCGAGGCACCACCGATGGATTTGCCCCTCCCGACAGTGTCTTCTACCCCGGTTCCACCATAGAGAGAGCCTCCCCTCCCTTCTCCCCTCATTCCTTCTGGGGAATGAGCCAAGGTCTTTCCTGGTCTCTGGCACAAAGGTGTGGGGCATCGCTTGGTACAGAAGTCACCTGGGCAACCTTGAATGAAGCTTCTCAGCTGCCCGTTTAGGGTCTCGTCTCATGGTGTAGCTGCCTCCCCTAGAAATGGGGAGGGGGCTTCACAATTAAGAGTAAGGTTGGGGGGTGTTTTTTTGAAGGGGAAGATCATTTAAGGAGGGGGTCTCTCCAACCTTGGCGGCTTTTTAAACTTTTGGGGACTTCCAACTCCCAGAATTCCTGGCCAGCCAGCCAGCCAGCCGGTTGGCTGGCCAGAATTCCTCCCTGCCAGCCAGCCGGTTGAAGCCCACAAGTTTTCAAATTGCCTCGGTTGGGGATCCCAAATTTAGGCTGTTTGGATAACAGCCTTGGAAGAGGCAGGGCAAGTTTAAAGCCAGATGTTATTTTTGTAAAAAAAAAAAATTGCGTGTGTAGGAAACGCACTAAAGGAACGATAAAAGTTGGGAATAATTTGTTCGTGCCCTTTTTTTTCCCCCCTCCTAGAGTAGGAAAAATAAACTTTCCAAGCTCTGCCTCTGGATTGGCATTTTGTTTTGTTTTGTTTTTTTTTCCTTCCTTTTTTGCTGTGGTTGATTTACTCCCCCATAACTGTATCGCTTGGAGGTGTTTAAGAAGAGATCGGACAACCATTTGTGTGAAAGTTATAAGTTCTCTTGCTTGAGCAAGCGGATTGGATTAGATCTCCCAAGATCCCTTCCAACTCTTGTCGCTCTGTTATCAATCGCACCTTCTCCTTCTCGCACGCACAGCCTTGTGTCTTTTGGGGATCAACTCGGAAGCCTTGCTGTGCAACCCCCAAAAGCTGTCAGGGCCCAAGAAGAGCCTGGATAGCTCAGCAGACTAATGCATTGTGCATTGTGACTAACTCCAGCTGTCTGCGATTACTGTAAGTTTGAAACTCACCAGGCTCAAGGTTGACTCAGCCTTCCATCCTTTCTAAGGTAGGTAAACTGAGGACCCAGTTTTTGGGGGCAATAAGCTGACTTTGTATAAATATACAAAAGTATGAAGGCTGTTGCTTAACGCATTGTAAGCCGCCCTGAGTCTCCAGAGAAAGGGCGGCATATAAATCAAATTTTTAAAAAAAGAAGAAAGGAAGGAAGGAAGGAAGGAAGGAAGAAAAAGAAAGAAAGAAAGAAAGAAAGAAAGAAAGAAAGAAAGAAAGAAAGAAAGAAAGAAAGAAAGAAAGAAAAAGAAAGAAAAACATTCAGCTGCCTGCAATTACTGTAAGTTCAAATCTCCCCAGGCTCAAGGTTGACTCAGCCTTCCATCCTTTCTAAGGTGGGTAAAATGAGGACTCAGTTTGTGGGGGCAATAAGCTGACTTTGTATAAATATACAAAAGTATGAAGGCTATTGCTTAACACATTGTAAGCCGCCCTGAGTCTCTGGAGAAGGGCGGCATATACACCAATTTTTTTTTTAAAAAGAAAAAGAAATCATGTTTGTTGTCGGTGGAGATTCTCAGTCATCCAAATCATGGTTGTCCCAAAGGTGGTTTTTTTTTCAACTGGACTTTCTTTTGGGGGGGGGGGTTGCTTTTGAAGACGTTGTGCTTCTCATCCAAGAAGCTCCTTCAGTTCTGACAGGATGGTGGGGAATGGAAGGATTTATATTCCTTGCGGACAGCTGGACATTTGCATCCTTGTGGTGTGGGAGTAGGAAGGGATTTCCAGAGGGGGGGGGGGAAATTGCAGATTATAGGAACCAGGAGCACCATTCAGGTGACCCTGAGGAAGAAGGATAAAGAAACCTCCAAGTGGCCTCAACGACCCTCTAAAAAAGGATGCAAATGACCAGCTGTCTGCAAGGAATATAAATCCTTCCATTCCCCACCATCCTGTCAGAACTGAAGAAGCTTCTCGGATGAGAAGCGAAACGTTTTCAGAAGAAAAAAAAAAACCCCAAGGAAGTCCAGTTGCCTCCGGAAAAAGCACCTTTGGGACACATTTGTATTCTTTAGACCCGTGATGGCAAACCTATGGCATGCGTGACCGAAGTGGCATGTGGAGCCATGTCTCCTGGCATGCGCGGCTTCTCCCCGTTCCGAGTTTCTGCCGTGCATGCGTGGGCGACGATCAGCTGGCCTTTTTGCATGCGGCAATACTGGAAGCTAGAAGATCTTCTAGCTGGACTTCGGTTTTCCGGCGTCAGCCTGCGCGCCGGCCAGCTGATCTGCACAAACCCGGAAGAGTAGCTGGCTGAAACCGGAAGTTCAGTAGCTGAAACCGGAAGCTCATTTTTGGCACGTGCATGCGCCCTGGATAGCTCCTCTTCCAGGTTGCGGCCCAGACGTGCGTGCGCGCACTCCCTTTTCGGGACTTGGTGCCGAAAAGGTTCGCCATCCGTACTTTAGAAGCTTCCATTCTTCCCGGATTGTGTTCGCAATAAGGACCAAGAAGGCTTCCCAAACTGCAAAGACAAGGAAAGAAACTAGGTCGGCTTCAAGATGCTGAAAGCTTTAATGTCTCCGAACCAAGCCCAAACGGAGGCCGAAGAGACCCTGGAGAGCCCTCATCTGCACGGAGAGTCCTAAAGTCCACCCCAGAGTCTTAATTTCTGGCAAAAGAAGCTATTATCAGCAATTTCTCTTCCCCCTCTTGTTTCTTTCCCTCCCCCCCCCTTTTTTTTCTTTAGCAACCCAGCGTCCTCTGCTACAGTCTTCTCCAACTAGCAAACCTCCAGAGCTGAGGGACTCCGGGTTTTAAAACTCCATAGGGAAGGGCATTTTTTCCAACGGGAGCCCTCCGCTTGCCCGTGGGAAAGTAGCTTTTTTCCAGCCTGCACTCTGGGCAGCTTAGCATGCATTACCAGGGAAGACAAAGAGCCAATTCTTTCCCCTTTAAAAAAAAAATAAGCGTTGCGGAATAAACTCTTCCTCTTTTTTTGGATCGGGGAGGGGTCATTCCGTTGCATTGGATCCAGGTTCGAGGTCTCCGGCGTCCCCAACTTTGACATCTCTCTCTGGCTCGGCTCGATCCGGTTCGTCGGCACCCACATTGGAGGTTTCGTCTTTCGGGCTGGTGCCGGAGGCCGCCGAAAAGGAACTTGATCCCAGTTCCCCCTGGGAACCGTTTATCGGAATGCCCTCAGGCACATTTTTCTCAGCTAGGAACTGGGTCATGGTTTTCCACCCCAGGGGAGCACTTTTGGCATTTAGGTTTTCGCTGGAGAGATACCGGCTGACGGTCGGGATGATGATGGCGCTCTTGGTTTGAGGGATACCATCCGTGTCGCCCCCAGGCCTGTTGAAGTCTTCCCTTCCTTTCCTGGCCAGCTTCACATTTGGGTTTCTTTTCCTGGCAAGCATCTGATCGGTAGCTTTCTCATGGTGTTCCTTGGCCGACACAGGCCTCAACCTGGGGGAATTCCTCAAAGGAGCCGGGAACCCCCTGAGTTTGCTCCACGCTTCTGCGGGCGGCTGCTGTTCAACCCGGTCTTCCCTCTTTGCCGAACGGCGCTTCGATCTCTGAAAAGCTTCAGTTAAGGGCCCCGTTTTTTCAGAGACGGGGTGATGTTGCAGGTGAGGGAAGTAGGAATTCACCGTCGGGACGGAAGGGGTGTTTCGCGGGGACACGAGGTCGTTTTCGTTCACCAGGACGAGTTTGTTGATCTTGTAGGTCAGGCTTCTCAGAGCCTGAGTCGGATTCCTTCTCAAGAAGTCATTCCCAACCGGGCAGTTGGCATCTGGGGTGACATTTCCCCTGGGGGCAAAAGAAGGGCAGAGGGGTGGGGGGTGGAGAATAATTGCGAGAAAGAAAGCTGCTAGTCATCGTAAACGAAAGCGGGATTCGGGTTGCCTGTTTTTTGAAGTCGCCAGTGTAAAAGAAGAACGTATCAGAAGTTGAGCTTGGTGATTTCCTTGCAGATGTTTTATCGCCCAACTAGGTAACATGAGTGCCAGAAGGGAATGCAAGAAGCGCCACTCCCTTCCAGCACTGATGGCGTTCCCTAGTTGGGTAATGAAACGCCTGTAAGAAAACCACCAAGCTCAGAGAGAGCACCAAGGGGCCCGCATTTTCAACCCCGAGTTACAAATATTCTCCTTTCTTTGTGAGCCGGTTAGACTTCTTCCCATCATGCATTGCATGGTGGAGGATCATAACTTCGGCATGGAATTTTTATATCGAAGAATAACTCCCCTACATTAAATATCTATGGAGGTTCTCAGTCATCCAGGTCATGGGTTGTCCCCGTGGGGTGGGTTTTTTTTTTTTTTCTTCAAGAGGCAAACTGGGTTTTCGCTTCTCACCCAAGAAGCTTCTTCAGCTCAGAAGAAGCTTGGAGAGCTGGAGAAGCTTCTTGGATGAGAAGCGAAACGTCTTCAAAGAAAAACCAGAAAACCCAGTTGCCTCTTGAAAAAAGAGCCTTTGGGGGTCCCCTATGTTAAATGTATGCAATTCTGCCCTCCAAAAGCCCCATTGGGAAAGAAAAGGGCTTGGAGGAGGCAACCGTTGTCCAAAGTCAACCTTGGGCTCCAGGTTGGAGAGGTAGAAGAGAGTGGGATGATGTCCTAACCTCACGGGTCTGAATTGTCTATCCTATGACACCCATACACACCTTCCCTGCCTACCACGTGACACCCATACCGGGGTGGGCTGCTGGGGGTTCGGGAGAACCTCTAGCTAAGATTCTGTGCAGTTTGGAGAACCCCCAAATCCCACTCCTGACTGGCCCCGCCCACCCCTCCCAGGAGTCCCCTGCAAGTGCAGGGTGCGGGGAGGGCGAAAAATGGGCCTACTGGAAGTTTGGGAAGGCTGGAAACGGGCATGTTTCCAGCCTCCAGAGGGCCTCCAGAGCCTGGGGAGGCCCTTTTTGCCATCCCGGAGGCTCAAGAAAAGCCTCTGGGGCCTGGGGAGGGCAAAAACGCCCCCTCCCCCTGTAATGTAGGAGGCTGATTAGACCACTCCCACCATGGCCACGCCCACCCAGCAACCAGGCAGAGAACCCCTTGCATAAAATTTTTGAAGCCAACTGGATTTGAACTCCCAAGGTTCTTTCGCCAGCCTGGAGAATTCTGGAAGTTGAAGTCCACAGGTCTTTAAAAACGGCCACCGTTGAGAAACTCTGATCTCGGCAGTGGTGTTTGAGGGAGGCAGGTCCTGGATAGACCAGTGAGGAGAAACACCAGAGAGGCTTCTCACAATCTCAAGCTTAAGGGACCATGGTTAGACAACCCTCCCCAGGGACTGTAGGAGCCGATACCTTTGGGATTTGCGTATGTCCCACTGAGGGTGAGGCATCCAGCACGACAGCTGAGTGGACCTCGGCGGCTTCGGTTCTACCTTCGCCTGGTAGATGGAGCGCAAATTCTGCTTTGTATTTTCTTGGGGGGAGTGAAAATTCGATTTTCCTGAGGAGCAAGGAGAAGAGAAATTTGCAAGATTGGGCCACGGTCCGATGTTTGACTTTCCTACATCTCTCTTTGGCCAGTTTGATCCCTTCCTGCCTTCCGCAGGGAAAACGCCAACCGGTACGCAAAGAGTTCCTTGTTCCCCGCAGCCCGAATTCACCCACCGTTCTTGTTAATGTTAGCCAGCCTGGTTTAGCTACGTTAAGGTGGGAAGGTCTACAGGTCTACAGCCGCCAAAGGACAAACAGAAGAAATAAAGGAACATTATGGGATGAGGCAGCAACTCCGTTAAACCGAATTTGGAGGCCACCAAGAACGGTTCTTTTCGGAGAGGAAGAAAGAAATGATTCAGCGGTTTTCTTCGCCGTACCTGGGTATACAAACTGAAATTCGGAGACTGTTTGGTACTTCCTCTTCTCCACAACATTGGGGTATTTTATTTTTCTGTTCAGGAAGACAGAAGCTTCAGATTGGTTTCCGAAACAGTTGTCCCCTCCATTTAACGCACACTCCTCGCATCTTACGGCGTCCTTGGTTGCTTCTTGGTTCTGGGCCGATGGAGCCTTCCTATCCCATTTCTGTTGTGCCACAATCTAGACAACTTTTGGTGGCTTACATAAGGTATAAAAGTCAAAAGGAGTTTGGTAGCACCTCTCTCCAGCTGACCAGTTTTCTTAAAAGGCCTAATAATTTATTAATTTCCCTCCCCACCAACATAGACTAAGCTTTCATTGCCTATAAATACCAAGTAAAACATGGGTTTTTTTTAATGATCTGTCTGTCTTTATTTGTCTATGTCTATCCATTCACCTCTTTCCATTTTCTCTCCATCTATCACCTATCTATTCTTCCTTCCTTCCTTCCTTTTGTTCTTTTCTTTCTTCCCCTCTTCTCTTTTCTTTCCTTCCTTCCCTCTTCCCTTTTCTCCACCCTCCTTCCTTCCTTCCTCCCTTTCTTTTGTTCTTTCTTTTCTCTTTTCTTTCCTCCCCTCTTCCCTTTTCCTTCCTTTCTTCCTTCCTTCCTTCCTTCCTTCCTTCCTTTTGTTCTTTTCTTTCTTCCCCTTCTCTCTTTTCTTTCCTTCCTTCCCTCTTCCCTTTTCTCCACCCCTCCTTCCTTCCTTTCTTCCTTCCTTTCTTTTGTTCTTTCTTTTCTTTCCTCCCCTCTTCCCTTTTCCTTCCTTCCTTTCCCTCTTTCCTTCCTTTCTTCCTTCCTTCCTTTTGTTCTTTTCTTTCTTCCCCTTCTCTCTTTTCTTTCCTTCCTTCCCTCTTCCCTTTTCTCCATCCTCCTTCCTTCCTTCCTCCCTTTCTTTTGTTCTTTCTTTTCTCTTTTCTTTCCTCCCCTCTTCCCTTTTCCTTCGTTCCTTTCCCTCTTTCCTTCCTTTCTTCTTTCTTTTCCTTCCTCTCTCCTCTCTCTCTCTCTCTCCCTTCCCTCTCTCCCTCCCTCCCTCCCTCCTTCCTTTCTTTTTATCCCTCCCTTTTTCTTTCTCTCTCCCTTCCCTCCCTCCCTCCTTTCTTTCTTTCTTTTTCTTTCTTTCTTTCTTTTTCTCAAAAATGTGGTAGGTGCTGCCACCTAGCTGGGCATTTTAAATAGACAGGTTGGCTAGGAAACTTAATTCTTTCAGTAAGCCGATGGAAATAAAATGGCTAGCTTTTCCTAGACATTATATTACTTTTTGTTCTCTCTGTTGCTGCTAACATCTTTAGGTTTTTCTGATGGCTCCGTTCTCTCTTTCCTGAGCGTTGTCCTTTTCTTTTCAGTTCCCAGCTTGGCATTATGAGTCTCTCCCTGCATTTTGAAAAAAAATAAAATTTAAAAGAGTGGTACAGGAGTACTATATGAGCTACATCTGCTTCAATACTCTTCAATAACCACGGTTACCTAGGAATTGAATGCTCCACCTCGCACTGAGCAAGAATTCTGCTTAAAAGGATACTGAAATAGCGACACGCTGCCCAAGTTTTTGCCCCGCTCACCAAGTTGTCTGTCTCCGAAGATGCGTTTCCCGTGTCCTCATTGCTGCAACACAACTCGGTGGGACTTTCCTGGCCTTCTGATGGCAAGCTGGGTGAGAAAAGCACGATAACATTTCAGAAATGTCACATCGAATCAAACCAAAAGTCGATCACCACCTCCTGGCCCGCAGCTCAAGCCAGGCATTCTCAAAGCATGTCCTTCAAAAGATCTCCAGAGGTTTAGAAAGCCTGCAACATCAGGAGTGGCATAGCCTAACAAGCTATCCTCTTCTTTTAATGACCCCATAATCCCTTGCAGAGTGGAGTCTGGGTAACTGAATGGAGCTGAGTGTTTGAATGGCCGGATGCCATTCCTGTCACTAATGCAGAGTTTTGTTCGGCAGATATATTCACATTGTGCTCAGAGAAAGAAATATCTGCCTCTACCTAGGATCGAACTCACAGCCTCCTGATTGTGAGGCGAGAGCTCCACCTCTAGGCCACAGCACCACTCATAGTCTTAACAAGCTATACCACGTGAAATTGCTGAGCTTCAGTTTTGCGCTACTTTCACAGCTGCCTGGCTTTATTTCCACTTCGTAAGGGAAGGAATGTAAGCTATGAATCGGCTTCCAGCTTAAATCTCACCTCCGCCAATAGTTCACACAGGTGTGTAAACCTTTGTGACTCAACCACAGTCTTCTGCAGCCATGCACTGACTAATACTATGGAAGCTGAATGGAAACAAAATGTATTCATATGCGTCCCCTAGATTATATGCCAGGCACTGAACCTTTCAGCTAATCCCAAAATTCAGATATGGATCAGAGTAACTCGGTATGAATGGGCAACCCTGGACCTATTTAAATCAAGCCTGTCAAATTGCAAAGCATCCCTGGCTTGCTCTCGAGTTGCCATAAGCAAGGGAGGATGGGAAACCGATGAAGCAGCATGGCAGCCAAAGACAGGAGCACATTCCGGACACCTCTTTCTCAAGGCTGACTCCCAGGGTTACCCACAGTGGCCGGAGTGGAGTGAATGTGATCGATGACACACCCTGAGGTGAGGGGGGAAATAGGGTCATGATTGGGGCCATAAATTACGTGGGGTCAGAGTTGGCTTCTCTTGGGAATGTGCCAACGTGAAGCTCCTAATAAATAACTGGATTTCTTTTGAAGCTTGGCTCAAGGCTCACAATTTAATTAGGTCATCTGTCAGAACCATGACACATCCCTTCTAATAAGAATCAGGTAAAAACATAATTAATTGCTTTTATGCATCCAAATAATACACGTCAACAAGGAAGAACCAGGGAATTATAGACCCCAGAAGCTTCTCATGGGATTTTATGTCTTGTGATTCTAGCTACAAACTGGTCAGGGACCATTAGATGAGCCTCATTCGTATGATCAACAAGCTTCTGAGTAATTAAATACTGGGCTGAGCATTTTGGTTTTGAAGTTTGGATCCTCTCCTGAAGAGGACACATTATTATTTTCCTCCTGATGGGCTTCAAGTTAATCCTCACAAGGAGAACACTGTTATTTGAGGGCCCAGAAATTCCTTCAGGGTGGATGGAGCTGACCACACCCAACATGAGATTCCCTGTCTAAACATCTATGGAGATACTCAGCCCTCCAGGTCATGCTTGTCCCACAGGTGCAACCTTGAAGGACTGAAGAAGTTGCTTCTGGAAAAAGCACCTTTGGGACAACCATGACCTGGATGTTTGAGAATCTCCACAGACATTTAGCTAAAAAGCTGAAGAAGCTTCTTGGATGAGAAGCGAAATGTCTTCAGAGAAAAACAAAGAAAGACCAGTTGCCTCTTGAAAAAACATCTTTGGGATCCCTATTCAAGCTTTAAGAGTATTGGGGAGACAATCTTCTGCTGCTTTTCCAAAAATCTGTTGGACCTTCTTCGAGGTCCTGGCCTCCCTTGTGAACTTCAGCCTCACCCTTTGGAGTCAAGACTATGAATGGAACAGCTCCTGCCGTGCACGGTGAGATGGGGCCTCTGGGATTTATTCCTCTTTTTCTTGCTACGCTTCTTCTTCTTCTGTCGAGGCTGCTTAATGATCTGGGCTGAGTTGGGCTCCACGGTAGTAGGTTTCTTGTCCTTCATCAGGGCAATCCTGGATGGACTTCTTTGCCGTGTCTTGGTTCCCATGGGCCTGTTTGACACAAGGGGAGGAAGGAACGAACTGAGTTTTAAGATTTCCGATGGCCCTTCTGATGCCAACGTACTTCACCTGAAGCAGAGCTTCTCAGGCAGAGCAGCCTTAGGAACTGCTGATGGAGGTGAGCGAGAGTCACTGTGTAAGAGAACAATTCCTGCTCCTACCACCAGATTACCTGGACACATCATTTCTGCAATAGTGATAGCCTTTAGACTTATATACCGCTTCACAGTGCTTTACAGCCCTCTCTAAGCTGTTTATGGAGTCAGCCTCTTGCTCCCAACAAACTGGGTCCTCATTTCACCAAGGATGGAAGTCTGAGTCAACCTTGAGCTGGTCAGGATCAAACTCCTGGCAGTGAGCAGAGTTAGTCCGCAATTTTACATTCTAACCACTGCGCACCAAGGAAGGAAGGAAGGAGCAAGAAGTTAAGGAAGGAAGGAAGGGATGGAGAGGAAGGAAGGAGTGGAGAGGAAGGAAGGAGTAAGAAAGTAAGTGAAGGAAGGAAGAAAGAAGGAAGAGAAGGAGAAAAGGAAGAGCAATAGCTGTAGCACTTATATACCACTTCACAGTGCTTTACAGTCCTCTCTAAGCTGTTTACGGAGTCAGCCTCTTACCCCCAACAAACTGGGTCCTCATTTCACCAACCTCAGAAGAACGGAAGGCTGAGTCAACCTTGAGCTGGTCAGGATTGAACTCCTGTCAGTGAGCAGAGTTAGCCTGCAATATTACATTCTAACCACTGTGCACCATGGAAGGAAGGAAGGAAGGAAGGAAGGAAGGAGAAGAAGGAGAAAAGGAAGAGCAATAGCAATAACACAGACATACATACCACTTCATAGTGCTTTTACTGCTCTCTCTAAGCAGGTTACAGAGTCAGCCTCTTGCCCCCAACAATCTGGCTCGACGTTTTACCGACCTTGGAAGGATGGAAGGCTGAGTCGAGCCTGGTGAGATTCGATCTGCCAAATTGCAGGCAGCCAGCAGTCAGCAGAAGTAGCCTGCAGTACTGCATTTTAACCACTGCACCACCGCGGCTCACAAACCTTTGAAGGTTTGGAGAAGACCAAGCCAGGGTGGGCTGGATGAACAGTTCTTTCTTCCACCTTTGCCCCTTCACCTCACTCTAATAAAGTCTTAGTTGTAGCTGAATGCGCTACTCCATCACCAACACGGAAGCCAAACCCGATTTTTGCTAATCTGATTGTACAGTTCTGATTGTGGACATCCTAGGTGGAGTGAAACTGCATGGTTCATCAGAATCGGGGAAGTATCGCAGCTTGCTCTACGTTTGCATGTCCTTTAAAACTTGATTAGGATGAAGTGGAAGAATTGATTTTCATCGTTCATTGAGTTACAATCTTGATCCAAAATTGAGTAAGTCAGAAATCGCGCCCACCCTTCAGCATTTCTCCTAGCCTTCCGTGGTGCTGTTGCAGCTGCTTTTCCAGAGTTAAATTTTACATACATTGGGTGAAAAGGCTTTGTGAAATTGTGTGTTGGCTCCTGAGTTCATTAGATAACACCCCTTTGATCGATGTTATCTAAAATTGAATTATTCTGCTTTCCTGCTCCCCAACTTAAACATAGTTTCCCACTTTTGGCAAAACCAGGATTTTCAAACCATTGTAGGTTGACTAAACCTCAATGGCCGGATTGGCAGCACTCTAACCCCAAGCCAATCAATTCATTTAAAATAGAGGTGAATTGATTATCCCCGATCTTAAAGAAATCTCTTAAGATCCCATCATCGAATCCTTTCACATCGTATCTTGAAAAGACACCCAACGCTTATCATAAGACGAACAGACGGACACCCTAAGATGAATCTCCATAAACGAGAGGAACAGAGTTTTTGTGAAGATGTGAAGTAGGGAAATGTCGGATACAGATGCGCAACTTACTTGTGATTTATTGTTGGTTTCGCAGCCGAGGCACAACGAGACGCTTAAAAACAACAAGAGCAAAAACCTTGGGTGAAATAGGGCCATGGGGAAAAGCATTGGGTGCTCGAGATCCAAAGATGGGCTATAAGGTGAAGCTGTCTTTGGATCTCAGCAACTGCCTCTGTTGCTATGGAAACAGGATTCCACCATCCTGCCTGGTCCTCTCTTTGGTTTTTGCATCTATGTAAGTTTTCTAACTATGCACCGCTCAGGTATCCTAATGAGAGAAGGAAAGGCAATCCCAAACAGACAAGGAAGCAGCCAACTTATAGAGAAACAGGGATTTATTTTGACAGGGACTCTGGTACGTGTAAATGATTTTTAACTAAAAAGGGAAGAAAAAAACCCCATTTTTTGCCATGAAGACTGCCACTGGAACAGAACAAAATAGCAGAGCTAGAGGGGACCTTGGAGGTCTTCTAGTCCAACCCCCTGCTTAGGCAGGAAACCCTACACCACTTCAGAGAAATAGTTATCCAACACCTTCTTAAAAACTCCCAGTGTTGGAGCATTCACAGATTCTGGAGGCAAGTTGTTCCACTGATTCATTGTTCTCACTGTCAGGAAATTTCTCCTTAATTCTAAGTTGCTTCTCTCCTTGGTTAGTTTCCATCCCTTGCTTCTTGTTCTGCCTTCTGGTGCTTTGGAGAATAATTTGATCCCCTCTTCTTTGGGGCAGCCCCTCAGATACTGGAGTACAGCTATTATGTCATTCATTAAACTAGACATACCCAATTCTTGCAATCCTTCTTCATGCGTTTTAAACTCCAGTTCCCTCCCTTGACTGGAAACCAGTTTGAGCTTATTTTGGCCTGGCTGAGAGGTAGAACTAGACGAGTCTTCAACCTGAGCTATAGCATCTCTCTCTCCCTGCAGTGGACCTAGGCTTTAATGCCAAAAACGTATATCAAGAGCATGTCGATTTAAGAGCTCAGCGTTACAAGCACAGAAAAGACAGATCCACATGTCAAACAAGGAGGAGAAATTGAGAGCATCCTTTCTGGCAGCCTCTTCGTAGCAACCCAGCATGGATCCAAGTTAGATGCATTATTCCAATTATTCTTTTTATTTTTTTCCCTAAAGGTGGGGTGGGGCTCCATCATTTTGCAAAAAAAGGGGAGCGAATCAGATTCATTCTCTGTCTCTCTCTCACACACACACACACACTCTCTCTCTTTCTCTCTCTCTCTCTCTCTTTCTCCAGCTCTCTCTCTCTCCCTCCCTGCACTTCTTCCTTCATCCAGAGGGAATCTCGAAGGAAGAGCAAAGCCAAGAAAATTGCTTTGTCTCGTGGGCGTGCATCTCCTGCGAAGCTTCAATGCATAAAACGCCACCGGTGAAGGATGGAGACCGCGGGGAGCTTGCGGCAGCTTGGAGGGTGAGGAGAAACCGGAGGTGAGCCGAGCAAGCCATGGCCTCCCGTCGCACGATTTTGCTCACTGGCTTCACAACTGGCCGGCATCATCCCCTCGGGGAGCCTGATCGCCAGGGGCTGAATTTGGGGACAGAAAGGAGAAATTGCTAGCCGAGATCGTCCTTCTCTGGCCTGCCAGCATCCATGACCCCCAGGCCTGATGAAGCGGGCTCTGAGGTGCCACAGATGGACCCAGCCGTCCTCATCTTTCTCCTGTATCTGATGATCATCCATGAGCTGGTGAGTGGCTGGATGGAGTATCAAAAACAGGCCACCAAGCCGAAGAAGCAGACTGGTCCTCCTTGGTCAGGCAGGTAAGGTGTTAGTGGGTTTGTGGGTCTGTGTGTGCCGAAGGGGGCTCTATGCTGAGTGTGCCATTATGGTGCCAACTTGGTTTGGCATCTTTTGATGAGGGCAGAAGGGTGCCAGCTTTGGGTTCAACCTGTTTCCAGATCTTCCTTGGAGATGCTGCCATTTGGACTTTTTACACCCGAACAGTGTGTTTTCCCACAGAGCTACGGCTCTGCTGCTGCTCTCTCAAAACAAGCAAGAGATGCTAGTCCTCAAGGTTTGGGAGAAAGGGCAGAATTAAGAAGGAAAAGATGGGAGCGGCGGAAGGCACTTGATTTTGTGTCAAACACTCTTTCCAGATGGTCCTTGGAGATGCAACCATTAGAAGCCAGGACTCTGCACCTGAAGGGTGTGCTTCTCCACTAAGCTATGGTTCTCTCAAAATGAGCAAAGATTCTAGTCCTCATGTTTTGGAAGAAAGGACAGAATGAAGAAGGAAACGATGGGAGCATTGGAAAGCACTTTATTTTGAGTCAGGCCAATGTCTACCCAGTCCAGCGAAATCAGTACAAGCTCTGGAGATTCAGTTTTTTCCATCCCCATCTGGAAACACCGAGGGGTGAGATAGATACAAGAAATGCCACTGTTTTCCCAAGAATTTCTGCATGCTTTGGAAAAGTAAGATTCTAGTCCTCATGGCTCTAAATAAAGAACAGAGCTAAGTCAAAATGCATTCAAACGCCAACGTTTCTAGACTCGTAGGGTTTCAATTTACAACCCCTGTGCCACTTCACCAAGGTGTTACTACCGAGTTGTTTGCACATTCTACTTTGCGAGGTGTTTCTGAACTGTAGCTCCCCCCGGCAGGTTACACACAAGCACCGACAAGCACACACAGACACACCTGCATTCACACATTATCACCTTACTCTGCGCCAGCTCTAGGCTAGAACAGTGAAATAGGTTCAGGTATGTGCAAGTTGTTAATGAATATTGAAACTTTGGTTCAAATCCACTTTTTTTTTTCCCACAACAAAGAAATTTCCTAGAAAGTGTGCAGAGCAGAGCCACAAAGGTTGGGAGGCTAAACCATAGGATGAACGGTTAAGGGAACTGGGTTGTTGTTGTTAGTTGCAAAGTCGTGTCCGATCCATCGCGACCCCATGGACAACGTTCCTCCAGGCCTTCCTGTCCTCTACCATCCTCTGGAGTTCATTTAAACTCACGGCTGACTGCTTCAGGGACTCCATCCAGCCACTTCATTCTCTGCCGTCCCCTTCTTCTTTTGCTCTCCATCTTTCCTTGCATTAGGCTCTTCTCCAGGGAGTCCTTCCTTCTCATTAGGTGGCCAAAGTATTTGAGTTTCCTCTTCAGGATCTGGCTTTCCAAAGAGCAGTCAGGGTTGATCTCCTCTAGGACTGACTGGTTGGATGGCCTTGCAGTCCAAGGGACTCACAGAAGTCTTCTCCAGCGCCAGAGTTCAAAGGCCACAATTCTTTGGCGCTCAGCCTTCCTTATGGTCCAACTTTCACAGCCATCCATTGCAACTGGGAAAATCATAGCCTAGGTATAGGTTTAGAGAGCTGAGTATGTCTAGTCTAATGTCGAGAAGGATTTGGGGTGACATGATCATTGTCCTGAGGGGCTGTCGCAGAAAAGAGATTGATTTATTCTCCAAAGCACCAGAAGGCAGGACAAGAAGCAATGGGTGGAAACTAGTCAGAAGCAGATCCAATTTAGGCATAAGGAGAAATTTCCTGACAATGAGAATGGATTAATCAAGGGAACAATTTGTCTCCTGGAGATGTGGTGCTCCATCACTGGAGGTCTTTAAAAAAGAAAAAAAAAAGAATGGACAGTCAGAATAATATTGCCCACAATAGAATAAGATCTCCTTCCTCATGGTACCCTATTTCTCTTTCCTTGCTTAGTTTGCATTGGCTTCTACAGGACAAGAAGCAATGAGTGGAAACTAATCAAGGAGAGAAGCAACTTAGAACTAAGGAGAACTTTTCTGACAGCGAGAACAATTAATCAGTGGAACAACTGGCCTCCAGAAGTTGTGAATGCTCCAACACTGAAGTTTTTAAGAAGAGGTTGGATAACCATTTGTCTGAAGTGGTGTAGGGTTTCCTGCCTAAGCAGGGGGTTGGACTAGAAGACCTCCAAGGTCCCTTCCAACTCTGTTATTCTATTCTATTCTATTCTATTCTATTCTATTCTATTCTATTCTATTCTATTCTATTCTATTCTATTCCATTCCATTCCATTCCATTCCATTCCATTCCATTCCATTCCATTCATTGTAATGCTTGCTAAAATTATTTACTGTAATCCCCACGTTCTTTTTATTTGATATCTTTTTCAGCAGCTTTTCCCAAGGAAACCGTTCAAGCGTATCTCACTCGTTGGCTTACCCAGTGCCACGAGAGCGATCCAAGGACTGGAGGAAGCCGGGCAGAATCATCCGGAAAGCGTAAAACCGACTTCATGATCTCAATTCACCGGGTTCGGCTAAGGAAGCTGTCGAGAAACATGGCCGACTGGAGATCTCCACGTTGATCCTGGCTGTGCAGCTGTTCTGTCTAGGTGCGATTGAACTCGGAGCATCTTCCAAGCAGCTGAGCATTGTAGGTCCAAGATCAGACAGCGCACCCGAGTTCCCCGAATGAAACAGGTGTCTGTAAATAGCGGAGCACAGTTGACATGGTGCTTTTAGCATCATCCGGAGGAACCGATGGACCGGTCCTCACAGTGGATAAGCATTGTACCTTCACAAGCATGTGGCAAAATGAAGAAGAAGACTGCTTGAATGGATGACAGTGGAACAGAACAAATGTTGTGGCCTGCTGGTGGCCAGCAGTGCTGGCAGCAGTGAGGAGGAACTTGGGCCAGTCCTGGGGGCTGGGAAAAGCTCGGATGAGGGCTCTGAGTCGGAGGCAGAGAGGGAGTTAGACAGCAGTGAGGCAGAGGAACAGCTGGAGCCCATTCCCAGTGTGCGCCTGCGCAGAACTGCCAGGAAAAAAAGAACAACTCAGAAAGCAGGGTCGACTTGGGAGTAAAGCCACACCTTGGAGGTAATTGGCCCCTCCCACAGGAAACAAAAGAGCAGCAAACAGGGAGTGGGTCTTTGCATGAAGCAATTCATTCATTCTGTAACTCTGAGAGACTCTGTGCCAAGTTTGGTCTTGTATTGCAGTTGGAAACAATTCACGTGGCAGCTTGCCAAGCGAGATAAGGTGTGTGGAGAAATATTCCTTTGAAAAACTGTTTGGACAAGCCTTGCTGACTGTGAATGAACGTAATTCACAGTCATGTAAATAAAAGAGGTTTTGCCGGGACCAATTCCTGCCTCCTGCTTGTTAAACGAGACTAAGTCAGAACACCAAGATGGACAAAGACAGGGATGCAAGAAAGCACTAAATCCCCAAAGGAATTTATTTATTTATTTTATTTGTCAAAAACGTATTAGGTAATATATATATAAGC
Organism: Coluber constrictor foxii; assembly: GCA_038048745.1. Lineage (NCBI taxonomy): Eukaryota > Metazoa > Chordata > Lepidosauria > Squamata > Colubridae > Coluber > Coluber constrictor. Next base: position 10,521,750 of record CM075968.1, read on the forward strand.
ATGGATTGGATACATAAAATAGATACAAATAGAGGAAACATTAGGACAGGGATGGAAGGCATGCTGGTGCGCTTATGCACGCCTCTTACAGACCTCTTAGGAATGGGGCGAGGTCAACAATAGCCAGGCTAAGGTTAAAATTTTGGGGGTTTGGGGATGAAACCACAGAGTCTGGTAGTGCATTCCAGGCATTGGCCACTCTGTTGTTGAAGTCATATTTTCTGCAATCAAATTTGGAGCGGTTCCCTTTAAGTTTGTATCTATTGTGTGCTCGCGTATTGTTGTGGTTGAAGCTGAAGTAGTCATCGACAGGTAGGACATTTTAGCAGATAGTTTTATGAGTTATGCTTAAGTCATACCAAAGGCAGCATAGTTCTAAGTTTTCTAAGCCCAGAATTTCGAGTCTGGTGGCATAAGGGATTTTGTTGCGAGCAGAGGAGTGGAGGACTCTTCTCATGAAATATCTCTGGACTCGCTCAATTGTATTAACGTCTGATATGCAGTGCGGGTTCCAGACAGATGAGCTGTATTCGAGAATTGGTCTAGCAAAGGTTTTGTATGCTCTGGTTAGTAGTGTGATATTACCGAAGAAGAAGCTACACAAGATTACGTTTACAACTCTTAATGCTTTGTTGGCGATGTTGTTACAGTGGGCTTTGGCACTTAGATATGAGTACTCCAAGGTCCTTGACAGAGTGAGGGTCATCTACAAGGTCATGTCCACTCAGCTTGTATTTTGTGTTCTGGTTCTTTTTGCCAATGTGTAAGACAAAGCATTTGTTGGTTGAGATTTGGAGTTGCCAATTGTTTGACCATTCCGACACAAAGTCGAGGACTTTTTGAAGGGTAGCAGCATTATTGGTGGTGCTAAATATTTTTACATCATCAGCGAAGAGAACGCAGTTGCTTATAATATGATCACAAAGCTCATTTATGTATAGTATGAAGAGTGTTGGTCCTAGAACGCTGGATTGGAGCTTTCTTATTGATATGGGTAATTTGTTTTTCCTGGTTTTGGTGGTGATTAGTGGTACACATAGTTTAATAACTCTATTGATTTTGAGCAAGAAAATGTTGTAATGGTCTTCGGCAGTGTTACAGCCAGAGAATAGAATTTGCCAATCAAGAGATGAGAAGTCGGTGTCTATGAGATCATAGTTGGCTTTTTTGAAGTTGTAATTGAGTATCCCATTATTTTGGTGATTTTTGTAAGGCAAAAGTCAATCATGCTGTGGTCACTTTTATTTATTTAATTCATTTTATTTAACTGTGGTCACAATCAGAGGATTAAAACTTTGGGAGGTGGCAGTGGAAGTTGAGGTACAAGGGGTTGGCCTCAAGATGTAGGTGACACAGGGATTGGCCAGTGGAAGGAGAAGATGAAGAGCATAGGAATTAACACAGTGCTAGGGAAGAAGTTATGAAGAAGTCTGCTAGGACAGAAACATCTCAGCTCTCCTCTGTTAACCCTGGTGATGGTGATCATCCTTGGTTTGGGCAACCATCAGCCTTTGGAGCAATTCTTCTCCATATCCAAGCTTCTCTGCTCAGCACCTGGTAGCAACTTCTTTTGATCCTCCTCAACTTCCTTTCTTTTTGTCCTCCTTGAAGAAACTCCTACTGGGTGTTCAAACCTGATTTTTTTTCCCAGACCTGTTATTCTTCTCCATCCTCAAGACCTCGACCATCAACGAGTTGCCAATGTACCTTATGATTTACGTACCTTATGATTCTTGTCGAATGTATCTTTTTTTTATGTACACCGAGAGCATATGCACCAAGACAAATTCCTTGTGTGTCCAATCACACTTGGTCAATAAAGAATTCTATTCTATTCTATTCTATTCTATTCTATTCTATTCTATTCTATTCTATTCTATTCTATTCTATTCTATTCTATTCTATTCTATTCTATTCTATTCTATTCTACTCTACTCTACTCTACTCTACTCTACTCTACTCTACTCTACTCTACGCTACGCTACTCTATTCTACTCTATTTTATTCTACTCTACTCTACTCTACTCTACTCTACTCTACTCTACTCTACTCTACTCTACTCTATTCTATTCTATTCTATTCTATATGTGTTTTTGAGGACTCACCCATCAGAGCTGTCCATCATGTCCTTGATCTACAGACTCGTCCCTGAGATCTTTTCATCCTTTCTTTTAGCATCTCCTTGACTTCCTATCAAGAGGTTTACGTTGCCAAAAGTCAGTTTTGAATACCAACCTCTTGCAGATGATTGCTGTCATCGGTGTCACCTTTGCTGTGTGCTTCATTCTGCTTAGTCAGACCCTGGTTGCAAATGGTGAGAACATTCCAGATGTCATGTGGAGAAGGTCCAAGTCAGTATATCTTTAATCTTCATGGTGGCCAACTGTTGACTTGACCTCTTCATCCACAAACAGGTCATGGGGAAATCGAACAAATGTTGTTGATTGTTCTCCCTATGGAGAACATTTGCTTCTAAGTGTTAGACAATCTTTTGGTGAAAAGACAAAAAAAAAAAGCATGAGAATTTATGCTTAGTAAATCATGCTTTGAAAGGCAAGTAAGAATCTCCAATGCTCATCTGTTGCTTCTTCCATTTAGCTTCTATCTGACTTCCAAAAAATAATAATAAGATAGTTGCCAGTGAGATTTGATGTCAAGCAGTGGTGAAATTCAATTTTTTTACTACCAATTCTGTGGGTGTGGCTTGGTGAGGCATGATGTGGCTTGGTAGGCGTGGTTTGGTGGGCATGGCAGCGGAAGGATACTGCAAAATCTCCATTCCCTCCCCACTCCTGGAGGAAGGATACTGCAAAATCTCCATTCCCTCCCCACTCCTGGGAGAAGGATACCTCAAAATCTCCATTCCCTCCCCACTCCTGGGGGAAGGATACCACAAAATCTCCACTCCCTCCTCACTCCTGGGGAAAGGATACCTCAAAATCTCCATTCCCTCCCCAATCCTGGGGGAAGAATACTGCAAAATCCTCATTCCCTCCCCACTCCTGGAGGAAGGATACCTCAAAATCTCCATTCCCTCCCCACTCCTGGGGGAAGGATACCACAAAATCTCCATTCCCTCCCCACTCCTGGGGGAAGAATACTGCAAAATCCTCATTCCCTCCCCACTCCTGGGGAAAGGATACCTCAAAATCTCCATTCCCTCCCCACACCTGGGGGAAGGATACCTCAAAATCTCCATTCCCTCCCCACACCTCGGGGAAGGATACTGCAAAATCGCCATTCCCACCCCACTCTGGGGCCAGCCAGAGGTGGCATTTGTGGTTCTCCGAACTACTCAAAATTTCCGCTACCGGTTCTCCAGAACCTATCAGAACCTGTTGGATTTCACCCCTGATGTCATGGTAATCTGAGCCTTTACTAAAAAAATTTTTTCTGTTCAAGTCCTGTTAGATTTTTAAAAAATATATGCATGGAGTCATGTATTCATGGAGGCCAAACTGAAATTCTTGAGCGTTAGTTAATTTAGTAAATTTTAGTAAATTAACTTAAAAAAACAACAACAGATTAGCAGGCTTCCAATATCTCAGGGGCTGCCCCAAAGAAGAGGGAGTCAAGCTATTCTCCAAAGCACCTGAGGGCAGGACAAGAAGCAATGGGTGGAAACTAATCAAGGAGAGAAGCAACTTAGAACTAAGGAGGAATTTCCTGACAGTGAGAACAATTAATCAGTGTGACAATTTGCCTCCAGAAGTTGTGAATGCTCCAACACTGGAAGTTTTTAAGAAGAGGTTGGATAACCATTGGTCTGAAGTGGTGTAGGGTTTCCTGCCTAAGCAGGGGGTTGGACTAGAAAACCTCCAAGGACCCTTCCAATTCTGTTATTCTGTTAATATGAACTTGGACACCAGGTGGTGCTCCATGTTATCCACCATGACATTTCAGTATTGGGGTTCCTTTCTAATCGTCTCCAAAGAAAATACGTTGTGGTACCCTTCTACGCAACGTGGCCGTGGATATTCTAAGCTGGATAAGAGCAAAACATTCCCTCAACCCCTTATGATGTGTTTAATCTTTGCTGACCTGGCCAGCCTTTTAAAAAGCAGACAATTTATTAAGACATCATTGAGGTTTCTGGAGACATGACCCCATTTCAGATTTAACTGGATTGCTAGATCAGAAATGGGTAACTTTGGGCAACTTGCGGTGACAGTTAACATTTGAGGGAGCGGGGCAAAGATATGATTCCAGAATCAGAAAACGTATTTGTGTACATTCGGGATTATGAACTTCCTCCCTCCCTCCCTCCTTTTCTTCCTCTCCTCTCCCCTCCCTCCTTTCTTTCTCCTTCCTTTCCTCCCTCCCTCCTTCCTTCCTTCTTTCCCTCCCTCCACCCCTCCCTCTATTGTCTGGATGAATAGATGGATGGGTGGATGGATAAATAGGTAGGTGGATGGGTGGGTGGGTGGATGGATAGATAGAGAAATAGGTAGGTAGGTAGGTAGGTAGGTAGATGGGTGGGTGGTTGGATGGATGGATGGATGGATGAATAGATGGATGGATGGATGGATGGATGGATAAATAGGTAGGTAGGTGAGTGGGTGGATGGATAGATAGAGAAATAGGTAGGTAGGTAGGTAGATGGGTGGGTGGGTGGATGGATAGATAGAGAAATAGGTAGGTAGGTAGATAGGTAGGTAGATGGGTGGGTGGGTGGGTGGATGGATGGATGAATAGATGGATGGATGGATAAATAGGTGGGTGGGTGGATGGATAGATAGAGAAATAGGTAGGTAGGTAGGTAGGTAGATGGGTGGGTGGGTGGATGGATGGATGAATAGATGGATGGATGGATAAATAGGTAGGTGGGTGGGTGGGTGGATGGATAGATAGAGAAATAGGTAGGTAGGTAGGTAGATGGGTGGGTGGGTGATGGGTGGATGGATGAATAGATGGATGGATGGATGGATAAATAGGTAGATAGGTAGATAGGTAGATAGGTGGGTGGGTGGGTGGGTAGGTGGATGGATGGATGGATGGATGGATGGATGGATGGATGGATAGATAGATGATAGATAGATAGATAGATAGATAGATAGATAGATAGATAGATAGATAGATAGATAGATAGATGCAGTGATGGGATTCAGCCGGTTCTGTCCGGTTCGTGCAAAAAGGTAGCGCCAACTGCAGTAGGCCCCGTCCACCTGCCTGGATGTAATGACGTCCTATTTAGCCACATTTTGGAGGCCATGCGCATGCACAGAAGGCACACGCATGAGCAAAGAGCACACACAGAAGGCCAAGCACGCATGGAAGTTGCGCACGCTCACATTTTGCGAACCGGTAGGGAAGGTAAGTACATCCCACCTCTGGTTGGTTGGATAAATGAATGGATAGTTGGATGGATGGATAGAAGGGAGGGAAGATGGATGGATGGATGAATATCTCTTGTTTGATGTCGCAATTCAGCTAAATTTGCAACCAGGAAACATCTCCTGGGACCTTCAATTATGTCTTAGGACATTGTCGCTTCGTTAAATTGCTGAGCTGCCCAGGTTGAGCTACTAACTCTCAAATCCACCTACCATCTGTAAACAACTCTTCCACTTTGTTTGAAAAGCCCGGCCACACACGAGGGAAGTAGGGACAGGTTGCTCAACTCAATGGCAACCTTTAATAATAATAATAATTATTATTATTATTAATACTACGTAGGAGGTCTAATCCGATTTTCAGGAAGCTCATTTCAACAATTCCAGATCCAGATCTTGGCTGCCGTGACCTCGATAACAAGGAAACCTCTTGGCAAGGAGGAAGGATCCATGTATTCTCCGATGGAGAAAGATTGGAGGAAGAATCGCCTCGTAGGAAAAACGGAGGTGTGAAAATTGAATCAATAAAACTTAAAAGGGGTAGCGTGAATGAAAGCACATTGCGTGATCTCCCCAAGCAAAGATGAAAGAATTATGGAAACCATATCCAACAAAGGTTACCTTTTCTGGCGGGAGTGAGATTCCACTTGTGAATTAGGGGATAACTTATTTATCATTTCATACATGACATAAATATTTGATCGGCGCCCTGGAGCAGATTCAGAGGAGATCAAAGGAAGAGGGTTGAATTGACAGGAAATAGTTTGGTGGAGAGAATAAAATCCTCACCACCCAAAAGAAGGCAGGTAGTCCTCGACTTACGACCGCCACTGAGCCCAACGCTTCCATCGCCAAGCGAGACATTTGTCAAGTGAGCTTGACCCCATTTTACGACCTTTCTTTGCCACCGCGGTTAAGCGAATCCCTGCCGTTGTTAAGTTAGTAACACGGTCGTAGAGTGAATCTGGCTCCCTCGTTCACTTTGCTTGCCAGAAGGTCTCAAAAGGAGGATCGCGTGACTACAGGGGACACTGCGACCGTCATAAGTACGAGTCGATGGCCGATTTTGACCAGGGAGATACTGCACGGTCCTAAGTGTGAAAAACGGTCCTCGGTGTTTTGACCTAGGCTTCCTGAGTCAGTAAAACACACGAGAAGTCCCCAAAACCTCTTTTATTGCAACAGCTGTGAATTCTGTTCATTCACAGAGGAGTCCCCAATAGTTGCAAAGAGTCCTTCGGGATAAGCCTAATAATCACCCACCTTTATCACCCTTGACACGCTGCCGAAGACCTCATTGGCAAAGCCACACAGAGTCCAGAATCAAACAGAGCTTCAGGCTGTAAACTGCACAGAATGAACAAGGTTGCTTCCTGCAAAGGCCTGCATGCCTTTGCTTCTCTTTTAAGTCTTATGGGAGGGGCCAATCATCTCCAAGCCTTACTCCTGAGTTGTCCCTTTTGTTTTAACTGTTCTTCCCTTCTTGCAGCTCTGCGCATATGCGCCCTGGGAATAGGCTCTCCCTGTTTCTCTGCCTCGCTGAGTACCTGTGATTATCCTGTTACAAGAAGACAAAGTTCCACCTGAATCTTGAGGGATCTATCTATCTATCTATCTATCTATCTATCTATCTATCTATCTATCTATCTATCTATCTATCTATCTATCTATCTATCTATCTATCATCTATCTAGTAAGAACGTTTCAGGGATGGAAATATTCGGGAGGCGATGAGCTGCTTCTTCCAGGCTGTGTTTAAAGCAGAAGTAAATAATCATCCTTGCTCCAGATCCCTGCACCAACCAGGGGGTGAGGCTTGATGACCTTCATAGTCTCTGTTGACAACTCGCAGGTTTCAAATCCTGCTGAAATCGGCCGTATGACTCAAGAGCTTTGACAGCTAAGGGCGGTGCAAAACAACAACATGGATGTTGCAAGCTTTTTAATTTTGTCCGTTGTTTCGGCGGGGTTTTCGGTGTTTTGAAACCGACCCACAGGTCTTCGAAACAAAAAATAATAATAATAATTGAGAAATGTTCATTTTTGTGGCCAAGCTTTGGTGCAGGAACCTCCAGAAAAGACAAGGAGAAAAAAAAAAAAGATGGGAAACTCTCTCGGATTTTGCTGCAGAGATGGAAACTCCAGTCCAGGAGTCAGCTGAGATTCAGAAAATCCAAACACTTAAAAAAAAAATATTGTAATGATTAAAGGTGCCTTACCTTTTGTTTCTGTTCAGCCCAGCAGGCTGAGACTTAACAAACAAAACGTTTTGCCATTGTGATACCCCATCTGGCTTGGCGTTTGCTCATCCCTGGGTAGAAGAAGCCGAGAACACCAGCCTGAAGATGACGAATGAGACTTCGTCGAAACGTCGCCAAGATACTTCCAATTCTACGCGGGAGAAGACCCGAATAACCAAAGATCTACATACAAACACCTGCGAAAACCTCAGAAAACATATATATATATATATGCAACAGAATAAAATTTAATTCATTTTTCTGCTCATCTTCGACTTACTGGCCAGGAGATGATTGTGGGTTCAATCTCGGGAGGGTCAGGGAGGAGGAGGAGTTGAGTCAAAATGATTAGCTAAGACGCTCCATCAAAACAGCCGAAACTGGCATGAGGAATAGTTCTGAGTCTCTTAAAAACGCAATCCGGGTTATCCTATCTGAAACATCAAACTGGCATTCTTCCTGGTTACAAACCATTGGGCTGGGCACCTCTGTTTCGATCCACCCACTCTGCCTTTCCTTCCTTCCTTCCTGTCTCCCCATCAAGCTATCTGGGTCAAGAAGAGGCGCGATGGAGACCACAGAGGAGATTCAGAATCGGAATAGAGCCAGAAGGGACCTTGGAGGTCTTCTAGTCTAGCCCCCTGCTCCAGCAGGAGACCCTAGACCATTTCAGGCAAGTGACTGTCCAGTCTCGTCGTAAAAACCTCCAGTGATGAAGCACCCACAACTTCTGGAGGCAACTTCCATTCCACTGGTTAATTGTCCTCACTGTTAGGAAAGGGAAAGGTTCTTCCATACATGCGTGCTAGTCGTTCCCGACTCTAGGGGGCAGTGCTCATCTCCGTTTCAAAGCCGAAGAGCCAGCGCTGTCCGAAGACGTCTTCTGTGGTCATGTGGCTGGCATGACTCAACGCCAAAGGCACACGGAACGCTGTTCCCTTCCCACCAAAGGTGGTCCCTATTTTTCTACTTGCATTTTTTTTAAGTGCTTTCGAACTGCTAGGTTGGCAGAAGCTGGGACAAGTAATGGGAGCTCAACCCATTACACGGCACTAGGGATTCGAATCGCTGAACTGCTGACCTTTCGATGGACAAGCTCAGCATCTTAGCCGCTGAGCCACGGCTGTCTCTTTCTGTTAGGAAGTTTCTCCTTAATTCCAAGTTGCTTCTCTCCTTGGTTAGTTTCCATCCATTGATAGATAAATAGACAGACAGACATAAGATAGATAGATAGATAGATAGATAGATAGATAGATAGATAGATAGATAGATAGATAGATAGATAGATGATAGATAGATAGATAGATAGATAGATAGATAGATAGATAGATAGATAGATAGATAGATAGATAGATAGATAGACAGACAGACAGACAAACTTGATGGAAGATGATAGATTAGATAGATAGATAGATAGATAGATAGATAGATAGATAGATAGATAGATAGATAGATGATAGATAGATAGATAGATAATAGAAAGACAGACAGAGACAAAAATATGATGGAAGATGATTGATGGATGGATGGATAGTTAGATAGATGGATAGATGGATAGATAATAGAAAGACAGACAGACACAGACAAACATGATGGAAGATGATTGATAGATAAGATGGATGGGTGGATGGGTGTATGGATAGATAGATAGATAGATAGATAGATAGATGATAGATAGATGATGGATAGACAGACAGACAAACCTATGATAGAAGATGATTGATGGATAAGATAGGATGGATGGATAGATGATAGATAGATAGATAGATAGATAGATAGATAGATAGATAGATAGATAGATAGATAGATAGATAGATAGATAGATAGATAGATAGATGAGAGAGAAAGAAGTTGGAGACTTTTCTCTGAATCGACTAGGATTCGAACACAGCTCAAAAGACATTTTACTTTGCCTGCCTTCCTCTTAGTGCTTCGTAACTGCGTGTGTTTTGCTTGACGCTGTTTTTCCAGTTAGCCTAACTTTTTAAAGTTGTAAAACATCAGCCGAGGGGCTGCTGCTGACGTGGTTGATTAGCCCATCCAGTTTTGCAAGCGGAGGGTGGGGGGAGAATGAGGGAGGAGGGGAAAAAAAATAAGCTCATGCTTAGTTGTGACTTTTTCAAGAGAGAGAAGGGAGAGGAAATGCCGTCAGCACAAACGCACACTTCCCCACCCCTTAAAAAGAAGAAAAGGAAAGAAAAAAAAAAGTGGACTTAACTGGGGGCGAAAGGTTATCTGGTTCCAGAAAACCAAATCTGTTCTTTTTTTTTTTTCCTTCTCTCCAAGTCAAAACAACACAATCAAACCCTAAAACTTTCATTTCTTGCTGCAACAACACACACACAAACACACACAAAAGCTGGCATCTCCCCCCCCCCCGCCCTCAAAGTTTTGGTCAGCGAGAGCGTGGAGGCGAGGAGGAGATACGGCACGACTTGTTTGCTCGGTTTCAGTGACGCAAGAACAAGTACAAGGAAGGACGGAACGGAGAAACGCCTGGAGGGAGAAATATTTCCTAGCTCAGAAACATTAGAGTAAAGACAAGGCGATGGATTCCCAGTCTTACCCACCGGGCATTCGTGCTCACACATGATTACACACACAGAAAAAAAGACCACAAGGTCTCACTTTAGGTGGGCCTCCCAGAGGAGGGTACGAGACCTTATGCCTTCGTCTTCCGTCTACATGTGCCTCTTCGCAATTTCTTAATTTCTCAACTGCCCTGTATTTCATTGGCATCCTTCTGTCTCAAAAGACCATGATATCATGCTCTGGAAAGAGGTCTTAAAACAGTATGTGGCATGACTAAAAGGCCAATTCGAGAGTGGCAATCCCTTTCACACTTCTCTTTTTTAATTTGATTTATATGCTGCCCTTCTCCGGACATTCAGGGCGGCTTACAATGCGTTAAGCAATAGCCTAAAAACTTTTGTATATTTATACAAAGTCAGCTTATGGCCCCCACAAACTGGGTCCTCATTTTACCTACTTTAGAAAGGATGGAAGGCTGAGTCAACTTTGAGCCTGGGGAGATTCAAACTTACAGTAATTGCGGACAGCTGGAGTTAATCACAATGCACAATGCATTAGTCTGCTGAGCTATCCAGGCTCCTATCCACACTTCCCGTTCCCTTCTAGCATTGATGATTGATTGAGTGATTTATTTATTTATTTATTTATTTATTGGTTTGATTTATATACCGCTGTTGTCCGGAGACTCAGGACGGCTTACAATGCGTTAAGCAATAGCCTTCATACTTTTGTATATACCTGCTTAGTAGGGCTTTCGGCCCCTCCTAAGCGGTGTTCTTTTTTTTAATACAAAGTCAGCTTATTGCCCCCACAATCCGGGTCCTCATTTTACCTACCTTGGAAGGATGGAAGGCTGAGTCAACCTTGAGCCTGGTGAGATTTGAACTCGCAGTAATTGCAGGCAGCTGGCAGCTAAGTGCTACTTAACAGCGCTTTAGTCTGCTGCACCACCAAGTTTCCTTTTATGATGTTCCCTTTCTGCTGGTTTGGAGAATAATTTGCCCCCCCCCTCTTCTTTGTGGCAGCCCCCCAGACATTGGAAGACTGCTATCACGTCACCCCCAGTCCTTCTTTTCATTAGACTAGACATACCCAATTCCTGCACCTGTTCTTCCTATGATCTTGGCTTTTAAAATTACTCCAGGTTAGAAACCTCAGATTTATCTTATGTTTGCCTCTGCCTGTTCTTATCCCCACCTCCCCTCATGCCCCCAGAAGGAACCAGTTGTCTGGGCAATGACATCGGCTTTAAATTTGCAGGAGGCGTATGTTCGTAAAAGGATTGAGGGCAGGACTGTGTTTGCTGAATGCAGCCACTTTGCTTTCTGATTTCCTGAGTATCCTTGTCTCACTCTCTGCCCAAGCTGGGATTTGCTGATCATGTCTCTCTTCGCGGTTAATTGGTAACTGTTTCCATGGTGATGCCCAAGGGGCGACAAGCAATTCCGGATGTGTGTCTTGTGTATATATAAAGAAAGGGGACACGGTGGCTCAGTGGCTAAGATGTTGAGCTTGTCGATCGAAAGGTCGGCAGTTCAGCGGTTCGAATCCCTAGCGCCGCGTAAACGGGGTGAGCCCCCGTGACTTGTCCCAGCTTCTGCCAACCTAGGAGTTCAAATGCATGTAAAAAAAAAATGCAAGTAGAAAAAATAGGGACCAACTTTGGTGGGAAGGGAACAGCGTTCTGTGCGCCTTTGACGTTGAGTCATGCCGGCCACATGACCACGGAGACGTCTTCGGACAGGGCTGGCTCTTCGGCTTTGAAACGGAGATGATTTTTCATACTTACGACCATTGCAACATTCCCATGGTCATGTGATCAAAATTCGGACACTTGCCATTCTAAGAAGGGAGGACTTCTCTGGCCCCAGGCACAGCTGGGAGAACCATCAATCAGAATAGAGCTGAGAGAAACCTTGGAGGTCTTCTAGTCCCAAGATGAAATAGTTTATCCAAAGGATCTAGCAGTTTGGACTACAATACCCATCCTTTATAGACCTTATGGGAAGGATAGCAGAACAACAGAGTTGGAAGGGACCACAGAGGTCTTCTAGTCCAACCCCCTGCTCAAGTAGGAGACCTTACCATTCTGGAAAAATGGCTGTCCAATCACTTCTTAAAAACTTCCAGTGATGGAGCATTCACAACTTCTGGAGGCAAGTGGTTCCACTGATGAATTGTTCTCACTGTCAGGAATTTTCTCCTTAGTTCTAAGTTGCTTCTCTCCTTGATGAGTTTCCACCCGTTGCTTCTTGTCCTGCTCTCAGGTGCCTTGGAGAATAGCTTGACTCCCTCTTCTTTGGGGCAGCCCCTCAAGTATTGGAAAATGGTTATCATGTCTCCCCTGATCCTTTTCCTTAAACTAGACATTCCCAGTTCCTGCAAGCATTCTTCATATGTTTGAGCCTCCAGTCCCCTCATCTTCTTGGTTGCTCTTCTCTGCACTCTTTCTAGAGTCTCCACATCTTTTTTACATCGTGGTGACCAAAAACTGAATGCAGCATTCCAAGTGTGGCCTTACCAAGGCCTTATAAAGTGGTATTAACCCTTCCCGTGATCTTGATTCTATCCCTCTGTTGATGCAGCCTAGAACTGTGTTGGCTTTTTTGGCAGCTGCTGCACACGGCTGGCTCCTATTTAAATGGTTGTCCACTAGGACTCCAAAATCCCTCTCACAGTCACCACTATAGGTACCACATAGACTGTATATGTATCCATATACTGGTGGTTCAGTCAATCTGATCTGATAATGACCATCATTAAGAGAAGTTATGCTGGGTTCTTTTTTCTTCAGCTTCTCAAGTTACCTTTTAAGAACAACGCCTGGAACTTTCCACAGAGGTATGTTTTGGGTCTGGTTGCTCGAGTGTTTGTTCTTGCCGAAGAAAAATGCGATAAATAGCAGAGCACTGACCTTGCTTTTGAGGCTCTCCCGAACTAAGCTTCTCGTCTTGATCTCTAGGGTTAAGGCAGGGGGAGGGGAAAAAATCCAGTCTGGGTTTTTTTGAAGGATCTAATAAAGGAGCTATAATTATGCAGAGTGGAATGAGGGGCTGGTCGGCCGGAGGACCCCAAGGGGAAGGCAAAATGATCTTGGCTGCAACCACACCTTCAGGTCAGAATAACAGAAGGGAGTTGGAAGGGACCTTGGAGGTCCTCTAGTCCAACCCCCTGATGAAGCAGGAGACTCTGTTTCAGACAATATCCCTGCTCGCTGGCCCTAGATTGGTCTGCACAGCACTAAGGAAGCTCTGCTGACTCAAAAAATGGCGTTTCCAGGATCACGACATGCGGGGACAAACGCCTGTGGCCCTTTTCAACAGCCACTCCAGTTCGTTTTGGGGTTCCTATTGGAAGCAAAGTGACATTATCCCTCTGTCTGGCTCCTTATCTCAAACCCTAAAAACACCCCACTGAAGTCAAAGTCCAACATGAAAGACCGGAGCGATATCTGTGTTAAGCCAAGGAGACATGAAACGAAGTGCAAGCTTTGAAGTTCTCTAGAGCTTTCCGGTGAGCAAAATATCTTTTCTGACTCTCTAATATTTTTTTTTAAAAAAAAAAAAACACCACCACCACCAGCTTTTCTGAGATGTAGCATGTACTGATGATGAAGTGAAGGGCATCTCAGAAAGCTGGTACATTTTTAAAATAAAATAAAATTGGAGACAGAAAAGGTGGTGCCGGACTCCTCCCAATTATTTGTCTTTTGCCACCATAGACTAAGACAAGTTTCCTTCTAGAATGTCCAATGAGAAGGATGTCATTGCTGTATAGAGAGGTTGGTTGATGGATGGATGGATGGATGGATCAGATAAATAGATACAGATAGATAAAGGTATATATATAGAGAGATACAGGTAGAGGATGGATGGATGGATGGAGACAGAGATAAAGATATAGAACAGATGGATGGGTAGTAGATAGATACAGATAGGTAGGTAAGTAGATGAGAGGGAGAGAAGATGGAAAGATAAAAAGATGGATGGATGGATGGATGGATGTAGGTAGGTAGGTAGGTAGATGAGAGGGGGAGAGAGAAGATGGATAAATAAAAAGATAGATGGAGGGAGGGGTGGGTGGGTGGGTGGGTGGGAGGGAGGGTGGGTAGGTGGTAGATAGATGAGAGGAAGAGAAGAAGGAAGGAGAGAGAGAGAGAGAGAGAGAGAGAGAGAGAGAGGTAGATAGGTAGGTAGATGAGAGGGAGAGAGAGAAGATAGATAGATGATAGATAGATAGATAGATAGATAGATAGATAGATAGATAGATAGATAGATAGATAGATAGATAGATAGATAGATGATGGATGGATGGAGAGAGGGAGGGAGGGATGGGTGGGAGGGTAGGTAGGTAGGTAGGTAGGTGGAGGGAGACAGGCAGGTAGGCTGTCTCCTCCTCCCTGATAGATTTTTTTTCACTCGTTCTAAATACAGGAACCCTTCCAGAAAGTAAGCTGATGAGCTGCGAACCCTGATGGAAACCCCAGGAAGTTTGATGTCTAGAAGCATTTTTTGTTGAGAGGAAGCGTTTGCTTCGCTTCCATCCAGATTTGGTGAAGAAGCTAGAACCTCCCTCGGCTAGAAGTTTCGCTCCATTTTCTCCCAGAGGTTTGGTGTTCTCTGCAAACAATAAAGGCAAAATTATGGGGGAAAGGTTTAAGAGAGCAGAGAATTTAATTTTGCAACTTTGGCATCCCCGAAGACACCAATATACCCTTACGTGAGAGACAATCTGAAGTGTAGAAAACAAAACAAAACCTTGAAGGGCAGCATCTGGTTATCTGCAAAAGATTATCTCTGTTCCCCCACCCACAAACCCCCCTTCCCCAAATAACTTTTGCTATTCCATGGACTTCCTTCCAGCTCGGAGATAAAGTTTGACTGGATTAGGGAAAACCCAAAGGGCAAGAAAGCCGTGGGGGCAGGACAGGAGGTGTAAACATGGTATCAAAAAGATTAAGCGAATCTCCAGGCAGAATCCCTGAAGGAGCCAAGTCGCTTGAAACCCGATGGACGTTTAGCCGGAAGAATGTCTAGCTGCAAGCTTCCTTCGGCGAAATGAGTTTTCGACAATGTTTATGCTGCACGTCAGGATCACAAAGGGATAAAAAGTAAAACCCCTTTTTCAGAAATGCCAACCTTGTCCTGGCTTACCCAGGCATGCCACGGTTTCTTGGCTGAAGTTTTGAAAAAATGATTTTATTTTAAGATCTCGGATGCCACAGATTGGTTTTACAGTATAAAAGGAGGTGTGGTTAAGAACATAAAGGAAGAAGATTTCCCCTGTTTAGTTGTGTCCAATACTAGGGGGATGGATCTCATTTAACATATGTTTTAAAATCAGGTTCTTCCTACGTAAACCAAGATTTTTCTGCAGCCCTAGTTCAGTGAAATCACACTGAAAATCTAGGCTTTTTTTCTCTGGCAGCCAGCAAACCCTCTGCTGCCCATTGGGAGACTAAGGAATAGATGATAGATAGATAGATAGATAGATAGATAGATAGATAGATAGATAGATAGATAGATAGATAGATAGATAGATAGATAGATAGATAGATAGATATAGAGAGATAGAGAGATAGTTATAGAGATATAGAGATAGAGATAGATAAAGATAGAGATAGAGAGATAGAGATAGAAAGAGAGAAAGATAGATAGATATAGATAGATAGAAAGAGAGAGATATAGAGATAGATAGATAGAGATAGAGATAGATAGAAAGATAGATAGATAGATAGATAGGTATAGAGAGATAGAGAGATAGTTATAGAGATATAGAGATAGATAAAGATAGAGATAGAGAAATAGAGATAGAGAGAAAGATAGATAGATATAGATAGATAGAGAGATATAGAGATAGAGAGATAGATAGATAGAGATAGAGAGAAAGATAGAGAGATATAGATAGAGAGAGAGAGAGAGATAGATAGACAGAGAGAGAGAGAGAGAGAGAGAGAGAGAGAGAGAGATAGAGATAGGTAGAAAGAGAGAGAGAGAGAGAGAGAGAGAGAGAGAGAGAGAGAGAGAGATCTGGATGCCCTTGTCTGAGAGTTTTCAAGCTCAGGTGTTCTATTTGTGAAAATGATTTCATCGAAGAATGAAGCATCGGGGCCCAGAAGTTGCACAAGCTCAAACCACCACAGGCCATGGCTGAAGGCTCGATGCGTTGTCCTCATTTGGCCACAGTGTTGTTTCAGCCAACGAAGCAAGTGGAGGAAAACACGGTTTAGCAAAACCTCCCAAGTCTTACTTAAGCAACGGAATCATCACTTCTGCTGACTCATGGACTGATGGAGGAAAACAACATAGGGTTGCTAGCCAACTGAGCCACCAGGCACCGGGTGGCATATAAGTCAGATTAATTCATTCGTCAGCCTAGTAGTTGATGAGCTCAACTGAGTTTGACTCAAAATCTCTTTTCCTATCATCTCAAGAGATGATCTAACCAGTCAGTTAGATCAGTTTCTCACGGACGTCTGTCAGCTGAGGGACCTGGTCCACGTGAGCTTCCTTTTAATGTCAGCAAGTTTGTTGAGTGAACTTGATGCCATTTGGTTAGAAAACATCAGTCTTCCAAGAAGGACAGGTGGTCCTCGACGTATAAGACTTTGTTTAGCGACCGTTCGAAGCAGTGGTGAAATCCAAATTTATTTACTACCAGTTCTGTGGGCGTGGCTTGATGGGCGTGGCTTGGTGGGCACGGCAGGGAAAGGGTACTGCAAAATCTCCATTTCCTCCCCACTTCAGAACTATACTATAAAATCCCCATTCCTACCCCACTCCACGAGAAGGAGACTGTAAAATCTCCATTCCCTCCCCACTCCAGGAGAAGGATACTGCAAAATCTCCACTCCCTCCCCACTCCACAGGAAGGGTACTGCGAAATCTCCATTCCCACCCCACTCCACGGGAAGGAGACTCTAAAATCTCCATTTCCTCCCCACTCCAGAACAATACTGTAAAATCTCCATTCCCTCCCCCCTCCAGGAGAAGGATACTGTAAAATCTCCATTCCCACCCCACTCCATGGGAAGGAGACTGTAAAATCTCCATTTCCTCCCCACTCCAGAACAATACTGTAAAATCTCCATTCCCTCCCCCTCCAGGAGAATGATACTGTAAAATCTCCATTCCCACCCCACTCCACGGGAAGGAGACTGTAAAATCTCCGTTCCCACCCGACTCCAGGGGAAGGATACTGCAAAATCCCCATTCCCTCCCTACTTCTGGGGGAAGGATATTGCAAAACCTCCATTCCCTCCCCACTCTGGGACCAGCCAGAGGTGATATTTGCCAGTTCTCCGAATTACTCAAAATTTCCCCTACCACTTCTCCAGAACCTGCTGAAGTTCACCCCTGGTTACAATGGCACTGAAAAAAATGGAGCCACCATGGTTTTTCACACTTACATCCCCATAATCACGTGATCAAAATTTGGACAGCTTGACACCTGATTCATATTGATGATGGTCGCAGCGACCTTCTGAGGAGCAAAATCAATAGGAAATCCAGATTCACGTTGTTAACAGCTGCTATGGTTCACTTAACAACGATGGCGAGGAAAGTCACAAAACAGGGCACTTTACAAATGTTTCACATAGCAACATAAATCTTGGGCTCATTTGTGACCATAAGTCGAGGACTATCTGTATATATTATATCCACAGCAAGGAAGAAAAAGCAGAGATGGTTAAGTCGATTGCTTTCTTCACAGAAGGGAATACATTTCACGATGCTTTTTAATTTGGAAATCACTTCTGCACTTTGTGCTTGGGATGAAAACAAAAAGAAACTTGGATGTTGTTGTTTTTGCTGATGAGGTAGATTTGTTGTTATCAAAATGGCTAGTATTTAACTATGGCCGTAAAAGTAAAAAAAAACAACACGAGGCTGTTATTTTCTACTATGCTTACGTTTTCTCTTCCCTTCCTTTTTTTTTTCTCCCGCTTCTGCTGGTTTCCCATTATTTTCATTTTCCTTTGCATTTTATATCTCGATCAGCTGATACAAATTTGAAAAACGGGGAAGGGGGAAAAAAAAAAGAAAAGAAACAAACTCTGGATTTCCGTGGCCATTCAGATGCTGCTGAACTACCCTTGACTTAGATAAGGAGGATTAGCTAAGGAAAAATAAGACTCATTTCGCTTTTCCAGGGGGAAAAAAGCTGTAATTTTTTCGACAAAGAGGATTGGTTGTGCCTTGAGGCTATGTTCCACTCAGGTGGGGTTGCAAATCTCCCCGCTCTGAAATCATAACCAACCAGCCATGATGAAAAAAACTGAACAGAGCTGGCTTAAAGTTTTGACTTAAAGCAACATCTTCTGCTAATTCAAACCCATCCCGAGAGCTGAGCTTAAGGCAAGGACAGTCATTCCAACTGAAATGCTTGGTTCGGTTTTCAGCATCAGGTTGCAAAACACCTGAGGCTACATTTCAGAGATGCTGAAATCAGTCTGTGGGTTAGTCTTGATCTTCTTGGCTTTCCTGGGTCAAGAGTCTTTCTTAGCCTGAAGGCATCTACCTTTCTTCCTTCTGTTCGTGAAGAACCTGTTGTGGTCCACTAGCAGTCTACGGAGCTGGCAGAAGAATCGGACAGTGAGGAGGCTGGGGAGGAACATGGGCCGGTCCTGGAGTCTGGGGAAGGCTCGGACGAGGGCTCGGCGTCAGAGGCAGAGAAAGGGCCACCTGGGAGGTACATGCTGCCTCCGGAACCTCCACACCAGGGGTGAAATCCAGCAGGTTCTGACAGGCTCTGGAGAACGGGTAGCGGAAGGTTTTGAGCAGTTCAGAGAACCGGCAAATGCCACCTCTGGCTGGTCCCAGAGTGAGATGGGAATCCAGATTTTGCAATATCCTTCCCCCAGGAGTGGGGAGGGAATGGGGATTTTGCAATATCCTTCCCCCCAGGAGTGGGGAGGGAGTGGGGATTTTGCAATATCGTTCCCCCAGGAGTGGGGTGAAAATGGAGGATTTGTAGTATCCTTTCCCCCACCACGCCCTGCCACGCTCTGCCCACTTTTGGCACAGGTTAGCCATCACTGGTATAGGGTCTCCTGTTTGGGCAGGGGGTCAGACTAGAAGACCTCCAAGGTCCCCTCCAGCTCTGTTATCCTGTTGTTAACAGCAGCTCTTTGGATACCCCTCACCTACTCCTGACACCTTTTCTCCTCAGAGGTCATGCCTATATTTGGGCCTGTTGCAAAAACATCACCGCTCTCGGGAGATGTAATCTGACTGAACTTTTGCCAATATCGGAGAATGGCGTTTACTTTGCTTCGGGCTCCGCTGTTCCTTGGTGTATCCTTGGTTGTGACCCCTCCAACCCCAGGCTTTCAATATTTGTCGTACCTTCCCCCAAGGGGTACAGGGTGAAGGAGGAACCACATTTCTCCTTCTTACCCTTCAGAAGATCTCTGCCTGAGGGAGGGAAAAAAAGCTTCTTTTTTTCATGTTTTATTTATTTTATTTATTTATACAACATTCAACTTCCATCAAAGTGTGTGATCTGGGTACAGTTATTTTTAAACAGTCATAATCCACATATTTGTTGTAGTATTCATTGCCATAATATTGATAATATATAACAATAATACTTAACATCATCTTCTTTAATAACTCTCCACATTAACATTTCCTCTTGTTATGTCTCCACCTTTCTAACTTCTGCTTCTATTGTCTAAGATAAAGGTAAAGGTTCCCCTCGCACATACATGTTAGTTGTTCCCGACTCTAGGGGGTGATGCTCATCTCCGTTTCAAAGCCGAAGAGCCAGCGCTGTCCGAAGACGTCTCCGTGGTCATGTGGCCGGCATGACTCAACGCCAAAGGCATATGGAACACTGTTACCTTCCCATCAAAATGGTCCCTATTTTTCTACTTGCATTTTTTACCTGCTTTCAAACTGCTAGGTTGGTAGAAGCTGGGACAAGTAACAGGAATTCACCCCATTACGTGGCACTAGGGATTCAAACCTCTGAACCACCATTGTCTAGCCATTGACAAAATACATCCCATATCAAAAAATATTCAGTTTCGTCTTTATCCTTAATAGTGAGCGTTAATCTATCCATTTCTGTGCATTCTAATTGTTTCTTAATTACATTCTCCTCTTGACGGGGAATTTCACCATTTTGCTAAGTAAAATTCTTAGAAGATACAGTAAGAATTTGGATAGCAAAGAAATCCAGAAATCCAAATCAATAGAAAAGGTGCAGATTGGTGTGAGAAAGGGGAGGAGGAGTCAGGATTCGATTCAAAAACAGCTCAAAAATTCAAGGACGTTGAGAATATTTTAGAAAGTCCTTTTCAGGAGTCCGGCAGTCAGAAATGTCAGTGGAAATGTTATCAACGAATGAGTTTTATCAGCTGTCTACGGCTGCAAATTGAGAATAGATTTGTCCTTTCAGTATTGTTCAATAATTTTCTGAACTCCGTGTTCTTGATACGCAGATAACTTCTATACCCTGGCAACTCAGAGGGAGTGGACAAAACACACACGTAACCACAAAAACGCAGTGAAGGCATTCACACCACACATCCGATTACTGACTTACTGGACTTGGTTAGAGGCGCGCAATATGTTGGAGGCCACATGAACCAAGCCCAGCAGCTAAGGCCACAGAGAAAGCTAACCTAGGTTAATAGGACTACTCAGGTTTACATTGTCCTGCTTGAAGGAGAGCGTAGCACTTAGGCTTACATATTCACAGTGTTTTACAGCCACTCTCTAAGCAGGTTACAGAGTCAGCATATCTGGGACCTCATTTTACCGGTTGGAAAGGCTGAGTCGGTAAGGATCGAACTGCTGGCAGTGGACAGAATTAGCCTGCAATATTGCATTCTAAGGGATGCGGTGGCTCAGTGGCTAAGATGCTGAGCTTGTCGATCGAAAGGTCGGCAGTTCAGCGGTTCGAATCCCTAGCACCACGTAACGGGGTGAGCTCCCGTTCCTTGTCCCAGCTTCTGCCAACCTAGCAGTTCAAAGCACGTAAAAAATGCACGCAAAAAAAAAATAGGGACCCCCTTTGGTGGGAAGGAAACAACGTTCCGTGCACCTTTGGCATTGAGTCATGCTGGCCACATGACCATGGAGACATCTTCGGACAGCGCTGGCTCTTCAGCTTTGAAACGGAGATGAGCACCGCCCCCTAGAGTCAGGAACGACTAGCACATATGTGCGAGGGGAACCTTTACCTTTACCTTACTGCATTCTGCCACTGTGCCAGCGTGGCTGTTGTGTGAACTCAAGCTAACTGGTTTGCAGAAACAAATGAAACATTCCTATGTCTGGATTAACTTTAAACCATGGCTGGGAAGCTGCCAACGCTTGGTCCATGCATGCAAAGCAAGCGATCAATCCACTTTATTATCAGCCCATGGATGGACCTAAGATTGATATGGATGGATGCAGAATAACAGATTTGGAAGGGACCTTGGAGATCTTCTCGTCCAACCTCCTGCTCAAGCTGGAGACCCCATACCAGTGATGGCTAACCTTTTACATCACCGCGTGCCAACCTGCGTGCCGGAAATGGCACGCAAAACCATCCCGCCTGGACCATGCAGCTTCGCTGTCCTTTGCGCGCGCGGGAACGCCAAAACCTGGAAAAGCAGCGTTCCATTGCACATGCATGAGCCGGCACCCGAACTTCCAGTTTCTGGTGCAGACGCGCGCCCGATGAACAGCTGGCCGTCATGCATGCGCGCGATGTAAACCTGGAAGCTCGGGTGGCAGCTTGCGCATGCACGATGGAACGCTGCTTTTCCGAGTTTCAGCGCTCCTGCGCGCACGAAGTTTGTGCACAGGAACATAGGAGCCAGCAAGGCCGCACAAGGGATGGTTCTGCATGCCATTTCTGGTAAACATTCCATAGGTTCACCAACATGGCCCTATACTAATGATGGCAAACCTATGGCATGTGTGCCAGAAGTGGCACTCAGAGCTATCTCTCCGGGCACGCCAGCGGTTGCCCGTTATTCTTCTGGGTTCCTTGCGCATTCTGGCCAGCTGCATGCCAGAAACCGGAAAACCAGATGACCAGCATGCCTGCGCATGCCAGAAACCCGGAACTGCTCTTCCGGTTTTTGGCGTCCACCCCTCGTCCCACGCACGCACTCCCATTTTGGCACTTGGTGCCAAAAAGGTTCGCAAACACTGCCCTATACCATGGCAGACAAATCTCCTCTTTAAAACCTCCACTGATGGAGCTCTCAAAACCTCTGGAGGGAAGTCCTTCCGCTGATTTAATTGTTCTCACCGTTGAACGGTTTGATCAAAGAGGCTCAAACAGGACTCAGATCATCTTTTCGGGACATCGATTGTTCAGATGGACTCAAAAGACAACTGATGAAGCGCTTACTTGTAGTGAAGGCAAGCACCTACTCCATCCAGCCATTGTTTTGTTTAACAATTCCTTCGGAATCTAAGCATTTATGACGTCATCATCGGTCTCCTTTTTTCCTTGCTCTCTGCTCTTCCTCTGAGCCACAAGTTGACCAGACACCCATCCTAACACTACCCAACCCACCATGAGGGAAGCTGATTAGAAACCCCTGGTTGTCTGAACAACTTTGTTGGCAAGGAACTTTTTTTCTTTTCTTTTCAGATTTCGGACATTGTGAACAAACGTGAGTCGGTTCGCGGGTGAGGTTGGGCGGGGAAGGATGGGGTGATTGAAGGGGGACGTGAAAGGAAGATGCCTTAAAAAGTATTTTAAGTGCTAGTTGAGTTGAGGTACTTGACTGAACTTTGTGGGTAAGGGATAATTCAGGAGCCTGGATAGCTCAGCAGACTAAAGCATTGTAATTAAACACCAGCTGTCTGCAATTTCTGTAAGTTCGAATCTCACCAGGCTCAAGGTTGACTCAGCCTTCCATCCTTTCTAAGGTAGGTAAAATGAGGACCCAGTTTGTGGGGGCAATAAGCTGACTTTGTATAAATATACAAAAGGATGAAGGCTATTGCTTGGCGCATTGTAAGCCGCCCTGAGTCTCCGGAGAAGGGCGGCATATAAATCAAATTAAAATAATAATAATAATAATTACTGACGGAAGAGAATATTTGTAGCTGAAAGTGGAACTGTGAGTTCCTTGGTGCTCTCTTGGTTATTTCAGAGACGTTTCACGACCCAACTAGGGAATATCATCAGTTGTAGAAGGGATGGTGTCTGCAGAGTGGAAGAGAAGGAGAAGCAGAAGGAGGGGGAGAAGGAGGAAGCCTGTGGTTTGCTTGTTTCGTGACCCAGCTAGGGAATGTCATCAATGCTAGAAGGGAATGGGATTTGTGGAGAGGAGGAAGTGGTGCTGGTAGCGGAGGAGGACTGTGGGATTCTTGGTGCTCTCAACCTTGATTGTTTTCTTGCAAACATTTCATGACCCAACTAGGTTACGCCATCAGGGCTAGAAGGAAGTGGAGTTTGTGGGATGGAGGAAGAAGAAGAACAGGAACAGGAGGAAGAGGAAGAAGAGTGTTAGGTCCTAGGTGCTCTCTGACCTTGGTGGTTTTCTTGCAGTTCCTGGTTGCAACTGCACCAGTTCAGTTTGGATAAAACATCGTTTCCAGGTGTCCCCTTAGTGGCAACAGCCCCTCAACTGCATTGCCAGAGTCTAATCTTGAAATTGGCAGGACTGGATTCACCGTGCCTGGTGCCATTTGGTTAATCAAACAAACTGGCTGAGCCACTCGGCTGTCCTCAAATCTGTCGCCTTAGCAACAGCCAGCTATGGCTGTAGCTGTCAGCCAAAAGGTTCAATCACACCCCCACACCCACACCTGAGATCTTGGCTGTCGCGGGTGCCTTATCAGCACCCAAGGTGTTCTTGGCCACAGCCAAGGTGGGTGAGACGGCATCTCCCATCACTCCCAGTCGGCACAGCCAATGCACTTTTTCGTACACAGACAGCAAGATCTGGAAATGGGTTCCTGGCAGAAAATGGGGGCGAGGGGGGCAGTTGCTTTCCTCCAGAACCAAAGTCTCTAATCCGCCTTGGGTGGCCTCAGTTTCCCTGTTGAACTTGGTCTTGAGGACTAGGAAGTTGACTTCCCCTTGTAAAGGAAGGGAGTCCAAGGGAAACGCAATCCGGCTCGGTTGTCTCCAGGACTCTCTCGCTTTTGTTTTTCAACGCCGGCCTCAATGCGTCGTAAGAGTTCCTCTGGGCATGTCAAGAGCGCCTTTCCCTTCCTCAAAGACTCTCTAAACTGAGGTCGCCCGAGGGAATTCTGAGCAGGGATTCCCCACTTCGCGTCTCGTCTAACCCAACCCACGGCTCCGCCTGCCTTGGTCCACCCTCCTCCTTCTCCTCCTCCTCTTCCTCCTCCTCCGAGTGCTCTGGGTAGGCGGGAAACCAGCCCGTCCTATAAGAGAGGCAGCCGGTGCTGGGAGCCGGCCGCTGCTCCGGAGCTGTGCCCCGAGATCGCACCGCAGGAACAGCCAAGGTGCCCCTCGCCAAACAGGTAAGCGCATCGCGCCGGGACGCGCGGATCTTGGCGCTCGATCCTGGGGCGGAAAGGAGCCCCGGGCGGGTGCGCGCCACTCTCCAATCCCTCAACCATCCCCATAATTTAGCAAAGCGCTGGGGGGAAAACTCCGCGCAACGAAGCCCTTGGAGAAAGGATCGCGCGCTTCCTTACTGTCCTTTTCCTCCTGGCGGAGCCCACCCCTCCAAATTTGAGGTTGCGTCCCATCGGGAGGGCAGTGTCTCTCCCCCCCCCCACGCTTAAAAAAACAGCCGATTGTCAGTTTAAGAAGAACAGGGAAGAGATAAGTTGGGGTAGGGTGGGTTGGGGTCCCCTCCTGCCCAGGTTTCTGCTTGGCGGGGGTCTCTACCCAGCATGAGCTTTGCGCAAAAACGCGCGGCTGCTCCACGTGGCTCCGGATGCCCGGAACTTGTCTGCTGTCCAGCCTTAGCCAACTCGATCCTAAGAGCCCCTCGGGCCGCCTCTGTTCCGTGGCCAGCTCTTCCAAGGGAGACCCGGGCCCACCGGAGCAGGGAGGGAGGGAGGGAGGGAGCAACATTTCGGCGTGAATAAATCTGGTTTTTCCAAGGGTCTGCAAAGGAACAGAACTTAAAACCAGTAAGGAGCAATCCTATGGGATGCTCTTGGCCTTCCTGCTTCCCAGGAACTTAATAGTAAAATCTCCTTTGATCTTTTCAGTTCTGTCTCTCAAGGTCTTTTCTCTCTACCTCTCTCTCTCCCTTTCTCTCTCCCTCTCTTTCTCTCTCCCCTTCTCCCCCTCTCTTTCCATCCATTCCTCCTTCCCCCTCTCTCTCTTCCTCCCCCCTCTCTCTCTTTCTCCCCCCCCTCTATCTCCCTCTGCCTCTCTCTCTCTATCCCTCCCTCTCTCCCTTTCTCTTTCCCTCCGTGGCTAAGGCACTGAGCTTCTTGATCAGAAAAGGCAGCAGTTCAGTGGTTCGAATCCCTAGTACAGGTCTCCTGTGTGAGCAGGAGATTGGACTAGATGACCTCCAAGGTCCCTTCCACCTCTGTTATTTTTACTATAAGCCCCCCTCTCTCTCTTCCCCCTCCTTCCTCTCCCCCCACCTCTGCCTCTGTCTTTCTCCCTCCCTCTCTCTCAACTGCTAGCATAAACAGGGAACTCAAGCTGCAGGTTGGATGATGCAACTCTGAGCTGGGTGCTAAAAAATTGCAATGGAAATTCCCCCCCCCCAAAACTAGCACCCTTCCTATGATGTCAACCTTCACAGTCTCTTAAGAGCGGCTGCCCCCCCCCCTCCGAATCTTGTCATCCTAAAACCTCAACAAATGCCTCCCTGCTCCAAAACGAAAAATAAATAAATAAATTGCAACATCTACTGTGTTTCCCCGAAAATAAGACCCTGTCTTATATATTTTTTTGTACCCTGAAATAAGCACTTATTGGCCTTATTGCCATGTGCTCAAAAGCCCCGATTGGGCTTATTATTATCAGGGAATGTCTTATTTTGGGGGAAAACAGGGTAGTTCTTATTCCATTAAACATCTTCCTATAAATAATCTAAATGCCTTGTTCTAAGCTTTGTCGAGAATCTGCTGAAGGACCAGAGCAGAACCCCACTTAACCAAAAGAAGAAGAGTTTAAAACCCAACAACTTTACAATTTTGAATCCTCAAAAGGCCTGTTGGCTTGATTTGTCAGGAGGTTAACTTAGGCCAGTTACGGGAAAACTTCATTTATGATATGCCCTGGCCTTTAGTGACCGGGAACACCTTAGACACAAATAGGTTGGCGGGAAGGGATCTGTTGCCACCGCTTCCCTCGAGATGCACCTGGAAGGCGGCTCAGCAAACCAACATTGGCTGTTTGGTGGATAAGAGTAGCTTGTGAAAGGATTCGTAGCCCCAGTTCCCATGCTTGAGCGAACAGGTTACAAGCTTGCTTTGCAGAAAAGTAAGAAAACGGAGCTAAGGGACTATGTTTCACCTGCAACGAAAGCCTATTTTAACACGCTATTTAATCTGCTAAATTGAACAGTATTGTTCCTGGCATGAGCACTGATGATGTTAACTGGTCAGGTAATGAAACGTCTATAAGAAAACCGAGCTCAAGAAAGCCACCCTCATTTCAACCCCCAGCTACAAATATATTCCTTTATTAATACCGTTCCTAACCTGTATCTGAAATGGACGCGGTGGCTAAGACGCTGAGCTTGTCGAGCGAAAGGTTGGCAGTTCAGCGGTTCGAATCCCTGGTACCGCATAACGGGGTGAGCTCCCGTGACTCGTCCCAGCTTCTGCCAACCTAGCAGTTCGAAAGCAGGTAAAAAATACAAGTAGAAAAAACAGGGACCACCTTTAGTGGGAAGGTAACAGCGTTCTGTGCGCCTTTGGTGTTGAGTCATGCCGGCCACATGACCATGGAGACATCTTCGGACAGCGTTGGCTCTTCGGCTTTGAAACGGAGATGAGCACCACCCCCTGGAGTCAGGAAACGACTAACACAGATGTATCTTAATCTGTATCTTATTCCCTCCAGGGAGTGATAGTGGTGAATATTCAGATAGATTTTTACATACGCCAAACAGGTGTTATCTTTCTTCTTTCTCTCCTCATTCCTCTCCTTTTTTTTTTTAAAGGGTATTTTTTGCACCATTGCCAACTTGATGCTTCATTCTGTAGGAGCTCCAAGCTTGTTGATTTGCCCCTGGCTTTATTTCTATTGATTCTGACTTTCCTTAGCACAGCCCATTGCCTTCAACTTTACAGCTCTCTTCTTCGGGTTTCGACTTCAGATAACACCGTTTGTTTTTCCACTTCCTGGTGTCGTTTGGTGATTGCCGAGCATTTCCTGGTGCTCGGCTGAATCACAAACCGCATCGCCTGGAATCCGAAGCAGTAAATGTTGGTCTGGTTAGCTGTACTTGATGCGTATCTGCCCTGTTTAAACACCTGGGTTTGTACAACATGTTTAACCAATCAATCATGATTTTATTTGGGTGGGATTTCCTTTTCAAACATTGTTCGGCTTTGAACAACTGGAGGCTTTGGAGATTAAACTACTGTAAACCTCTCCACCCAGAATGAAATTTCCATTCTGATGCAAAGTTGACAAATTTCTCTCTCTCCTTCTCTCTCTTTGTGTGTGTATGTATCTCTCTCTCTGTGTGTCTTTTTTCTCTTCTTCTCTTTCCTTCCTTCCTTCCATCTTTCTGCCTCTCTGTCTCCCCTATATCTCCTTTTCTCTCTCTCGCCTTCTCTCTGTTCCCCTCTTTCTCTTTCTCTCTCTGGCTCTCTCTTCCTTCCTTCCTTCCTTCCTTCCTTTCTTTCTTTCTCCCCCTCTCTCTTCCACTCTTTCTCTCTCTGGCTCTCTTTCTGTCTTTCTTTCTTTTTTTCTTTCTTTCTTTCTCCCTCTCTCTCTTCCCCGCTTTCTCTCTCTGGCTCCTTTCTTTCTTTCTTTCTTTCTTTCTTTCTTTCTTTCTTTCTTTCTTTCTTTCTTTCTTTCTTTCTTTCTTTCTTTCTTTCTTTCTTTCTTTCTCCCTCTCTCTCTTCCCCTCTTTCTCTCTCTGGCTCTCTCCTTTCCTTCCTTCCTTCTTTCCTTCCTTCCATCCCTTCCATCTTTCTGCCTCTCTGTCTCCCCTATATCACCCTTTCTCTCTCCCTCTCTCTCTTCCCCTTTTTCTCTTTTTCTCTCTGGCTCTCTCCTTCCTTCCTTCCTTCCTTCCTTCCTTCCTTCCTTCCTTCCTTCCTTCCTTCCTTCCTTCCTTCCTTCCTTCCTTCCTTCCTTCCTTCCATCTTTCTGCCTCTCTGTCTCTCCTATATTTTTCTCTCTCTCCCCCCTTTCTCTCTCTGACTAGCTCCTTTTTTCTTCCTTCCTTCCTTCCTTCCTTCCTTCCTTCCTTCCTTCCTTCCTTCCTTCCTTCCTTCCTTCCTTCCTTCCTTCCTTCCTTCCTCTCTCTCTCTCTCCCTCCCTCCCTCCTCTCTCTCTCACACACAACACAGATACACAGCCACTGATATGCATTTTTTCTTCCCCATTTCTTTCCCCTTTTGACAGTATCAAAAGGCTTCTTCTGGAAACCTTCAGGCACATCTTTTCTGCCTAATCTCTTCTTAGATTAATTTAATCAAATTTAGTAGGGTGGAGAAGGGGGGAACCCTTCTAAAGCCAGGATTTTGGTCCTCTGTCCCGCCCCACCCACCCACACCTTTATTTGGAGTAATACTTGAAGTTAATACTCTTCCTTAAGAGACCTTGATAGCAGAGTATTTTCTTTAGCAATGCAAATGATCTGTCTGATATCCAGAGCTGCTTGTTGTAAATGTGATAAGGGATTTAGATAAACTTAAATTAGAACCATGGAAGGCTGCCACAACAGGAACTGGGCCATTCCTTTATTATTTATTAAACAAATTTATATAACCGCTGTCACTCCAAGTGACTTACATTACTTGAAGAACTCTGTTCTGGATCCAGCTACAAATTCTCTCGATTCAATTGGTCAGTACTGGTGCAAAGGACCATAAGGGACATATAAGGTGGGCGGTGGCTCTGTGGCTAAGACGCTGAGCTTGTCGACCAATTTCGAGGAAAGAAATTGCCTGCCTCAGAGTTTGGTTTGCTTAGGAGTGTGTTACTTGGAACCCTGAAAAAAGCAAGAATTAGTTTGAAATTGCTACAAGATTCTTAAAAAAAAAACAGAGGAGGTTATGGGTTGCCAGATTGGGAGTTAAATTACCAGGCATCACATGGCTGAAAGAATGAATATTTCTGAGATGTAGATGATTATTAATTTCAGAGGGACATGACTTGCAACTGGGGTGGCATGCTTTCCTATGGGATGGGAAAAATAAAATACATAGATACTCCCAAGGGTACTCTTCCAAAGAGCCTGGATAGCTCAACAGGCTAATAAGCAGAATAAAGCCTGTTATTAATATCCAGCTGTCTGCAATTGCACCAATTTGGAGCTCACCAGGCTCAAGGTTGACTCAGCCTTCCATCCTTTCTAAGGTAGGTAAATTGAGGACCCAGTTTGTGGGGGCAATAAGCTGACTTTGTATAAAACATACAAAAGTATGAAGGCTATTGCTTAACGCATTGTAAGCCGCCTTGAGTCTCCGGAGAAGGGTGGCATATAAATCCAATTAAAAAAAAACACTATAGCCCTGTTTCCCCGAAAATAAGACATTCCCGGATAATAAGGTCAATCGGGCTTTTAAGCGCATGAGTTAAAATAAGCCCTCCCTGAAAATATTTAAACGCAGAGCTGGAAATCAGGGAAGACGGCACGAGGAGTCCCCATCTTGCTCCATGCACCCCAAAATAATAACACCTCCCTGAAAATAAGACCAAGCGCTTATTTCGGGGAAACACGGTATCAGAAATGCATTATTGTTAGTATGGGCAAAAATTAGAGAACAGCTCTGTTTGAAAAATTACTCGGAACTCTGACCTCCTCATTACCACGAACCTGACTTTGAAGGGACGTGTCTATCTTTTCTCCTCCAGGTTGCCACCATGTCTGTATCGCAGAGTTCCAAGCTTAACAAAGGGGTCAGAGACCAATACATGAAGCTACCCCAAGGGAAGAAGGCCTTGGCCACGTACATTTGGATAGATGGAAGCGGGGAAGGCCTTCGCTCTAAAACCAAAACCCTACCCCATGAACCAAGTTGCGTTGAAGGTGAGGTCTACTACTCTCTTCAACCACCATTGCAAACATCGAGTTCTCCGAGGGGCGGGAACTTTCCCGAGCGCTCAAAACCCTTTTTTGTAAATTGTTTCAGGCAAGCGCCGGCCGTCCTCAACTTACGATCGCAATTATATATCTTCTTTTAATGACCCCATAATCCCTTGTGAGGTGGAGTCTGGGCAACCGAATGGAGCTAGCAGAATGTTTTTTAATGGCCCGATGCCCTTCCTGTTGCCAGTACGGAGGTTTTTTTTTTTCCCAGTAGATGCATTCTCATTGTGCCCAGAGAGAGAAATAATCTGCCGCTTCCTAGGATCGAACTCACAGCCTCCTGATTGTGAGCGAGAGCTCCACCTGTAGGCCCCTGCACCACCTATACCCTACGCCATACGCACCGCACCATTCAAACCTACGACCACAACTGACCCCCAAATTTATGTTGCTAAACAAGACAATTCTTCAGCAAGTTTTGCCCCATTTTATGGCCTTTCTCGCCACAGTCATTAAGTGAATTACTGCAGTTGTGAAGTTAGTCACCCAGTTAAACGACTCAGGTCATAAAAGCAGATCACGTGACACCCCGGGACACTGCAAGCGTCATAAGTATGAAGCAGTTGCCAAGCGTCTGAGTTCTGATCGCAGGACCAAGGGGAAGCTACAATGGTCGTAAGTGTGAGAAACGGCCGTAAGGGCGAGAAATGGTCGCAAGTCCCTTTTTCCCGTGCCGTTACAACTTCGAACGGTCCCTAGACAAAGGGCGTTGTAAGTTGAGGACTTAGTTGCCAAGTGCCCAAGTCACCACGGGGAAGTTGCGACTGTCGTAAGTGTGAGGATTGGCTATAAGTCGCTTTTTCCGCTGCCGTTTTAACTTTGAACCGTCGCTAAACGAATGGTTATATGTTGAGGATTACCTTCGGGCAAAAGGTAATCATTTGGGTGATGGATCAGATGGAATAAGGTGGGCGCCTATGCTAGAGCCCCATATCGGTTAAGCTATTTTATAAAAAAAATCAGGGAAAATCTCCTTGCTGTGCCCCGTGGGATTTGAACTGATAATGTTGATAAACCACCTCGGGATGCTTTTGGGTTAAAATGTAGGCTCGCTTCTTACAAAGTCCATTCATGAGTAAAGCTTCCTTTGTCTACAGTTAGAACAATTAATCATTGCCTCCAGAAGTTGTGAGTCCTTCAACGCTGGAGGTTTTTAAGAAGAGATTGGACAATCATTTATCTAGAATGGTGTAGGGTTTCCTGCCTGAGGTGCAGGTTGGACTACAAGACCTCTAAGGGCCCCTTCCTTCTCTGTTATTCTGTTCATTTATCAAGAAAAGAGCCTGGTGGCGCAGCAGACTAATAGCCCGTGATTAACATTCAGCTGCCTGCAATTACTGTAAGTTCGAATCTCCCCAGGCTCAAGGTTGACTCAGCCTTCCATCCTTTCTAAGGGAGGTCAATTGAGGACCCAGTTTGTGGGGGCAATAAGCTGACTGTGTAAAATATACAAAAGTATGAAGGCTATTTGCTTCATGCATTGTAAGCCGCCCTGAATCTCCGGAGAAGGGCGGCATATAAATCAAATTAAAAAGAAAAAAGAAAAGAAAAGAAGCAACTTAGAACGAAGGAGAAATTTCCCGACAGTTAGAACAATTAATCAGTGGGACAACTGGCCTCCAGAAGTTGTGAATGCTCCAACACCGGAAGTTTTTGAGAAGAGTCTGGCCAGTCACTTATCTGAAATGGCATGCTTGAGAAGGGGGTCAGTCTAGAAGGCCTCCGAGGTCCCTTCCAGCTCTATTCTGATTGAAGTTGTGGCTGCTCCATCGCTGGAGGTTTTTAAAGACGAGATTGGGCCACCGTTTGCCTGGAATGGAATAGGTCCCTCCCAACTCTCTGATTCTGTTATTCTCCTGCAGAGCTATCAGAATGGAACTTTGATGGCTCCAGCACAGGACAATCCGAAGGATCCAACAGCGACATGTTCCTCATTCCCGTGAAGATGTTCCGGGATCCGTTTAGCTTGGACCCTAACAAGCTGGTCATGTGCGAGGTTCTGAAGTACAACCGGAAACCGGCGGGTGAGTATTTTCTCTTCAACGTTCCTTTTTTTTTAAAAAATCCCTTTTTCTCTCCAAAAGGGAGAACACCCAGGCCGCTGGCATTATCTGCTTTGCTTAAATCGATCCAACGAAATGTAACACTGATGATGTTCCCTAGTTGGGTAATAAGACGTCTGCAGGAAAGCCACTAATCTCAGAGAGCACCAAGGACCTCACCGTTCTCCTCCTCTTCCTCCTTCCTTCCTTGAATGGGATTCAAGTCATTTAACAACCGGTTCTCTGCCCTCATGATTTCTTCCAACAACCAGTTTGCCAAACTGCTCAGAAAGTTAACGACCGGTTCTCCCAAACTGGCTGAATCCCACCACTGCCCCACACCCTTCTAGCACTGATGATGCTACCTAGTTGGGTAATTGAACGTCTACTGGAAAACCACCAAACTTGGAGAGCAATAAAGAAGATTATTTGTAACTCAGGGTTGAAATGTGCGATCCTTGGTATTCTCTGAGCCCGGCGGTTTTCCTGCAAGCGTTTCATTCCCCAACTAGGGAACATCATCCATGCTAGAAGGAGGAAGGGTTTGCAGGGAAGAGGAGGAAGGATGAGGTCCTTGGTGCTCTCTGAGCTTGGTGGTGCTTGGAAAATGGCCTGATTTTTCAGGTAAGAATGGTAAGACGGCGAGAGGAGCCCCGCTTATTAGGATAAGGACAAGCGCTTATTTCGGGGTTCAGAAAAATATAAGACAGGGTCTAATTTTCAGGGAAACACGGTATAGGTTTATTAAATATATATATAGCTGTTTAGGAAGTAAAATAGTATATACTCCAACTAAGTCTTTTCCGGCCTGACCTAAGTCTTTTCCCCCTTTTAAATGGGAATTTTAGTTTGTTTTAAATTATTGGGATGTTAAATTTTTCAGCCAAATTACTTAATTTTGTTTTAGTCTATTTTAAATTTTGTATTTATATGTTTTATTTTATGGCTGTCCTGAGTCCTTGGGGAGTAGGGCGGTATATAAATTCAATCAAATCAAATCAAAATCAAGAACTATAATGAAATAGGAGATCTGTAAATTTGTATTTAGCTTCAGGAAGATATTACTTATTAACTTGAATTTGACACAAATGTTAGAAACCAGAGACGTTGAGCAATGTCCATTGTTTTACTTTTAAAACTAATAAAAAAAATTTATAAAAAAAAAGAGAGAGAGAGATGCTCTCCAGATGGTCCTGGGTTCAAATTCTCCCATTCCCGTTTCCTCCCTTCCTGCAGAGACCAATTATCGGTACACCTGTAAGCAAGTCATGGAATTGGTGAAGGACTGTCAACCTTGGTTTGGCATGGAACAGGAATACACCTTGCTGGGCATGGATGGACGTCCATACGGCTGGCCCGAAAACGGATTTCCGGGCCCACAAGGTCCTTTCTTTTTTCTTTCTTCCTCCCTCCCTCCCTCCCTCCCTCCTTCCCTCTCTTTTTCTTTTTTCGTCCTTCCTGTCTGTCTGTCTGTCTGTCTGTCTTTTCTTTCTTTCCTCTTAATTCCTCTTAATCGTGATCTCTCTCTCTTTCTCTCTCTCTCTCTCTCTCTCTCTCTCTCTCTCTCTCTCTCTCTCCCTCCTTCTCTTCCTCCCTCTCCCCCCTCCCTCTCCCTGCCCAAAGTCCAGACAGTAATGGAAAAATTCTCATGGGGAAATCCCCCAAGGACATTGCTTGTCCCCAGCATTGCACAAAATGCGGCATGGAAGAACTGGTTTGGTTGTGCAATTTTTTCTTCCTATTCTTATTTTTTTCTTCCCCCCCCCCCTCCTATGCGTATTTCGGTTCTGGCTTGTTTATTTTCTGTAAATTGCTAGCAATGGGAAAACAAGAAGTCAGTGCAGGTTAGAATTGACAACATACTGGGGGAAGAATAAACCTTGGCTGGGGGCTGGTGGGGGAATGATAGGAATAGGTTTAAATCAAGGGATTCCTTACCTAGGAAGAAAGAAAAAAATTGGAATTAAACAAATTGTAATTCATTCCTTCTTTTCTTTTCTTTTCTTTCTTTCTTTCTTTCTTTCTTTCTTTCTTTCTTTCTTTCTTTCTTTCTTTCTTTCTTTCTTTCTTTCTTTCTTCTTTCTTTTTTTCTTTCTTCTTTCTTTTTCTTCCTCCCACCCTCCCTCCCTCCTTTCTTTCCCTTTCTTTCTTTCTTTCTTTCCAACTTTCCAACTTTCCATCTTTCATTCTTCTTTTGTTCTTCTTTCCTTTCTTTCTCTCTTTCTTTCCTTCCTTCTTTCCTCCCTCCCTCCTTCCCTCTGGATCTTTTCTTCCTTCTTCCCTCCCTCCCTATTAATCCTTCCTTCCTCCGTTCCTCCCTTCTCTTTTTTTCCCTTTTCCTTCTTTCCTCCCTCTGAATCTTTCATTCCTTCTTCCCTCCCTCCCTTCTCTATTGTGTTCTACTCTCCTCTACCCTAACCCTACCCTTCCCTCCCATTCCCTCTCTCTCCCTCTCCCTCTCTTCCTTCTTGAGTAACTCATGCCATTGTAGAGCCTGAAGTAGGAGCCGATGCTTTGTAGTCAATTTGGAAAGCTAAAAATACATTTCCGCTTGCTGCTTAGTCACCACGTATAACCCAACTCAGCAAAAGAAGTCAAAACCCTGAAATAACCCAGCTCCCCAACATTGCGGAATCAACCCGGGCTGTGAAAAGACACAGACACCACTAACTGTTCATATTTAAAATTTAAAATATTCTCCAAAGCACCTGAGGGTAGAACAAGGAGCAATGGGTGGAAACTCATCAAGGAGAGAAGCAATTTAGAACTAAGGAGAAATTTCCTGACAGTTACAGCAATGAATCAGTGGAACAACTTGCCTCCAGAAGTTGTGAATGCTCCAACACTGGAAGTTTTTAAGAAGAGTTTGGATAACCATTTGTCTGAAGCGGTGCAGGGTTTCCTGCCTAAGCAGGGGGTTGGACTAGAAGACCTCCAAGGTCCCTTCCAACTCTGTTATTCTATTCTATTCTATTCTATTCCAAAATGGAAATCTCTGTGCAGATAAACAGGAGAGAGAAATCGATCACATGTAGCATGCAAGACCCCATGTGTGTTGAGCGTTTATTAACAAATGCTTTTTCTCCCAGGACCCTATTACTGCGGGGTTGGTGCAAACAAAGTGTACGGACGTGATATTGTGGAAGCACACTACAAAGCTTGCCTGTACGCCGGCGTGGAGATCTGTGGCACCAACGCTGAAGTCATGCCATCTCAGGTATTTGACGATAATGTTCCCTGAAAAGATTTGAGGGGAGGGCCTGCTTTGTTGTCTCTCGCCCTGCCCATTCATTCCCTTCGGCATATCCTTTGCTGCAACATAGCACATTGATGATGTTACCTAGTTGGGTCAAGAAACGCCTGCAAGAAAATCACCACGCTCAGAGTTACTGTATATAAACGGGGAGCAAATCACACACACTAGCACTGATGATATTACCTCGTTGGGTGATGAAATGTCTTCAAGGAAAACACCAAGCTCAGAGATCAGCAAAGACCCCGCAGTTAAACCCTGAGCTACAAATCTTCTCTTCTGTTGATAATTAACTGTACCTAATTGAAGGGGACGCGGTGGCTAAGATGCCGAGCTTGTCGATTGAAAGGTTGGCAGTTCAGCGGTTCGAATCCCTAGTGCCTCCTAATGGGGTGAGCTCCCTTGACTTGTCCCAGCTTCTGCCAACCTAGCAGTTCGAAAGCACGTTAAAAAAAATGCAAGTAGAAAAATAGGGACCACCTTTGGTGGGAAGGGAAGAGCGTTCCGTGCGCCTTTGGCATTGAGTCATGCCGGCCACATGACCACGGAGACGTCTTCGGACAGCGCTGGCTTTTCGGCTTTGAAACGGAGATGAGCACCGCCCCCTAAAGTTGGGAACGACTAGCACATATGTGCGAGGGGAATCTTTACCTTTTTAATTGAAGAGAGCATCTAGTATGATAACTGCTAACTGTGGGTGGGTTTCCTGCAGCTAGTCGCTTCCCCCGGATCTGATTTTTTTAGGTTGAAAGGTTTCTTAAGAGATACACCACGGAAACTGGTTTTTTTAATACCAATTTTCTCCTTGCGTCCCTGTAGTGGGAATTTCAAGTGGGGCCGTGTATAGGCGTTGAAATGGGCGACCACCTGTGGATGGCGAGATACATTTTACATCGGGTTTGTGAAGATTTCGGTGTCGTGGCCAGCCTGGATCCTAAGCCGGTGACCGGCAACTGGAATGGAGCTGGATGCCATACGAACGTCAGCACCACAGAAACAAGGCAGAAAGGGGGAATCAAGTAAGTAGTGGAACTTAGAAGCGGAATTAAAGCCCAGAATGGCCCAGTTTGCGAACGACCAAAGTGGTTTCCTTTCAAAGGAAGGATAGATGGGGAACTCATCAAATTTGCAGATGACACCAAGCTGGCAGGAATAGCCAACACTCCGGAAGATAGGCTCGAGATACAGAAGGATCTTGACAGACTTGAACATTGGGCTCTATCTAACAAAACGAAATTCAACAGTGAAAAAAGCACGGTTCCACATTTAGGGAAGGAAAACCAAATGCACAGGTACCGTATAGGTGGTACCTTGCTCAATAGTGGTAACTGTGAGAGGGATCTTGGAGTCCTAATGGACAACCATTTAGATAGGAGCCAGCCGTGTGCAGCAGCTGCCAAAAAAGCCAACACAGTTCTGGGCTGCATAAACAGAGGGATTTAAGAGATCACAGGAAGTGTTAATACCACTTTATAATGCCTTGGTAAGACCACACTTGGAATACTGCATTCAGTTTTGGTCGCCACGATGTAAAAAAGATGTGGAAACTCTAGAAAAGAGTGCAGAGAAGAGCAACAAAGAGGATTAGGGGACTG
Source organism: Coluber constrictor foxii (assembly GCA_038048745.1). Taxonomy (NCBI): domain Eukaryota; kingdom Metazoa; phylum Chordata; class Lepidosauria; order Squamata; family Colubridae; genus Coluber; species Coluber constrictor. The sequence goes on from CM075968.1 coordinate 10,558,924, forward strand.
GAGGCTAAAACATATGAAGAACGGTTGCAGGAACTGGGTAGGTCTAGTTTAATGGAAGAAGGACTAGGGGAGACATGATAGCAGTCTTCCAATATCTCAGGGCTACCCCAAAGAAGAAGGAGTCAAGCTATTCTCAAAAGCACTTGAGGGCAGGACAAGAAGCAATGGATGGAAACTAAGCAAGGAGAGAAGCAACTTAGAACGAAGGAGAAATTTCCTGACAGTTAGAGCAATTAATCTAACTTGCCTCCAGAAGTTGTGAATGTTCCAACACTGGAAATTTTTAAGAAGAAATTGAATAACCCTTTGTCTGAAGTGGTGTAGGGTTTCCTGCCTGGGCAGGGGGTTGGACTAGAAGACCTCCAAGGTTCCTTCCAACTCTGTTATTCTATTCTATTCTATTCTATTCTATTCTATTCTATTCTATTCTATTCTATTCTATTCTATTCTATTCTATTCTATTCTATTCTATTCTATTCTATTCTATTCATCTGATTTAAAATGAAAGGCAGAGTAGGATTCCCATCCTAATACCGAAGACTCTCAAAAGTGAAATACAAAGCTAAAACCAGAAACTTTTCTTTTGGGTTTAATGGAAAAAGACATGGGGGCAGTAGTTGGTTCCAAATCCCGGCGCTACCAGTTCGCTATCGGTAGCGTGCGGCACTTCTGCGCATGCTCAGAGCATTTTTGATGACGATTAGGTGGGTGGGCGGAGCTTCTCACCGCCGCCATTACCGTTTCGCCCGAACTGGGAGCAACCCACCACTGCATGGGGGAGGGAGGGGGGAATTTGGAACTTCGATATATCGCAAGATTATTTTATGCACAAAAATGGAAGGACACTTTGATTCCCACAATGGATGAATAGCTGCAGAAGTTGATGGAATTAGCAAAGATGACTAAAGATGCTTTGATTAAAGTGGGGGGGGACCCTTATTTTTGTTTTTACTTGGAGGCCGCTTCTGGGCTCTGTGCTTGAGGTGGGGGAGGAAAATGTGAAATTTTGATTTTTGGGTTTTACCAATTAGATCGGTTTGATTTTCCTACAGGTTTCCCTTCCTCTATTTTTCCCTTCAGTTATACTTTCTTGTCCTTCATAGGGCGATCGAAGCAGCCATCGAAAAACTGAGCAAACGGCACCAGTACCACATCCGGATGTACGATCCCCGAGGAGGCCAGGACAACACCCGAAGGCTAACCGGCCAGCACGAGACCTCCAGCATCACAGAGTTCTCGGCCGGAGTGGCCAACCGGGGCGCCAGCATCCGGATCCCTCGTCAAGTCGGGCAAGACGGCTGCGGCTACTTTGAAGACCGACGGCCGTCCGCAAACTGCGATCCTTACGCCGTCACGGAAGCCATTATGCGGACGACTCTACTTGGCGAAACGGGAGACGGACCTGTAGAATACACGGATGAAACACGGCTGCTGAGGGCCCCTCTTGAGCCGCCCACTCATTGATGCACGGCCAACCGACCCTCCCCCCTCCCTTCCTAACTCGTCTGCCCCTGTTAGTAAACGTCTGGCAACTTCAGAAAGATTCTCTGGGTTCTGTGGTGCTGTTGACTTCCAAATTCTACCTTTTGGTGTGTTAAGATCATACTAATGAGGTTCCCCAAATTAGAACTTTTTAGAAATTGAGTGGGTGGGGCAAACAGAGGGCAAACTTTCAAACTATATATACTGTATTTTTTGGCGTATAAGACGCACTTTTTCCTTCCTATAAGAGGCTGAAAATTTGCATGCATCTTATACTCTGAATGTAACCCCGCATGGTGCCCAAAATGGCTACCCACAAAGGCCCAGAAAACAGCCTGAAAAATGGCCTGGGTTTTGGGCTGTTTTCAGGCTGTTTTCCAAGCCATTTTCAGACCGTTTCAGAGCGAACCGGTCGGTGGGAGGCTATCGGTGGCACCAGGCGGTCCCGTAAATATGATTGTGTAACAAGTTTGTGGGTATGAGAGAGGGAGAGAGCGAGCACGAAATGTCAGAAATGGTGTAAGGTTTCCTGTTTGGGCAAGTGGGAGGGCTTGTCTGGATGGCCTACAAGATCCCTTCCCATCTCTGTTATTCTGTTAAATATCTCAACTTTGGGCATCTCTTGAATGCAGCTGCAATTATTCTCTCTTGCCACAAGAGGGAGACATTTGTGGTTTGCTTTCTCCCTGCATCTTGCCAAGCTAACTAACATTACCGTTTTGAAAATACTATGATGTGCAATGATTAAAAAAAAATAATACTCTGTTTCCCCCAAAATAAGACATCCCCTGATAATAAGCCCAATTGGGTTTTTGAGTGCATGGCAATAAGGCGAAGCCAGTGGTGGGTTTCAAGATTTAAATTACGGCCAAACAGTTTTAAATTATTTTAGCAGTTTTAATTTTTGTGTTGGACTGTTTTAATATGGCTGTGAACCACCCTGAGTCCTTCGGGAGAAGGGCGGTATAGAAATGTAATAAACTCAACTCAACTCAACTCAACTGGGGAGGCAGAGAATAGATGGGGGCGGGGCCAGTCAGAATTTTTACTACCGGTTCTCTGAACTCAAAATTTCCACTAACGGTTCTCCAGAATTGGTCAGAACCTGCTGAAACCCATCTCTGGGCCAAGTGCTTATTTCAGGGTGTTTTTAAAAAAAAGACAGGATCTTATTTTGGGGAAAATAATCCCCAATAATCAGTAGTAATGGCAGTAATAATCAGGGAAACTCCTTACTGGGCATCAGGGAAGATTAGAAATGGGTTCTTGGTTGAAACTGGGAGTACTGAGTTTTCAAGGCAGCTGTGAAGCCGAGCCAAGTACGAATTCGCAGTCCGGTACATCGAGAATGATATGTGGAATCCTAAGTGTTTGGACCGTGATGGAGAGCATGGCCAACTCTCCTAATATCAAGAGAGTGGTCCCTAAATAGACTACAAAAAATTGGAGGCTGTGTTGGGACTATTGTTCTCAGATTGGTGGCTATTAAAACTGCACCGATCGAAGGAACCCAACAGCTTCTCTTGAAGGTCTTTCAAAATCTTCACCTTGATGGTTTTCTACAGCCAGTAGACCTTCCTGAGTCACCAAGGAGGCGGCGGATTACTTGTGAATTCACGAGGATGGCTTTCGGTCTCCTTGGGGGTTTTTTTGGGGAATCCGATGCCACGAGCAGATCACCAGACTGGACACCTGTCGGTGCCGCTCTCGGCACCTTGAATCACCAGACTGGATTGGCCGAAAAGGCTCGAGCTGCTTGACAGCTTTTGTCTTCCCACCTGTGAAATGGGCATAAAAATATTTGCCTGTTTCATAATGAACCGCTGATTCATTGCTCGCCTTACCGGTTTTCTTACTCACAAATGGCATTTGATGGCTTTTTTCGTAAGAAAAACCTGCGCTTATGCCTTCCCCTTCTGGCTTTCCCTGTAGGACTTTTTTTTAAAAAAAAACAACAACACGAGTTTTTTGTTTTATTCGGACAGGAGAAACAAATTGCTACTGAATCAGAGAGTTGAGTAATTTGTAGTTTAAATGAAGCACCTGCCAAGAATGTTGCTTCTAGGGCGAAGAATAACATTTACAATCAGCAAAGGCAGAAATATTCTTGAGCATCAAACCTAACCAAGATCAGACTTGGCTTCAGCTCTTGGGTGGAATAACATCAATTAACCACATAAAGCAGACTAGGAATCTGAAAAAAACCACCCCATACTCTTATCGTTTCTTCATCCTAACTTCCAGAACTCTTTTTAGGAAGCCCAAATGCAATCACCAGCTTTGAAAAAGTTTGGAATCTTTGCTTATCGTGTTCAGAGGCATCCTGAAATTCCAGCCCTGATGCCTGCAGAATTACAATGCTTTTGATCTGACGTCAAGAACTGGTCCTTCCAATGAGTCAACGCAGGCCTGACTCTCCTGGGTCATGGTCTTGTGGGAGATGACATGTCCAGAGAACATCTTCTAATTGTGTCTTCTCCTGGTGAACTTTCTGGTTCCTTTAGATCAGGGGTCTCCCACCTCGGCAACTTTAAGACTGGTGGACTTCAACTCTCAGAATTCCTCAGCCAGCTTTGCCTTTGCTGGCTGTGGAATTCTAGGAGTTGAAGTCCACCAGTCTTAAAGTTGCCGAGGTGGGAGACCCCTGCTTTAGATTATGAAATTGATGTCCAACAAGGAGGGAAATTTGAAGCATCTTTCCCCCCTCCCCAGCCCCCAAACTGATAATGCCACTTGGTCACCTCACTTTGGAGATGTTTCCAAGGTCCTGGCAGAACTCCTGGCCTCCAGGATGACCCAGAGCATTGACAAGGAGATCCTTCCCTCCCACCCTTCCAAATTAAAATTATTCCTGCAGTAACATCCCCCACTCCCAGGAAGAAAAAGAAAAGAAAAAAAGGAAGGAAGGAAAAGAAAGAAAAAAGGAAGGAAGGGAAAGAAAGAAAGGAAAGAAAGAAAGAAAAAGAAAAAGGAAGAAAGAAAAAAAAGTAAAGAAGCAATATTATGTAAATAATATGTAAATAATGTGTATATACTCACCAACACCACGAAACTGAAAAATGTTGAATTGTATGATTATATATTACAATAAAAAATCAGTTTAAAAAAAAGAAACAAAAAAGGAAGGAAGGAAAAGAGAAAAAGAGGAAGGAAGGAAGGAAGGAAGGAAGGAAGGAAGGGAAAGAAAGAAGGACTAGGGGAGACATGATAGCAGTGTTCCAATATCCGAGGGGCTGCCCCAAAGAAGAGGGAGTCAAGCTATTCTCCAAAGCACCTGAAAGATAGGACAAGAAGCAACGGGTGGAAACTCATCAAGGAGAGAAGCAACTTAGAACTAAGGAGAAACTTCCTGACAGTGAGATCAATTAACCAGTGGAACAACTGGCCTCCAGAAGTTGTGAATGCTCCAACACTGGAAATCTCAAAAGTGTTTTTTTTTCCCCAAGAGGCAAAGTGGAAGCTTCTTCAACTCAGAGCTCAGAGCTGAAGAAGCTTCTCGGATGAGAAGCAAAACGTCTTCAAAGAAAACCCAGAAAGTCCACTTTGCCTCTTGGAAAAAAAAAACACCTTTGGGACCACCATAACTTGGATGACTGAGAATCTCTGTAGACTGAGATTCCAACTCTGTTATTCTGTTCTGTTCTGTTATCCTGTTCCGTTCTGTTTGGCCCGTTTCTTCTTCTCAAACTCTCCCAACAAATAGACGCCATCTTCCAATACTACCCAAGTACTTACGCAGCAAGGATTACATTCTCCAACCAGCTTTTCTGACACCCAACATTTCCAGTGGAACACCTATTTTATAAAGAACAGAGCTGAGCAATACTCGTTTCTCAGCAGGCCTCAACCCTGTGATTTGCAAAGCTTTCATCCGTCTCCCTCTTCCTACCCTCGCTTTCAAAGAAGGAGAACTTGTTTTCCCCAGCCTCGATTCCAAACAGCCAATTAAATTAGCTTTTATTTCCCTTTACTTAATCATGGCTTCCGCAGTTGAAGTAATGTTAGACTTTGGACTGAAGGTTTGGTGGAGGTTCCCCCTGGCGAGATAGCGAGAGGCATATATATATATTCATTTACAAGCGTGTGCCCTTTCCAACTGAAAACGAATGATATTTTTCCCGTATTCCTGGTGTATGCTAGAAGGAGGGGAAAAAAAAGAAGGAGAATTAAGAAAACAGCCTAGAATCGGAGCTTCACAAACTGCGAAAGCATCTTCTCAGCTCCAGGAGAAACCTGACATTTCTTCAAAAGATTAACACCTCACTCTTTTCGCTCAGAAGAGCTGTGAAAAATCTCAGGGGGAAGACAAAAAAAAAAAAATTAAAATAAATGACATCGCCTACCGTCCTTCCCGGGACGTGATGGCTCAGTGGCTAAGATGCTGAGCTTGTCAATCAAAAGGTCATCAGTTCAGCGGTTCGAATCCCTAGTGCCGCGTAACGGGGTGAGCTCCCGTGGCTTGTCCCAGCTTCTGCCAACCTAGCAGTTCGAAAGCACGTAAAAAATGCAAGTAGAAAAAAAATAAGGACCCCCTTTGGTGGGACGGGAACAGCGTTCCAGGCACCTTTGGCATTGAGTCATGCCGGCCACATGACCACGGAGACATCTTCGGACAGAGCTGGCTCTTCGGCTTTGAAACGGAGATGAGCACCGCCTCCTAGAGTCGGGAACGACTAGCACATATGTGCGAGGGGGACCTTTACTTTTACTTTACTGTCCTTCCTACACCGAGATCCTTCTGAGCGGGCTACAAAATAATAACCATCATCATTTTCCAACTCATTCTGTCCTTCAAAGAACTTTTAAAAGATGACGGCAAGGTACCGATAGCAAACTGTGTGGCTTAAGAGGCAACCCCTGCTGCCTCTTGGTTGGGATTTTCACCCTTTCCTTAGCTAGATGAGTTATTTTCCCCCCCTCCCACATCGCTGCAAACAAACACAGTCTGTCTGGACTGAATTTCATCCGTTTAACGTTTTTGCTCCTGTTGACCGCCGACGGATTCCAGGAAAATGAGTCAGGCCTTCTGCTGAGCCAGAAGTGGAGATATTGGTTGCCTAATCACTTCTCTGCATTGTAGGAAGTTAGCACCCACCCATTTCCTAGAAATATTTTAGGAATATCTCAAAAAACACAACTTACAGAGTTACCTCCCTGCGTGACCCCATGGGAATCCGACAACCAATCAGAATGCAAGCTCAAATTCCAAAACCCAGAGCGGGCATCAAACCCAGGCACTCTCAGCATCTCTTCCCCCGCCCCCTATTTTTTTTTTCTTCGCCCAAGATCTTCAAGGCATGTGATCCTGCCCTCCCATTAAAAACCATCGTTCCAAGCAGCCTCCATGTTTCCAGGCTCTTTTTCCCCCACTTGGAACGGAACCCAGCTGGACATTTCTTCCAACAGCACTTTTAGCTGGTGAGGCCTTAATTTCAAAATGTGCCTTTGGTAACGTTTTTGTTCCTTTGCTTATAACAACAACAACAACAAAACAACAACAACAACAGTATCTGAGTTGGAAGGGACCTTGGAGGTCATGTAGTCCAACCCCTTCCTCATGCAGGAGACCTGTACTAGGGATTCGAACCCCCGACCTTTCTGATCGACAAGCTCAGCGTCTTAGCCACTGAGCCACCAAGCCTCAAGTTAAATCTGGTTAAAGTTCTTTAACCACTGCGCCACCTCGGCTCACCAGTCCTCCCTGTCTAAATTCACATTCATTGCATTGATGATCAGGGGAGGGCTGCTGAGGGTTTTCAGGAGTTCGGGAGAACCTCTAGCTAAGGTTCTGTGCAGTTCGGAGGACCCCCAAATCCCACTCCTGGCTGGCCCCACCCACCGTGCCCTTCCCTTCCCAGGAGTCCCCACGCGGCCCATTTTGAATACAGGTAAGCGCAGAACAAGCGTGGAGGCTCAGGCAGGGCGAAAAACTGGCCTACTGGAAGTTCGGGAAGGCTCCGGAGTCTGGGGAGGCCGTTTTCACCCTCCCGGAGGCTCAGGAAAAGCCTCTGGAACCTGGGGAGGGCAAAAATGCCCCCCCCCCATGGTGCAGGAGGCCGACTAGGCCACGCCCACCCAGCAACCAGGCAGAGAACCCCTGGCTAAAATCTTTGAAGCCCACCCCGATTGATGATCCTATCTAACCATCTCATCCTTTGCCGCCCCCCTACTCCTTCTGCCTTCCGCCTTCTCAGGGTCTTCTCCAAGAACTCCTCTCTTCTCATTTGGTAGCCAAAGTATCTGAACTTCAGGAGCTGTCTTATAATAGAACAGCGCCAATCACGTCGCCTCTTTTGATTCAGAGGTTGTCAGGCCCAGAACCAAAAACGACAGGTGGAGCCTTCTGACTTCTTTACCGTTTCACCATCTGAATAAAACCTCGCGAGGCTGAAGACTCCATGATCTGCATCTAGAATACTCCTGTAATTTCTTAATTCGGGGTAGAGTCTGGATGGAGCTGAGCATTTGCTGGCCGGATGCCCTTCCTGACGCCATGCTGAGTTCACAGCAGATATTATTTTTTTTTTCTCTGTGCCCTAGAAAAGAAATATCTGCAGCTACCTAGAACTGAACCCTCAACCTTCCGAATGGGAGGCTTTCCGTCGTTCTGTATGTTCGTTTTTATAGTGCAAATTCAGTCTCCGAGTGGCACCGCTTGCCAGTTTGCCAAACCATATGATGGGCGCAAATAAAAGTGCTGAACAAAACAAGAGATAAGAAATTCATTTAAGGCTGGGTCTACCTATGCCTCACCTGATTTAACCCAGATTAAGCCATTTTCTGGGTCCAAACAGGGCAATAAACCATAACCATGGGGTGGATTCGCACAATACTAATGCCTCCCTCCCCCCCAGGATAAAACGACATTGTGTGGGTGCAGCCTGTGGATAATTGGCACCCCGAGTCCACGAATGAATGAAGTGAATGAATTAATGGGCGGAATGCTTTTTATTCTTCATGTAATTACTACATTCAGTTTGTATTTCATCTTTCTCTTCAAGACACCGTGCTTCTCCTTTTCAGCCTCACAACAACCCTGTGAAGCGGGCCAGTCCCGGAGACAATAATAGGACCAAATTAACTCAGGAGATTTGAGTTAGGACCTGATTTGGAAGAAAAAATAGATTTGGGGTGAGCCTTGATTCCAGTCCGAAGGGATCAAAGGAAAAAAAAATGTGCCTCTCCTTTTTAAGCACAGCCCTCTCCTATCTGTTGTCCTAGGGTAAGAGTTCAACGGATCAAGTTTCAGTCAGGACCAGGGAAAGATACCAAATGTGTCATTTCTCGTTCTGATTTATTCCCTTGAGTAGCCTTTCCCCCCTTGCATTTGTCTTGAGCGCGGCTGGGGATGATGGGTCCCCATGGCTCCGATGTTCCACCTGGAAATCTCCACTTGGAGGCGTTGGCCCCCCCTTGGTTGGCCTTTCCAAGTCGAGCAAAGCCTTCCCTTTCAGGGTCTACCCTTCCCCTCCCCTCCCGGTAGATCTCCACCCCTCCCCTCGAAACCGGGAGCTTCACCAACCCCCTCCTCGACCCGACAGCGGGGATGATGGGAGCTGAATCCGAAGCATTCGCTTGGGAGAGGCTTGCCTTGCTCCAAGCGCGCACCTCCCGCTTAGCCAAGCGCAAGACAGCTGGCACAGCTGATTCCGCCCTCCACCCCACCCCCAAAGCGGTTTGGGGCTGGAAGGGGGGGTGTGTGTTAAAGGGGCGGGGACAGGGGGCGGCCCCTGAAAGGGGGCGGTGCCCGCGAAGCCCCGCCCCCCAGGCCGCAGGTAGAGCGAAGGGAACCGAGCTTGCGGATTCCGCAGTTCAGGTCGGGCAGGAGCCAGAGAGAGAGAGAGCGCGCGGCGCGTAAAAACGCAGCCACCTCCGGAGCAGGGAAAAGCCCCCATAAAAACGCAGCGGAGCTCGGAGCATCCCAGCTGAGCCAAGCCTTTTTCTCTTCCCCCCTCGCCACTTCCCCTCCCTCTTAGTCTGGGCCCGGCGATGGGGAAGGTCCAGCTCTTCGAGATCCGCTTGAGCGACAGCCGGGTGGTCTACAGTCCAGGCGAGCCCCTGGTCGGAAGCGTCACCGTTCGCTTAGCCGGAGCTCTCCAATATCGCGGTAAGACCTGGGTGGAAAACGGCGGAGGAGACGCGCTCTCGTTGCACCTGGCCCGGGGGTGGTGGTGGTGGTGCTTCAGAAGGGTTCAGCCCGGCTTCCGATGGCCTGGAGATGGAGACTGGAGGTGTGGGTGTCCTTCCTCTCTCCCTCCAACCCCCTGCAAAACGAGGAGAGGACCCCCCCCACACACACACACTCCCCAACTCTGGCCAAGGGTCTTTGCGGTTGAAATTTTACACCTCTGATTGGGATCTCAAAGAAGGCAAGGGAAGGGCCTCTTAAAGTCTTCTAGGGAGTGGGCCTCGAAGTCTTCCTCCCCAGGGGATCATCTTTCCCAATTTGGGGTTCAACCCAATGGGGAGGGGTGATGGAGACCCCCGAGACGGCTTCGTCTTCTGTGAAATAACGAAGCTCTTCTGGCTCCCGGAAAAGGCCAAAGCTGTAAATTCGAACCTGTTTCCTGTCTGAAGCAAAGCTAGGGAGAGAAGCTCTTGCAAAAAAAAAGAAAGAATGAAAACTAATTTTAGCTAAAAGGGTGTGTGTATGTTCTCCTAGGAAATCAAGGCATGACACCCAGTTCTTCAGGTGGAGGGTGGGTGGGTGGGGAGTGAGCCCGCCGACCCTGTAATGCATTCGTGACCGAGAGGGTTAGATGGAAACCTGGTAGCCTTTTATTATTCCGCGAATCGCAAAAAATTGCTTTCTTTTGTTGGGTTGAAGCTCTGTTGCAAATCCCAAAGGACACCTGGGTGGGTTATAGCAGTGAAGGCCTGCCCTCCCCCACCCCCACCAACCTGTTGGGCACCAGGGACTGGTTCCGTGGAGAGAGGTTTTTCCGTGGACCAGAGGAGGCGTGATTTTGTGGGCTGTTCGCATCCCACGGATGGGGCTTTGCTTCTTTGTGCGGCCCGTTTTCTGGCATGCTGTGGCCCAGTGCTGGTTTACAGATGGAGGGGGGTTGTTGGGGGGGATTCCTGGTTTACAGAATTGCAGTAAACAATTCAATCTTCTGAATGTCTAAAAAAGTAAAGGTTCCCCCTCGCACATGTCGTTCCCGACTCTAGGGGGCGGTGCTCATCTCTGTTTCAAAGCTGAAGAGCCAGCACTGTCCGAAGACATCTCCGTGGTCACCTTAAATACTTAAAGAGCCATTTGGACCCGTTTCCCACAGAAAAGAAAACACCGGGAGCCACAAAACCTGGGTGGGCGTGACCAACTCGTCACTCACTCCCACCCGGTCACATGACCTCCCCCAGCCACGCCTACCCAGGTTTTGTGGCTCCTAGTGTTTTCTATGGGAAAAAGGTATCTGTGTGTGTGTGTGGGTGCCTCTCTCTCTCTGTCTCTCTCTCTTATGTCTCTGTCTCCCTCTGTCTCTCTTTCTCAGGCTAAGCGAGGAGTGACTGGAAGGGGAGGGCGAGAGGCAGGGCCATCCAGTGATGGGTTGAGCCAACAGAAAGCCATAGCAGGGGGACGAAAGAGCCACATGCAGCTCCAGAGCTGCAGGTTGCCGACACCTGCTCTAGGGCAACATTTTAGGGCTACAGAATCAGAAGGGAACATCTTCCCGCAAGACAATTGCCAGGGATAGAATGCCCAAGACTTTTTCCTTGTTCTGTTTGGATTTTTTTTCCCCCATAGGCAAGGCAGGGGGAGGGGGGCTTGAGCAGAAGTAGGACTGGGAAGAGAACTTGTTGACTCAACTGTTGTTAGAGCAGTTGGAACCCCTGCAAAAAATTCACACCTGTCTCTTTTGAAGGAGCTGGAACACGCCCATTTCCTGTTTCTACAGATTCCCCACCAAGGAAGGGAATTTGTGTATCGTGTGTGTGCAATAGTAGTGAGCATCTGCGTAAGGCATCGTGACTGTGGATTGTCGGTTTTGGTGTCACGATGAGCTCTGTGGCTTCTCCGGCTGGTGTGGAGTCACCCATGAAGGATTCTTCTCAGTTCTGACTCTTCTCAGATCTCTCTAACACTTTCGAAGTTCTCAGCTGGGTCGTTCAGTCCTGGAGATCAGATCTATGGATCCCCTTGAGCTGTAGGGCATTCCAGAGTGTGTTGGAAGACAACGGCTGTCTGAACTGAGCGTCCTTTTCCAACAAAGGAGAATATCTGGAGCTCACGGTTGAAGTGACAGGTTCTTGGTGCTCTTTGAGCTTGGTTGTTGCAGACGTTTCATTGCCCAACTAAGTAACATCATCAGTGCTAGGAGGAGGAAGAGGACTGTGGGATCCTTGGTGCTCTCTGAGCTTGGTTGTTTTCTTGCCAATGTTTCCTTGCCCAAACTAAGTAACGTCAAACAGTGCTAGAAGTTCAGAGAACACCAAGGTCCCGACTGCATTTTACACAGCATTTTGGCTGACATGGCATCTGCTTGGCAGATATTTTTCCTTGGCACCACTGAAGACAAAGGGGTGTTTTGGAAAGAATGGGTGTGAGCTGGCACAAGTTTAACACTACTTCAAGATCTCTGTCAAGAATTCTTAAGGCTTCCTTGAATAAAAAGCAGTCAGCAGCCAGTTAGCTGGTGTTAATCTTTTCTCTCTCTCTCCCCCTCTCTCTCTCCTCGCCATTCATCTGATCCTTACCACCCAGAGATTTTGGATCTCTGTCTGGCCTCTCAGCTTCACCATAATGTTTCTGATATGAGGTAGAACATTTGAATGGACTTGGAAAGATGGATGAGACACTACTAGAAGATCCTGGAGCTGTAACCTAGGCAGAAAACTACAAATAAAAAAAGAGATCATGGCAAACCATTTCTGAATTAAAAAAAAATCACCAAGAAAACTTCAGGGATTGGACCAGGCCCTCTCCAAGAATTGAACACAATGGAATCCTTTGAAATAGGAATAGAACTAGAACTAGAACTAGAACTAGAACTAGAACTAGAACAGAACAGAACAGAACAGAACAGAACAGAACAGAACAGAATGTGGCGTGGAATGGAATGGAATGGAATGGAATGGAATGGAATGGAATGGAATGGAATGGAATAGAATAGAATAGAATAGAATAGAATAGAATAGAATAGAATAGAATAGAATAGAATAGAATAGAATAGAATAGAATAACAGAGTTGGAAGGGACCTTGGAGGTCTTCTAGTCCAACCCCCTGCTTAGGCAGGAAACCCTACACCACTTCAGACAAATGGTTATCCAACCTCTTCTTTAAAACTTCCACTGTTGGAAATCCCATCTCAACATCTGGCTGACTTGTGTAGCAAACCACCATAATAATTATAGTAACAATGGACTAAGGTTCCAGTAGGCCTACCCCACCATCGGATGACTTCTCCAACACTTCCCAGCAACCTGAAGTCTAAGGCTTAGCATCTTCAGAAAGAACGGGGAGCTGGCTTGAGAAGCTACCAAGAGGTTGTCCAAAAGATGGACTCATGGCCTCAAAAACATCAGCGTGAAAGACCACCACCCCCAAAGCTCAGATGATGGATGGTATGGAGTCTCCTATCTTGGGCAGAAGGTTGGACTAGATGTCCTCGGTCCCTCCCAGCCCTAGAAACCTGATAAGAAAAAAAAACTGGTAAGTCAGGCCTCTCTTGCTGTGTATCTCTGTCCAGGAATTGACTGCTGTGCTGACCAATCTTTAAATCATGATTGGCCTTTAAAGCATCTGCCGAGCCAAGCTTCCATCAGCATTTTCATCCCCTTCTTACTCACCTGTTTGGGTTTGCTACTGGAAGAGATGCCAAATTGATGATAGCCACCAAAGGACCACGGATGACATGATAGCAGTCTTCCAATATCCCAGGGGCTGCCCCAAAGAAGAGGCAGTCAAGCTATTCTCCAAAGCACCTGAGGGTTGAACAAGAAGCAACGGGTGAAAACTCAACAAGGAGAGAAGCAACTCAGAACTAAGAAGAAATTTTCTGATATTGCGAATAATTAACCAGTGGAACAACTTGCCTCCAGAACTTGTGAATGCTCCAACACCGGAAGTTTTAAAGAAGAGATTCGACAACTATCGGTCTGCAGTGGTATAACGTTTCCTGCCAAGGGTTGGACTAGAAGACCTCCAAGGTCCCTTCCAACCCTGTTATTCTGTTAGGCACCATCAGCTCCAACCGAAAGTCTTGTCAATCTGACCGCAAATTCTGTGCCCTGGGAGGAAAAAAATTGTGCCAACCTGTGCATTTTAACGATGCGGATAGGACGGGTTTGACGCGGCCATCTTGCTGTGGTTTGCATTTTGACATAGCCCAATAAAACCTACCGTAGAAAACATAAATCTCTCTCTAATTTACTCCCGGCTGTTTAAACGATGAGAACGTCAGAAATCGGTCCAGTTTCTTAGTGATGTTTTATTTATGCCACGTTCTCTGGCAGTTTGTTGTTTCGTTGTTACTTTTTAAAGGGTTGCGAGTCGCAGCAATGGAGATTTTACAGTATCCTTCCCCCTGGAGTGGGGTGGGAATGGGGATTTTGCAGTATCCTTCTTCCTGGAGTGGGGTGGGAATGGGGATTTTGCAGTATCCTTCCCCTGGGGTGGGGTAGGAATGGGGATTTTGCAGTATCCTTCTTCCTGGAGTGGGGTGGGAATGGGGATTTTGCAGTATCCTTCCCCTGGAGTGGGGTAGGAATGGGGATTTTGCAGTATCCTTCCCCCCTGGAGTGGGGTGGGAATGGAGATTTTGTAGTATCCTTCCCCTGGAGTGGGTGGGAATGGGGATTTTACAGTATCCTTCCTCCTGGAGTGGGGAGGGAATGGGGATTTTGTAGTATCCTTCCCCTGGAGTGGGGAGGGAATGGGGATTTTACAGTATCCTTCCCCTGGAGTGTGGTGGGAATGGGGATTTTACAGTATCCTTCCTCCTGGAGTGGGGAGGGAATGGGAATTTTGTAGTATCCTTCCCCTGGAGTGCGGTAGGAATGGAGATTTTACACTATCCTTCCCCCGGAGTGGGGAAGGAATGGGGATTTTACAATATCCTTCTCTCTGGAGTGGGGTGGGAATGAAGATTTTGTAGTATCCTTCCCCTGGAGTGGGGAGGGAATGGAGATTTTACAGCATCCTTCCCTGCTACGCTCACCAAGCCACGCCCACAGAACCAGCAGTAAAAAAATTTTTTGAATCCCACCACTATTCAAATCCATAGTACAGATCTCCTGTCTGAGTAGGGGGTTGGACTGGATGACCTCCAGGGTCCCTTCCCACTCTTGTTATTATTACAATCGAGATGGGCAAAAGTAAGATCGATTGATCCGTCGGCAGATTCCCACTTCCCTCTTTTGGGCGCAGAGCAGGACATTCCCTGAAAAGCCTTCAGAGAAGAAATGCCCACCCCCCCACCTCACCTTGGGGGAAGCAGCAGCTGTGAATAACTCCCCACGCATACCTACATTTGCACGCTCTCCCCCAAACACTACCAAAGTCTAAAAAGCACACACCCATCCTGGGCAAATCTCCAAGAAGAGACAGAAACCGGCCACGCCTCGGCTAAGTGTGCAACTAGATATGTGGGTTGTTGTTGTTGGGTTTTTTTTTTTTTTTGCAAAAGGATGAATCTTACTCCCTAAGCGGTTCTGAAAAAGCTTCTAAACCTAGCTTCCTTCCCAAGTTTGGGCCTGAATGCTGTGTTTTTATTTTGTTGCACGCTGCCCTGTTCTGTTTTTTAATTTCTTTTTTATTTTATTTTTTAAAAATCTTGTTTCATGTACCTTTTTAACTTTTCGGACCTGCGTACGAGGCGCGGCATGCCGCTCGGAGTCCGTGGGAGTGGGCGGCCACGCCACATTGGAATGAAAAAAAAATTATTATTATTATTATTATTATTGGGGTTGCAAGGATGGCAATTAAGTTCGAGCAGGCCCTGGGCTTCTTCCGGCCTTCCCCTCCTTCCAACCTGACTTACTAGACAGGATAGGTTAGCCCCGTTGAACGGCTGCCTGCTCGTCTTTGGCTCACGGCGCGTGAGCTCGCTTGCCCTGATTAAAATGCAAAGTTGGTTTTCGAGGGCTGTGCACCCAGGCTATTAAGACGACTTGAGTTTGAAAAAGATGTAAATAGAAGCTGCCTCTCATTCTTTCTTTCTTTCTCTCTCTCTTTCCCTCCCTCCCTCAATCCCTCTCTCTTTCTCTCTCTGTCTCTCCCTCGGTTCTTGGTCATCTAAATCATGGTTGTCCCAAATGTGCTTTTTTCAAAAGGCAACTTGTTGTTTTTTCCTGAAGAGGTTTTGCTTCTCACTCAAGATGCTTCCTCAGTTCTGGCAGAAGACTGAGTCAGAACGGAAGAAGCTTCTTGGATGAGAAGGGAAACCTCTTCAAGGAAAAACGAAGTCCAACTGCTTTTTTCAAAAAGCAACTTTGGGATAGTCTTGATGTGGAACGGGACAACTCTGCGTGGCCAACTCCCTGCAGGGCAATTCAACGGATCAATGTCCTTATTTAAAACAGTTAAAAAAATTAGTTTAATCGTCGTCATTCCCGTTTCATTCTGTTCCTCCTTTTGCGTCCTTTCTTTAATGATTCTATTCCACGAAGGCTTCCATATAAGTGGAACTCTGGTCCCGTGGCAAATTGGCCGCCGTGAGTTTGACTGCGGTGAGTGGGCCGTAGCGAGTTGGTTGTGGTGAGTTGTGGTTGTCACTTGAGGATTTCCTGTGCTGTGTTTCCTTCAACCCATTGTGTTACCTTCGGCTTTTATCCCCCCCCCCTCTGTGAAATGATCACACCACCCAATGCAGAGGGCATCCCCCACCTGTGGAGAATTCATTGTCGCGCTGTCAAAATGGGCTTTTGCTTTTGAGGTGCGTCGTGAACCTCATTGATTGCGGCTTATTCAATAAACCGTGGTTAGCTCCAGCGGGCTGCAATGTGCGAACCACATTGTGTTAAAACCCCAGAACTCGGTTCTTTTTTTGCTGACAGAACTGTCTGTGATTTGATGGCCGTGGGAGGGATTGAAATACAATTCCCCTCGGTTGCCGCCTTGACGGATCGTAGAAGTATAAATCTCAGGTTCCAGCCTTCGCTGGGAGAAAAGGTTTCAGGATATAATTTACTCCCAGTTTTTGCTTAAAAAGCAGTTTCTCCATTATCGGCGGTGCCATTCTCCTTGTGTCGACAGAGGCTGGGGGTCATTGTTGTTAGATTTCAGTTTTAAGGCCACACCTGGAATCCTGCATCCAGGTTTGGTCACCACGCTATAAAAAAGTTGGCGAGACTCTAGAAAAAGAGCAGAGAAGAGCAACGAAGATGAAGAGGGGACTGGAGGCTAAAACATACAAAGAATTGGGCATGTCTAATTTGATGAAAAGAAGGACCAGGGGAGACATGATAGCAATGCTCAATACTTGAGGAGCTGTCACAGAGAGGAGAGGGTCAAGCAGGGGTGAAATGCTACCGGTTTTAAAAAGCTACCAATTCCTCCGAACTGGTATTTCTGACGATCAGCTGTGCCGCACGGTTTAGCCTGAATCACGCAGTACAGCTGATCTCCCCCTTGCTGTTCCACTTGCCTTCCCAAGCCTCCTTTTGACGTGTATGTATGCATGCATGTGCTTGGCGCATAGTGCTTATGCGCGGCCCGCAAACCAATAGCAAACCAGTTCAGATTTCACCACTGGGATCAAGCTACTTTCCAAAGCACCCGAAGGCCAGACAAGGAGTAATGGATGGAAACCGATCAAGGAGAGATTCAACCTGGAAATAAGGAGACATTTCCTGACAGTGAGAACAATCAACCCATGGAACAGAAGTTGCCTTCAGAAGTTGTGGGAGCTTCATCCCTGGAAGCTTTCAAGTAGAGACTGGACTGCCATCTGTCAGAAGTGGTGTAGGGTTTCCTGCTTGGGCGGAGAGGGGTGGACTAGATGACCTACAAGGCCCCTTCCAATGCTGTTATTCTGTTCTGTTCTGGTATGGACAGCTCGCTGTTGGAATGACAAGAAAACGGTTGGTGCTTTCGTTTAAATCAGGGGTGATTTAAAAAAAAGAGCCAAACAGAGAGAAATATATAAGTGAATACAGGTAGCCCTCAATTTATGACCATAAACTGACCCCCCCCAATTTCTGTTGCTAAGTGAGACCTGTCTTATTATTTATTATTTATTTTATTAGTCATGTTTCTATGCCGCCCACTCTCCGAGGACTCTGGGCGGCTTACAACAATCGACAGTATACTAAAGAGCATATTGCCCCCAACAATCTGGGTCCTCGTTTTACCCACCTCGGAAGGATGGAAGGCTGAGTCAACCTTGAGCCTGGTGAGATTTGATCCGCTGATCCGCTGAACTAGCAGTCGGTTGAAATAGCTGCAGTACAGCACTCTAACCGCTGCGCCACCTCGGCTCATCTGGCCGCCATTCTTGCCATCATGGTTAAGCGAACGATGGCAGTTGGTTTAGTTAGTAACCTGGGCCGTTAAGCAAGGTCACAAAAGGGGGAAATCCCATGATTCCGGGATACGGCGACCGGTCATAAATGTGAGTCAGTTGTCAAGTGTCTGAATTTTGATCATGTTGCAGCGGTCGTAAGAGTGAAAGGTGTTCCTAAGTCTCCTTTTTTCCCCCCAGTGCTGTCATAACTTTGAACCGTCACTAAATGAAGTTGAGAACGTCCTATGGCTTGGAGCCAAAAATAAAGATGTGTGATGAGATGGAATCCGGAAGTAGGAAATAGAACGAAGCTGGATTGCAACAGGAAGGCAGAGAAAGATAAAGGCAGTTAGCCAAACCACAGTCAGCAAAACTTGGGACGAACAGAACAGAACAGAACAGGAGTTGGAAGGGACCTTGGAGGTCTTCTAGTCTAACCCCCTGCCCAGGCAGGAAACCCTACACCACTTCAGACAGGTGGTTATCCAACATCTCCTTAAAAACTTCCAGTGTTGGAGCATTCACAACTTCTGGAGGCCAGTTGTTCCACAGATTAATTGTTCTCACTGTCAGGAAATTTCTCCTTACTTCTAAGCTGCTTCTCTCCTTGATTAGTTTCCACCTGTTGCTTCTTGGGAGATCCACAAAGAACATCTATCTATCTATCTATCTATCTATCTATCTATCTATCTATCTATCTATCTATCTATCTATCTATCTATCTATCATCTATCTATCTATCTATCTATCTATCATCTATCTATCTATCTATCTATCTATCTATCTATCTATCTATCTATCTATCTATCTATCTATCTATCTATCTATCTATCTTATATCTAAATGGCCAAGGAGCTTCCCGTAAGACGATGGGGGTTGTAGCTCTGGTAACTCATGGTCATCTTTTTCCTCCGAGGAGCAAACCCTAATTTAGCCCCTCGAATGATGTGCTAAGATAGATACTCTAGATAGAAGAGACTGGCTGGAGCCAGGATGAAGTCTTAAATCCGATTTTAATTTCCTTTCGTATTGCAAGGCCATTAAAAACTAAGTAGAAAGAACCACAGTTCCGCTCGTGCATTAAATTGTGGCTGCTCCCCTTCGATCAGAGGGAAGGTGGACCATTTGAAGACCTCCCATTCTTTGGTCCGGTGGTGGACTCCGTACGTGGTTTGATTTTGGTTTAGCACAGAAAAGAAGGTTTTCCCCCCCCCCACCTTAATGATTTAAAAAACAAAACAAAACATTTGAAGGTGGAGAAACAGCCTGTTAAAGGAAGTGTTAACAGTTTCTTAATTTCCTTTCCAGTCAAAAGGACAGGAAATGAAAAGAGTTTGGCCTAATGATGAAGGCATCAGGACCAGAAAGCAAGACTTTATGAATTCTAGTCCTGCCTTGGGTATAAAAACCGACTGGGTGATTTTGGGTCGATCACTAGGCGATGGGGAGTTCTAGTCCTACCTTAGTGATAAAAACCGACTGGGTGATTTTGGGTCGATCACTAGGCGATGGGGAGTTCTAGTCCTACCTTAGTGATAAAAACCGACTGGGTGATTTTGGGTCGATCACTAGGCGATGGGGAGTTCTAGTTCTACCTTAGTGATAAAAACCGACTGGGTGATTTTGGGTCGATCACTAGGAGATGGGGAGTTCTAGTCCTACCTTAGTGATAAAAACCGACTGGGTGATTTTGGGTCGATCACTAGGAGATGGGGAGTTCTAGTCCTACCTTAGTGATAAAAACCGACTGGGTGATTTTGGGTCGATCACTAGGAGATGGGGAGTTCTAGTCCTACCTTAGTGATAAAAACCGACTGGGTGATTTTGGGTCGATCACCAGGAGATGGGGAGTTCTAGTCCTACCTTAGTGATAAAAACTGACTGGCTGATTTTGGGCCGATCACTAGGAGATGGGGAATTCTAGTCCTGCTTTAGCCATGAAAGTCAGCTGGGTGATTTTGGGCCAATCCCTCCCTCTCTCAGCTCAACCCACCTCACAAGGTGGTTGTTGTGGGGAAAATTTGGAAGAAAGTATGTTGGATATGCTCAACACTTTGAGTTATTTATAAAAAATAATAAAGGTGGGAGAGAAATAAAAAAATGAAATAAAAAATGAAATAAATAAAAATGAAATGAAATGAAAAAGCAGAGGATTCTTCTGGTGTAAGGCCATCTTAAACCAGAAATCTGGGTTTAGAAAGATGAATCGTTGAGGAATCCTGGCTTAAGTGACATCCGGTTTGCTCTGTTTCTGACACCTTATAACAGAAGTAACAGAATAACAGAGTTGGAAGGGACCTTGGAGGTCTTCTAGTCCAACCCCCTGCTTAGGCAGGAAACCCTACACCACTTCAGACAAATGGTTATCCAACCTCTTCTTAAGAACTTCCAGTGTTGGAGCATTCACAACTTCTGGAGGCCGGTTGTTCCACTGATTAATTGTTCTATCAGTCAGGAAATTTCTCCTTAAGTTCTAGGTTGCTTCTCTCCTTGACTAGTTTCCATCCTTTGCTTCTTATCCTACCCTCAAGGGCTTTGGAGAATAGTCTGTGGAGAGTCTCAGTCCATCCAAGGCATGGCTGTCCCAAAGGTGTTTCCCCCCCCCCCAAGAGGCAACTGGACTCTCTGGCTTTTCTTTGAAGATGTTTCGCTTCTCAATCCGAGAAGCTTCTCCAGCTCTTCTTTCCTCTTCTCTCTTCTGAAGAGCTTCCTTGGATGAGAAGCGAAACATCTTCAAAAAATTGTTTAAAAAACCCACCAGAAAGTCCAGTGGATTCTTGGGAAAATAAAAGTCCCGTTGGGATTTTGGAGAATAGGTTGATTCTCTCTTCCTCAGACAAACCATGCATTTGGCTTCTGCACGGCCTGAAGATTAGGATGGATTCTCTTGATTTATTCCTTCGGCGGGTTAATGAATTTCTCCTTCCTCTTTCTCATCTTCTAGCCATCAAAGTGAGCTGCGTGGGCACCTGTGGCGTGTCCAGCAAGTTAAACGACACGGCGTGGACTGTGGAAGAGCAGTATTTCAATACCACGCTGTCCCTGGCAGATAAAGGTAAGAAGGAAGCAGATTTTTGGGGAGGTGCTGAAGCTGAAGAAGGAAGACCTGTTAGCTTGTTCTTCAGCCTCTGTTTGACCCAGAAGTTGCTTAACTTCTTAATTTTCTTTCTTGGGTTGGCCTGGCTGGCCGAAAGAGAATTATTTGGTGTTTTGAAGTGATGGGGCCAATCGCCAGGAGACGGTGAATTCTAGTCCTGGTTTAGGCATGAAAGCTGGCTGTGAGTTCTAGTCCCAATTTAGGTGTGAAATGTCAGCTGGGTGACTTTGAGCCAATCACCAGGCGATGGTGAGTTCTAGTTCTGGCTTAGGTATAAATGCCAGCTGGGTAACCTCGGGCCAATCAATAACCGACGGTGAGTTCTAGTCCTGCCTTAGACATGAAAGCCAGCTAAGTGACATTGGGCCAATCATCAGGAGACTGTGAGTTCTAGTCCCACCTTAGGCACAAAAGCCAGCTGAGTGATTTTGAGCCAATCACTAGGCGACAGTGAGTTCTAGTCCTGCCTTAGACACAAAAGCCAGCTAAGTGACATTGGGCCAATCATCAGGAGACTGTGAGTTCTAGTCCCACCTTAGGCACGAAAGCCAGCTGAGTGATTTTGAGCCAATCACTAGGTGACAGTGAATTCTAGTCCTGCCTTAGACACGAAAGCCAGCTAAGTGACATTGGGCCAATCATCAAGAGACGGTGAGTTCTAGTCCTGCCTTAGCCATGAAAGCCAGCTGGATGACTTTGGATCGATCACCAAAAAAAGGTGATTTTTAGTCCTGGCTTATGCATCTGGATAACTTTGGGCCAAGTACCCCCTCTCTCAGACCAACCCGCCTGACAGGGTTGTTGTTTTGTGCACAAGGGTTGCCCAATCTGTCGACTCAGCCACCCCGGGGCTCCCTCCCAACCCTTGTAAGCCGTCGGCCATGTTTTAAACACACTGCCATTAATCAAAGAAGGCAGGTTAAAATTTAGCAGGAGCTGTGGGAGAGAGAGAGAGAGAGAGAGTGGAAGAAGGAGGAGGAGGAGGAGGAGGAGGAGGAGGAGGGAGAGAAAGTAGGCCGTCCTTCGGAAAGATTATCTGAAAGAACCAGCACAAAATAATGAGAGGAGGGAAACTTTCCAATCGGGTACCCAGCCAAGTCTCCAGCTGCAATTTCCTTGCTTTGAAGAAAAGCAGCCAAATTCCTCTGCATAAAGTTCAAGGTGCTGGAGGAACAAACTGGCTATTGTGGAATTCTGAGCGGGAGGGTGGAGAGTGGAGGAGGGGTGGGTGGGAAAACACACCCTGGACACAGTGACCCTGGCTTCAGGATTTGCCACTCCTCTTGTCTCCTAATCTCCAAAGCCTCCCGTTTCGGCTTCCCTGCCCCAGTGCAGAACAAAGCAAGATGCATCAGAGTCTTGTTTGCAAAATTTAGCAAACATAAAAGCGAATTTTAAGATTGCTTGGGAGGAGGAGGAGGAGGAGGAGGAGGAGGAGGAAAAAGAGGAAGGAGAAAGGAGAAGAGAAATAAGGAAGGAGAGGAAGAGGAGAAAGGAGAGCGAAGGGAAAGGAGAGGAGGGGGAGGGGGAAAAGAGGAAGGAGAGGAAGGAGAAGAGGAGAAAGGAGAAGGAAGAGAAAGAAGGAAGGAGGGAGAAAGGAGGAAAGAAGAGGAGAAAGGAGAAGGAAGAGAAAGGAGAGGAGGAGAAAGGAAAAAGGAGGAGAGAGGAGGAAAGAAGAGGAGAAAGGAGAAGGAAGAGAAAGGAGAGGAGGAGAAAGGAAAAAGGAGGAGAAAGGAGGAAAGAAGAGGAGAAAGGAGAAGGAAGAGAAAGGAGAGGAGGAGAAAGGAAAAAGGAGGAGAAAGGAGAAGGAAGAGAAAGGAGAGGAGGAGAAAGGAAAAAGGAGGAGAAAGGAGGAAAGGAGGAGAAAGGAGAAGGAAGAGAAAGGAGGAAAGGAGAGGAGAAAGGAGAAGGAAGAGAAGAGGAAGAAGAGGAGGAAAAAGGAAAAAGGAGAAAGGAGGAAAGAAGAGGAGAAAGGAGAAGGAAGAGAAAGGAGAGGAGGAGAAAGGAAAAAGGAGGAGAAAGGAGGAAAGGAGGGGAGAAAGGAGAAGGAAGAGAAAGGAGAGGAGGAGAAAGGAAAAAGAAGGAGAAAGGAGAAGGAACAGAAAGGAGAGGAGGAGAAAGGAAAAAGGAGGAGAAAGGAGGAAAGAAGAGGAGAAAGGAGAAGGAAGAGAAAGGAGGAAAGGAGAGGAGAAAGGAGAAGGAAGAGAAGAAGGAGAGGAGGAAAAAGGAAAAAGGAGAAAGGAGGAAAGAAGAGGAGAAAGGAGAAGGAAGAGAAAGGAGAGGAGGAGAAAGGAAAAAGGAGGAGAAAGGAGGAAAGGAGGGGAGAAAGGAGAAGGAAGAGAAGAGGAAGGAGAGGAGGAAAAAGGAAAAAGGAGGAGAAAGGAGGAAAGGAGGGGAGAAAGGAGAAGGAAGAGAAAGGAGAGGAGGAGAAAGGAGGAAAGAAGAAAAAGGAGAAGGAAGAGAAAGGAGGAAAGGAGAGGAGAAAGGAGAAGGAAGAGAAGAGGAAGGAGAGGAGGAAAAAGGAAAAAGGAGGAAAGAAGAGGAGAAAGGAGAAGGAAGAGAAAGGAGAGGAGGAGAAAGGAGGAAAGAAGAGGAGAAAGGAGAAGGAAGAGAAAGGAGGAAGGAGAGGAGAAAGGAGAAGGAAGGGAAGAAGGAGAGGAGGAAAAAGGAAAAAGGAGAAAGGAGGAAAGAAGAGGAGAAAGGAGAAGGAAGAGAAAGGAGAGGAGGAGAAAGGAAAAAGGAGGAGAAAGGAGGGGAGAAAGGAGAAGGAAGAGAAGAGGAAGGAGAGGAGGAAAAAGGAAAAAGGAGGAGAAAGGAGGAAAGGAGGGGAGAAAGGAGAAGGAAGAGAAAGGAGAGGAGGAGAAAGGAGGAAAGAAGAAAAAGGAGAAGGAAGAGAAAGGAGGAAAGGAGAGGAGAAAGGAGAAGGAAGAGAAAGGAGAGGAGGAGAAAGGAGGAAAGAAGAGGAGAAAGGAGAAGGAAGAGAAAGGAGGAAGGAGAGGAGAAGGCTGCACTGATACATTTTGTAAGATAATAAATGAAGACCGTTTAGCCTTCCTACAGTCCAAGGAATTTGTAACACGTGGCAGTAGGTGGTTCAGCCTACCTACCTACCTACCTACCTGCCTGCCTGCCTGCCTGCCTGCCTGCCTGCCTGCCTGCCAGCCTGCCAGCCAACCAACCAACCAACCAACCAACCAACCAACTAACCAACCAGGAGACTTCACTGGTTGAAGGAACTTTTCAGACTAAAAAGGCCAGCTCAATAAATTAAAGAAGAGCTGTTTGTAACATTACATCCTCCTCCTCCACCTCCTCCTCCTCCCCCCTTCTGGCACTGATGATATTACCTAGTTGGGTCATGTAATGTGTGCAAGGAAACCACCAAGCTCTGGGACACCAAGGAGCCCACAGTCCTCCTCCTCTCCTCCTCCTCCTCCTCCTCTTCCTCCTCTTCCTCCTCCTTTTCCTCCTCCTCCTCCTCCTTCTCCTCCTCCTCCTCCTCTGGATCAAAAAAAAAAAAAAAAGAGGAAAGAATTCAGGGCCTGGACCTCGAGGTTAGGGGATCGACACAGGATTTCAATTCTGGCACATCTCCTGCATCCAGAGAGTCTTCCACCCAACTCAGGCATGCAACAGGCGCTTGAGATTTTTGAAGTTCCTCCTCGTGTCTTCTGCAGAACACCCAGGGACTAGCTAGCGGCTAGGCCAATTTCCTCAATTTTGCAACCCAGGCTGCAGAGAGCAAAGACGGCCACTCCCCCCCCCCCCCACTCCCCCCCATCTAAGCAGGAAACATAAAGCCTGAGCGTGTG
Organism: Coluber constrictor foxii; assembly: GCA_038048745.1. NCBI lineage: Eukaryota > Metazoa > Chordata > Lepidosauria > Squamata > Colubridae > Coluber > Coluber constrictor. The sequence goes on from CM075968.1 coordinate 10,583,761, forward strand.
CTTTAGGACCATACCTGTCACCTCCTGGCTCCTGTTTTTTCCATTTGACGTCACCTTCCCGGCCCGTTTACGGTAAAGGTGAAATGAATCATGCACCTAGCAACCAGGGACGTCTTGGCCGTAACAGGAGAAACACAGATTCGGGTCAGCAGTTCACCCACCCTCGGTTAGGTGACACAAAGCTTTAAAATTGCTCCGAAGAGGAGGGCAGATTCAGAGAGGGGGTTCCAGTCCTTCTGGTGGCCACCTAGAATAGATATTTTTTTAGATCTCAGAAGATGTGTCTGCAAAAGGCAACATGTTGCTGGCCTTGTTTTAGCTCTAAATTTGGCAGCTAAGCAGAGTTAGAGCTTGTTAATCTCTGGAAAGAAACAAGGAATTTCAGAGAGCAAAGCCCACTCCTTGCTAGAGCTGATGAGATAACCTAGTTTGGTAAGGAGATGTCTGCAAGAAAACTACCAAGTTCACAGAGGGCCAATGCCCCCCCCAATCATCTTCTTCTTCTTCTTCTTCTTCTTCTTCTTCTTCTTCTTCTTCTTCTTCTTCTTCTTCTTCTTCTTCTTCTTCTTCTCCTCCTCCTCCTCCTCCTCCTCCTCCTCCTCTTCCTCCTCCTCCACCTGCACCTCCTCCTCCTTTTCTTCCTTCTCCCTTTCCTCCTCCTCCTCCTCCTCTTACTCCTTTCTTCTTCTTCTTCTTCTTCTTCTTCTTCTTCTTCTTCTTCTTCTTCTTCTTCTTCTTCTTCTTCTTCTTCTTCTTCTTCTTCCTCTTCCTCTTCCTCTTCCTCTTCCTCTTCCTCCTCCTCCTCCTCCTCCTCCTCCTCCTCCTCCTCCTCCTCTTCTTCATCCTTTTTCTCTTTCTCCTCCTCTTTCTCCTTCTTCTTGTCCTTGTCCTTCTCTTTCTCCTACTCCTCCACCCCTCCTCCTCCTCCTGCTCCTCTTCCTCCTCCTCTTCTTCTTCTCCTTCCCCCTCTCCTCCTCCTCCTCCTGCTGTTACCTAGTTTGGTCATGAAATGTCTGCAAGAAAAACATCAGAGAGTCCAAGGCCCCCCTGAAGGTTTTATAACACCGATAGACAAACAGATGAATGCTGTGTAAAAGATAACAGCCCGATAGCAAAACAAAACCACCACTAAGAAAATGGTCCTTTGGACTTGGATGGATGATTTCACCAGACTCAGCTTATTTATTTAATTCATGTTATTCGGGAAATGTTCTTCCATCCCGGCTGCTATCCGAGGGGCAGATAGAACAGAGGCAAAGAAAAGCAACCACAGCATGAGAAAAGCAAGTTATGAACGAAGGAGGGGCTAAAAATAAACCAAACCTCTACTGCCTAAACTCTAAATCCTGTACGATAAAGCAAGATGTATCAACAACATTGATCAGAATAGAGTTGGGAGGGACTTTGGAAAGTCTTCTAGGCCAGGGGTCTGCAACCTTCAACACTCAAAGAGCCATTTGGACCCGTTTCCCACAGAAAAGAAAACACCGGGAGCCACAAAGCCCTTCCGGTGCCTGACTATTTCTTGAGCGGCCACAAAACTAGCCTATGTCGTTGAATTAAACGTTCTGTTTTCTTCTAAAACTTTTCTTTTCTTGGATTTATCCATGGTTGGCCTACCGGGGGTTGAAAAGCTCAATAAATTATGTGCCGGCAGGTGTCGCACATTGATGGTTGTGACACATATTTTGAGTGACAGGGAGCCACAACAGAGGGGTGAAAGAGCCACATGCAGCTCCAGAGCCGCAAGGTTGCTAACCCCTGTTCTAGTCCAATCCGCTGTTCAGACAGGAGACCCTATACCATTTCAGACAGGTGGCTGTCTCGTCTCTCCTTAAAAACCTCCAGTGATGGAGCACCCACAACTTCTGGTGGCAAGCAGTTCCACCGGTTAATTGGTCTCACTGTTAGGAAGTTTCTCCTTAATTCCAGGTTGCTTCTCTCCTTGATTAGTTTCCATCTATTGTTTCTTGTCTTGCCTTCTGGTCCTTTGGGAAATAATTGACCCCCTCCTCTTTGTGGAAGCCCCCCCCCAAAAACCTGGAAGACTGCTATCATGTCCCCTCTAGTCCTTCTTTTCTCTAGACTGGCCAAGTCCAAATCCTGCAACCGTGCTTCATATGTTTTTGTCTCCACGTCTTGAATCATCTTAGTCGCTCTTCTCCGCACTTTTTCCAAAATTACCATTTTTTGGTAATGCGGCGACCAAAACTGGACGCCGTATTCCAGGTGTGTCCTTACGAAGACTTTATCAAGCGGTACTAATAATTTACATTAGCAAAGATTTGGCAAAAGAAATCTCAGGACCGTACGATTGGAAACATGCGGAAGAGGACTTCCTCCTGCCGTGGACAGACGGTGGTTAAAAATAATGATGAAATAGAAATAAGGAGGATCATTGGTGGACTCGGTTGCAATAGGCAAAGTCCTACTTTACTCCAGCTCTTTTAGAAAGAGAAGGGGCACAACGAAATCAGAATAAACAGGCAAGTTGTCAGCGACGGGATCGGCCGCTAAAGGGAAAAACGGGGTTGAAAGAAAAAGAGTGTATAAGAAACACACACCCTGTTCCCTTGGAGGTTACAAAGTCTAAAAAAAAAAAAAGAAGAAGAAGAAAAGAGGCTCGACCGGTTTTCTTGTTCCATTTCGTCCAATTCTCTCTCTTTTTTTCCCCTTGCTTTTCTTTGTCCTCTGATGACTCAGCCCCAAATTCCTCTGCTCTACACACCCTACTCCACTGGTTGCTGAACGATGGTTGCAAGTCAAGGACACACACACACACACACACTCACTCACTCTCTCTCCTCCCCTATCTACCCATCCATCCATCCATTTATCTATCTAGCCAGCTATTTATTATTTATCTATCATTATCATTTATGATGTACCTATGCTCCATTCCTATATCTATCCATCCATCTGTTCCTCTATTTCTTTCTATTTTTCTCTCTCTCTCTCTCTCTCTCTCTCTCACACACACACACAACACATTTATCTATCTATCTATCTATCTATCTATCTATCTATCTATCTATCTATCTATCTATCATCTATCTATCTATCTACTCTATTTATCTATCTAATCTCTCTCTCTCTAATCTCTCTCTCTCTCTTGGTATCTATCTATCTATCTATCATCTATCTATCTATCTATCTATCTATCTATCTATCTATCTATCTATCTATCTATCTATCATCATCTATCTATCTATCTATCTATCTATCTTCTTCTATCTATCTATCTATCTCTAATATCTGTCTATCTATCTAATATCTATCATTTATCTCTTTATCATCTATCTATCTACCTACCTACCTACATACCTACCTACCATCTATCTAACTTTCTATTATCGACCTGTCTGTCTGTCTGTCTGTCTGCATCCATCTATCTATCTATCTGTCTGTCTGTCTGTCTGTCTATCTATCTATCTATCTATCTATCTATCTATCTATCTACCTACCTACCTACCTACCTACCTACCTATCTATCTCATTTTTCTAATATCTATCTATCTATCTATCTATCTATCTATCTATCTATCTATCTATCTATCTATCTAATTATCTATCTATCTATCTAATATCTATCATTTATCTCTTTCTATCATCTGTCTATTTATCTATCTACCTACCTACCTACTTACCTACCTACCTATCGTGTTGCCGATTTAACGGCAGCGATCCACTTAACAACGGCAGCAAGTAAAGTTGCAAAGCGGGACGAAGCTTGCTTAACAACAGAAATTTGGGGCTCCATTGCGGTCGTAAGTCGAGGGCCGCCATGCCTATATAACCACCAACCTATTTCATCAGCCAACCTGAAATCAAAGTTTCATTCTTTCCAACTGAAGTGCAAAATCCAGAACGGAAAAGAAAACGAGATACGGTCTGTTCTTTGAATTCTTTTCAGTCCATCGAGCCATCCACTTTTTGTTTGCTTTTTGCTGTGGGAAAATCATCTATATATATTTCTGTTTACGCCTGTGAATGCTTTTCTGCTGTTTTTCCATGGAATACTTCAGTGGGGAGAAGCGCATTTGCAAGTCATGCTGGATTTTTCTTCCTGGGCCGAGCCAGAAGCAGATGCATTGCTTCGCGCCAACGGGAGAGGAAGAGAACGTATTGGGAAAAGGAAGAAAAATTGTCTCTTTCTTTTCTGCGAAGTTTTGCAGCCTGATTTTTCTCTCCTTGGGGTGCTTGATCCTACTTTGCAAGACATTGGCAGGCTGAAATGTGTTTTCCAGCCATTTGGGGAAGGAAGGCAGCGGCTTTTCGACATAATACCTGATTTTTATTTTCTCCCAGAGGTATTTTTAGCTGATGGGAGGAGGGGGGGGGGCCTTTGTGAAATAAATACTTCTGTATAGGGAAACACTGAGTTCTTTGTCCTGGAGAGAAGTGATGGAAGCTGGATTTAAGGCCCTCCCTTCTCCTTCTGCGAGCAAACAATAATTCTGGAGAAAGGGTATAATTGGAGAAACTGGTCTGACGCTTCCTGTTTATGTGTTTTCCAAATTCATTTTCCACAAAGCAAACTCAACAGGTGGGAAGCTAAGCAGGATCGGCTCGGGCTCAGGTTTGGATGGGGGAGGGCCATAAAATACCAAGGCTGTAGGCTAGGCTAGGAAGTCAAAACAAGATCCTGAAAGACAGGCAGCGGAAGCTCCTCTGGAATTGTGGCCAAACACAGGTGGTCCTTGACTTACGACCATAATTTGAGCCCCAGATTTCCGTTGCTAAGCAAGACATCTGTTAAGCGAATTTTTGCTCCTCCATTGTACGACCTAGCGGGCCGTCGTGGTTAAGTGAATCCCTGCCGTCGTTAAGTTAGTCACACCATCATTAAGTGAATCAAAAGATCACAAAAAGGGATCATATGACCCTGGGACACTGCAACCATCGTACCTACAGATAATCTTCGACTTACGACGGTTCCCTTATCGACCGTTTGAAGTTACAACGGCGCTGAACAAAAGTCACTCATAGCCGTTTTTCACGTTTACGACCGTTGTAGCATCCCGATCAAAATTCAGACACTTGGGAATGGACTCACACATTTACGACGGTCGCCGTGTCCATTTTTGCAACCTTCGGACCAGCCGAGTCGACGAGGAAAACCAGATTTGCTTAAAAAACAACAACCCCGTGACTAATGTGACAGCTGTGGAAATTCACTTAACAATTGTGGCAATTAAGGCCGTAACACGGAGCCAAATTCACTTAGCAAACGCTTCACTTTGCAACGCAAATTTGGGGCTCCGTCATGGTCATAAGGCGACATGCCGTTTGCCAGGCACCTGAATTTTTATTGCGGGACCCCAGGGATGCTGCAAGGGATGTTGGAAAAACAATCACAAATCGCTTTTTTCCCCAGAGGCCGTCGCAACTTCAGACGGTCACTAAACAAAACAGAAGACATCAGGAATTGAACAGGATTCTTGGAGTTAAAAGTGGAAAAGAGGTGGAGTCTCCTTCAAAGAGACGGCGGGTCACCCAAAAAACCACCCACAAAAAACGGAAATGCGACTTTGGTTGCCGGGAGCCTCTTTTGATCAACCCTCGTGGTGACAAACGGCTGAACTCTTCTTCTCCTTTTCTCACGGAGGGGAAAGAAACGGCGACGAGGGCCAAGATAAACCTCACGTGTCCTTAGTTGCTCCAGAAAAGGGGGGGAGGGGAAGAGAGAGTTTCTTTATTTGGCAAACAAGCTTCCCATTTTTAGCCACTCTTGGACGGCCTTCAACATTTCTCATCTTCTTCCCACATGGATTCACCAGAAGCAGCTGCGAGTCGTCTGCGTAGAGTTGGAAACGGAGCTGGCTGGAAAGCATCCAATTCCTTTTTATTTCTATCTATCTATCTATCTATCTATCTATCTATCTATCTATCTATCTATCTATCTATCTATCTATCTATCTATCTATCTATCTATCATATATAGAGATATATCTATATATATTATACCCACAGCTTCTAAACTGAAAGTAGGGGCCCGATGATGACAAGTTAGAGAGCTTGTCGAAACATTGCCAAAAAGAAAACTTTTAAAGTGTTGGTTAGGATTTTAGCCGGAGTTTCAAAAGACCTTACGAAGTGTTTTCTTGGGATTTTGGAGGATCTTAAGCTGAGTTTTTAGCCAGGATTTTAAGCATTTCAACTAACAGACTTTTAATGACGCGGGAAAACATCTGAGATTTTAACTTTATATATAGGTCTTTGGTTATTCGGGTGTTCTCCCGCGTAGAATTGGATGTGTCTTGGCGATGTTTCGACGAAGTTTCATTCGTCATCTTCAGGCTGGTGTTCTCGGCTTCATGTTTCCAGGAGCAATTGCTGGAAGCACGAAGCTGAGAATACCAGCCTGAAGATGACGAATGAGACTTCGTCGAAACGTCGCCAAGACACATCCAATTCTACATGGGAGAACACCCGAATAACCAAAAACCTACATATATACATACATACATACATACATACATACATGTATGTATGTTTTTCCTTTAAGCTAGGTTTTTCCTACATAACCAACACAAGTAAGTGTGGCTTACTGATGATGGCTAATGAGCCAGAAATAGCTATATAAGTCTCTCACTATGCAGCACAAAATTTGCTGGCTGCCAGAATGAAAAGAAGGAAAAAAACCCAGAAAGTAGTGAATGTGATTTCACTCAAGCAGGGTTGTGGAAAAATCTTGGTTACATAGGAAAAACCTGGCTTAAAGGAAAAACACACATAAAACCTACGAAAAGTAAGAATATATATATATATATATATATATATATGTTTTCTGAGGTTTTCGCGGGTGTTTGTTTCAAGCCGAGAACACCAGCCTGAAGATGACGAAAGAGACTTCGTCGAAACGTCGCCAAGACACTTCCAATTTTACGCGGGAGAACACCCGAATAACCAAAGACCTACACACACACACACATACACACACACACACACACACACACACACACACACACACACATGAGATTTTAACTTTTTACATATATATGCAAACGTTGACAATATTTCTGAGCGATATACGGCAATCCTGAATCCTGCAATACTCTTTGGGTCATTGGTAGGAAGTTTCCGCTGAGTTTTTCAGTACCTGCCATCTTTTGCATTGCCCCTTACTCTCCGCTGAAGATGGGTGGAGAATCTTAAAAAGCTCTTCTGACAGATGTTTTTATTAGAGACCGCTGATGGAGCTCTTTTCTACTGTCGTTTTGAGTCCCTGAAACCTGGATGAATCTGTCTCTGGCCAATCAGTTACTCCCGATCTCCATCTACTGGCGAAACGGATTCATCACACCTGAACATTTTGGGATGGAGAAGAAGAAAATTGCAATTTATTGGACTGCTCCTCTCTCTCTTTCTCCCGTCATCCAGCAAGCTTTAAATACCGATAAAGGGGAATATTTGTAGCTCCGGATTGACATGAAAGGTTCCTTGGTACTCTCTGAGTTTGATGATTTTCTTGCACCAAACTTCTTGTCTTCTTTCTTTGCTTCACGACCCAACTAGGTAGCATCATCAGTATTAGTGGGTAGAATGCTAATCAGCAACAAACCCCACACTCACTAGACGTTTTTATTTCAACAAGCCGGCCTGGCCTGAATAGGTTTTAGGGGTTAATTTTTAATTTGTATAGCTTGGGGTTTTAAATTGGGAGGCCGATTAATTTAATTTATTTTTAGGTATCTTAACTTTTTATTGTATGTTGTTTTAATCTTCAGCTGTTCACCGCCCTGAGTCCCTTCGGGGAGAAGGGCGGTATATAAATTCAATAAAACTAAAACTAAACTAGCATTGATGATATTATCTAGTTGGGTAATGAAATGTTTGGAAGAAACAATCAAGCTCAGAGAGCGTCAAGGACCGCACAGTCGTCCTCCTCCTCCTCCTCCCTTCTAGCACTGATGAAGTTACCTAGTTGGGTAATGAGACGTCTGGAAGGAAACCACCAAGCTCCCAGAGGACCGAGTCAAGCTTTAAATACTGTAACCCTTTCCCAGCAGGATGAATCTTCCTCCACCGTTTCTTGATCTGAAAAAAAAAATAATAATAATCCACAAACGGTTTGCTCATTGACGGATAGCCGGCCAAACGTCTGACTTTTTCCTCTCTCCTTTTTTGCTCTTCTGTTTTTCAGGGATGCTGTCCACTGGCGAGCACACTTTCCCGTTCCGTTTTTTGCTGCCAGGTACTTGGGATTTTTCTTCCTGTTCTCTGGTACAGGTTTGTGATTATACTGGAACTCCACACTTCTCACACTTCTCTCCGCATGCGCTTGGATCTCTGATTTGGAGCGGTGCGGTGGCCTAGAGGCGCAGCTCTCGCCTCACAATCGGGAGGCTGTGAGTTCGATCCTAGGAAGAGGCAGATATTTTTCTCTCTGGGCACAATGAGAATATATCTGTTGAACAAAACTCCGCACTGGCGTCAGGAAGGGCATCCGGCCAGTAAACACTCCGATAGCTCCATTCAATTGCCAAGACTCCACCCCGCAAGGGATTATGGGGTCGTTAAACGAAGATGATGGTGATGATGCGCCTTGATCTCTGATTCATTGGTGTGGTAAACATTTAAGTGCCGGCTGCGGTTTTCAAAGGCTTGGATGAAATCAGTGGCAATGAGCAGGATTAAAATATTGGGCATGGTAAACGCATCCAGAGTGCTTTTCCTCCAGTCCCTATTTAATTTTTTATGTCTTATTTTCTTGGTGGAAACCTGTCTGGATCTTTTAGGGTATATGAGTATTAGAAATAAACAAGTTAGCTTTAAACTGATTGGCCAGGCAGTGAAATGGTTCAACTGTTCTAAACCCCAGTCTGAAGTTGGATCATTGCTTGTTATTCCTTCTTTCCCTCCCTCCCTCTCTTCCTCTCTTTCTCTTCCCATCTCCTGCCTTCGTCCCTCCCTCCCTCTTCCCATCTCCTTCCCTTTCTCTTCCCATCTCCTTCCTTCCTCCTTCCGTTTCTCTTCCCATCTCCTTCCTTCCTCTCCTTCCCTCCCTCCCTCTTCCCATCTCCTTCCTTCCTTCCTCCCTCTTCCTATCTCCTTCCTTCCTTCCTCTCTCCTTCCCTTTCTCTTCCCATCTCCTTCCTTCCTTCCTTCCTTCCTTCCTTCCTTCCTTCCTTCCTTCCTTCCTTCCTTCCTTCCTTCCTTCCTATCTTCTGCCTCCCTCCCTCCCTTCCTCTCCTGAACGACAAGCAACAGTAGAATAAACAGCCCCTTCTAAATCAGCAACTTTGGGAACCACAAAGATTTGCAGGGAAAAAAAGTCTGTAGAGAGATCGATTTTTCTTGTAATAGTCTAGTCTACACTTGTCCAGAGCTGCGTGCCTAGTAGTCCATGCAACGTGCAGAAAACGTCAAACTTTAGCAAAGAGGCGTGGCATTTTATCTCCCTAAGAATATTTGAATTCATTTTTTTAAAAAAAATAAAACAAAATTCTGGGCCTTTGAACCACAGCGTGCCCTTCCTTCTTAGCTTCTTGCTACGCCTCACAAGCCAGTGGAATTAGAAGTTGTTAGTCCTATTTTGCGCACTTTTTTTTTTATTCTTTGCAAGATCAATTGCCCTCTGGGTTTTTTGGGGGGAGGGAGCACGGCTGGGCTTTGCTGCACACATTTTCAGTCTTCGTTTTGTTCAGGCCAGGAGAAAATCGTCCGTAAAATAGTTTACACCTTCCTTGTCTCTCTTCCTGAATATATACTGTGTTTCCCCCAAAATAAGACCCTGTCTTATATTTTTTTGAACCCCGAAATAAGCACTTGGCCTTATTTTCGAGGAGGTCTTATTATTTGGGGGCACATGGAGCAAGACGGGGCTCCTTTTGCCGTCTTGCCTGATTTCCAGCTCTTATCAGGGAGGGCTTATTATCCAGGAGAGCTTATTATCCAGGGAGGGCTTAATTTTGGGGAGGGCTTATTATCCGGGAGAGCTTATTATCCAGGGGAGGGCTTATTTTGGAGGGGTTATTATCCGGGGGAGGGCTTATTATCCGGAGAGGGCTTATTATCCAGGGAGGGTTTATTATCTGGGGAGGGCTTAATTTTGGGGAGGGTTTATTATCCGGGGAGGGCTTATTTTCGGGAAAACATGGTATATTCTTTTTTTCTTGTCTTCCTGGGAAACCAGCCTCGGCCCCCACCTCCTTCGAAGGTCCTTTTGGAAAGGTGATGCACCAGGTGAAAGCTGTCATCGAGACCCCACGGTTTTCCAAGGACCACAAGTGCCACAAGGTCTTCTACGTTCTCTGTCCGCTGAATCTGAACGATATCCCAGATATTGAGGCAAGTTGGGGGACGGGAGTTTGCTGACCCCAAGCGCTAAACCACTTTGGTCCTTTCTTTTTTTTTCCCCACACCAAAAACATTCTTTTTGGAGCTGGCAGTGGAGTCGGACAGTGAGGAGACTGGGGAGAAACATGGGCCAGGTCTAGAGTCCTGGGAAGGCTTGGATGAAGGCTCTGCATCGGAGGCAGAGATGGGGCCAGGGCCATTTGGGAGTGATGCGCAGAGCCTCCAGAACCGGACAGCAGAGAGGCAGAGGAACAGGAGCCTGTTCCTAGTGCACACATGCGCAGAGCTGCCAGAAAGCACAAACAGTTAAAACAAAAGGGACGACTTGGGAGTAAGGCCTGGAGATGATTGTCCCCTCCCAAAAGGCTTAAAAGAGGAGCAAAGGCATGTGGGCCCTTTGCAGGAAAGCAACGTTGTTAATTCTGTTCCCAGTCGGCATCTCTGTTTGATTCTGGACTCCATGTAGCTTTGCCAAGTAGGTCTTTGGCAGAGCGTCAATAGTCGAAAAAAGGTTGGTGATTATCCCGAAGGACTTCTCCCGAAGGACTTTTTGCAATTAATTGGGACTCAGCTGTGAATGATCGTAATTCACAGCTGTTGCAGTAAAAGAGGTTTTTGGGACTACTTGTGTGTTTTAATGACTCAGGAAGCCTAGGTCAGAACAGATAAACATAAAAGACTCAATAACTATATGAACAGCATGTTGTCTGAGTACAGTTACTTTTGAATGACAAAGAGATGGTAAGCATAGTAGTAGCCTGTTTTCCCCAAAATTAGACCCAACCAGAAAATAAGGCACAGCATGATTTTTCAGGATGCTTGTAATCCTTCCCCTGGAGTGGGGAGGGAATGGGGATTTTGCAATATCCTTCCTCTGGAGTGGGGAGGGAATGGGGATTTTGCAGTATCCTTCCCCTGACACACCCACCAAGCCATGCCATGCCACGCTCACCAAGCCACACCCACAGAAGTAGTAACCCACCATTGATCAGTAGTATTGGCTGTGATCCACACACAAAGCACAAATTCTTCTTCTCCTTGGTTGGGAGATTACAGGAATTGTGTCCACACACTAGGAGTTCTTCAGCTGATGTCCACTCAGCTGACCCAGCCTTCCTCTTTCTGTTTCACCTCCTCCAGCAATGCAACACCAATTCCATCACCAAGAAGTTCAGCTACAAGCTTGTGAAAACGGGAAACGTGGTTTTGACGGCCACCACCGATCTCAAGGGTTACACCGTCGGGCAGGTCATCCAGTTGCGAACAGACATCGAGAACAAATCTGGCCGGGACACCAGCACCATTGTGGCAAGCCTTATCCAGGTAACCACTTCTCTTGAAGATGGCATTGGGGTGCCAAGTTGAGTTGGCTTCTGGTCTTGAGGTATTTGGCCCTGTGTCTTTCCCTCTCAGCTGCCTCCATGATTCATTCATTATATATATGAACATTGAGATGGATGGATGGAATGAATGAAGGGAGGGAGGGAGGGAGGAAGGATGGAAGGAAAGGTGGAAGGAAGGAAAGACGGAAGGAAGGAAGGCTGGAAGGAAGGAAGGAAGAAAGGAATGGTAGATGGAAGGAAGGGATGGAGGGAAGGATGGAAGGAAGGGTGGAAAGAAGGAAAGGTGGAAAAGACAGAAGAAAGGAAGGCTGGAAGGAAGGAAGGAATGGTAGATGGAAGGAAGGCATGGAAGGAAGGATGGAAGGAAGGGTGGAAGGAAGGGAGGGAGGGACAGAGGGAGGAAAGGATGGAAGGATGGAAGGAAGGATGAATAAAAGGAAGGAAGGAAGGGTGGAAGGAAAGACGGAAAGAAGAAAGGGTGGAAGGAAGGAAGAAAGGAATGGTGGATAGAAGGAAGGGAGGGAGAGAAGGATGAATGGAAGGAAGGGTGGAAGGTAAGAAGGAAGGAAGGAAGGATAGTTGGATGGTTGGGTGGATGGATGGTATGGGATTTTATCATTAAACCATGATGCTGCCTAGATCTCCAGTATCTCCTGAGTTTCCTGGAGCTGAACTAGCTCATTCTGCAACCCCCTAAAAAAGCCACTACCCCAAGCTTGCGTTGAACGAATTCCCCAGATTCATTCTTCATTGCAACTTTCTTTGGCCTGCCTGGAAATCTCCATTGGTTCAACTTTCCTGAAGTCACCCCATGTGAGAGGCAACAAAAACTTTTCCTGGCCCACCCTCGATCTTCGACATCTTGATCCCATGGCCCTTTTCGTTTGCCTCTTTCGGAGAAGCTTCTCCGATATGTTAGGATTGGGGAGGTCTGGAGATTCACTTACCTGTCAATCAATTGTTTTCTTCTCCCCTTGACCTCTCTCTCTCTCCCTCCCTCCCTTCCCATTTCCCGTCTGCCAGAAAGTTGCCTATAAATCCAAGCGGTGGATTTACGACTTGAGGAGCATCGCAGAAGTGGAAGGCTCGGTGGTGAAAGCCTGGAAGCACGCAGAGTGGAAAGAGCAGATCCTGGTCCCTGCGTTGCCACAATCCATTTTGCAAGGCTGCAGTCTTATCCACATCGATTACTACATCCAGGTGAAATCCCGTTCCCGTCCTAGCATCTATTGTTGTCGTGGATTTACAGCTGGTTGATCAGAGGATAAATAGAAAAGGGGTCCTTGATGCTGTCTTGACCTCGGTGGTTTTCTTACAGACGTTTTCTTACCCAACTAGGGAACGTCATCAGGGTTAGAAGGGAGTGAGGTTTGTGAAGTAGAGGAGAAAAAGAAAGACTGTGGAATCCTTGGAGCTCTCAGAGCTTGGCTGTTTTCTAATTGCAGACATTTCATTACCCAACTAGGGAACATCATCAGCGCTAGACGGGAGTAGAGGAGGAGGAGGATTGTGTAGTTCCTTGGTGCTGCCTGGTTGTTCCTTGAAAACATTTCATTACCCAACTAGGGAACAGTGCTGGAAGGGAGTGGAGTTTGTGGAGGTTTGTGGAGATGGAAGAGGAGGAGGAGGAATAGATAAAGGGGTCCTTGGTGCTCTCTGAACTTCGATGTTTTCTTGTAGACATTAAATAGCAATAGCACTTAGACTTACATACCGCTTCACAGTGCTTGACAGCCCCACTCTAAGCTGTTTATAGAGTCAGCCTATTGCCCCCAACAATCTGGGTCCTTGTTTTACCCATCTCGGAAGGATGGAAGGCTGAGTCAACCTTGAGCCGGACAGGATCGAACTGCAGACTGTGGGAAGAGTCAGCTTGCAATACCGCATTCTACACTGCGTCACCACGGCTCCTAATGCAACATCTGATCAGTTATAGCAATAGCAATAGTGCTTTGCAGCCCTCTCTAAGCGGTTTAGAGAGCTCTTTAGGGGACCTCTTGCTCCCCAGCAATCTGGGTGGGTCCTTGTTTGAGCGTCCCCTGAATGATGGAAGGCTGAGTCAACCTTGAGCTGGTCAGAATCGTACTGATGGCAATGAGCAGAATTAACCTGCAATATTGCATATAACCACTGTGCCAGCATGGAAAGAAGGAAAGAAAGGGAGAGAGGGAGGGAGGGAGGGAGGAGGGAGGGAGGGAAGGAAGGAAGGAAGGAAGGAGGGAGGGAGGGAGGGAGGGAGGGAGGGAGGGAGGAAAGGAAGGGAGGGATGGAGGAAAGGAAGGAAGGAAGGAAGGAAGAAAGGAAGGAAGGAAGGAAGAGCACTTAGACTTATATATCACTTCACAGTGCTTTAATTTACTTTAATTTACTTTATTGTCACTGCACCTCGAACAACAAAATTAAATGCCATCTTTACAGCCCTCTCTAAGCGGTTTACAGAGTCAGCCTCTTGCCCCCAATCATCTGGGTCCTTGTTTTACCGACCTCGGAAGGATGGAAGACCGAGTCAACCTTAAGCCAGTCAGGATCGAACGGCTGGCAGTCGGCAGAGTTAGCTTGCAATACTGCATTCTGACCACTGCGCCACCACACCTCTTGGAAGGCCCAAATGTAAAAAGATGGCTTCCCAGGTCTGACATATGAACTGTTTTAAGTGGATGACTACCGGTACTAATGAGAACGTCCCCCTTTTTATATTTGATCTTTCTCAGGTCTCCCTCAAATCCCCCGAAGTCTCCGTCGCGTTACCCATTTACATCGGCAACATTCCCGTCAACCGGATCCCCTTAAGCCCTTCCCACCTGCTCCCCAACATTCCCTCCCCTGTGGTTCCCAGCGCACCTCCCGAAGAAGAGGAAGCAGCCGGGGGTTATTCTCACCCCATGGACAATATTTCAATCCCGACCAAGAGCCATTCTCAACAGCAGCCCTTCAGCTACGCCCCGGGATTGAGTTTCCCAGAAGCCAGAGCGGATTCTGAACAGATCACCTCCCCCAACTGTCCCACGCTTTGCTTGTCCACGGGGTCGACGATTCCTTATTACGCCGAGGGAGCCGTCGTCCCGGTGGCCACGGCCAGTTCTTTGATCCTACCGCCCGAGTATAGCACCTGGGGTTATCCATACGGTAAGCCACGGCTAGGGTTGGAAATAAATGATCCAGGATCAGGCTGGATCGGGCTCCAAAAACTTAAGAAAGACCATGTTGAAGTTCTTCTAAGCCAGGGGTGTCAAAAGTCGATTTCATTGAGGGCCGCGTCAGGGTTGTGTTTGACGTGTGTGTGTGTGTGTGTGTGTGTGGCCAGGGTGGGCATGGCTGGGGTGGGCATGGCCAGCTTGACATCACTTGTGTTGGGGGCATTTGTGATGGCCAAGTGCTAAGGCAGGATTTCCCTCACTTTCCCTCACTCTCATAATTTCCTTCCTTCCTTCCTTCCTTCCGCCCTTCCTTCCTTCCTTCCTTCCTTCCTTCCTTCCTTCCTTCCTTCCTTCCTTCCTTCCTTTCCTTTCCTTTCCTTTCCTTTCCCTTCCCTTCCCTTCCCTTCCCTTCCCTTCCCTTCCCTTCCCTTCCCTTCCCTTCCCCTTCCTTCCTTCCTTCCTTCCTTCCTTCCTTCCTTCCTTCCTTCCTTCCTTCCTTTCTTTCTTTCTTTCTTTCTTTCTTTCTTTTTCTTCCTTCCCTCCCTCCCTCCCTCCCTCCCCTTCCCTTTTTTCCTTCCCTCTTCCCTCTTCATACTTCTTTCTTCTTCCTTCCCCTCGTTCCTTCTTTTTCCTTCCTTGCTCTCTTGCCTTCTTTTTCTTTGTCTCTCCGCTTTCCCTTTCTCCTCTCTTGTCCCTACTTGCAGGCTCAAATGCAAAACGGGGAATCATTTCTCCTTTGGTTGTGTTTTCCGTTTGTTTCGCTAGCCCTCTGCCAGCGAAAACGGAGCTTAGATCTGGTCCACAGGACCACCCTGGAAACAGCAAAGAAATGGCCCATAGCCTCCTGCTCTGCTTCCCCTGGCAGAGGCACTGTGGGCTGCTCCTTTGATGTTTCCTTGAGTTTGACAGCCCGCTTCAAGCAGTTTCCTTTATCGTTCCTCACCTCTAGACAGACTCTTGCCAAAATAAAGCCGACAGTTTGCACCATTCAACCTATACTTTGAGAACTATTAAGGAGGAACCGTCTTCGCCCTCTTTCTCCCACACAACCTGTCTAAGCTTGGCTGTCTCTTGCTCGCCTGGAATGCTGCCCTTCTGCTGGAGAAGAGCAGGCACTTTACTTGACTAGATCCTTGTTACAGTTCTTGAGCAATTAATCTTCTGACTTGCAACTTAACGAAAGGTCCTGGTTCTCTGCATCTGGCGCCCTTCCTCCTGGGAATCCAGGCTGCATTCCACCCCAAGAGCTTAGATGGGAATTTAGATTCCTTAGCTGGGCTTGTAGGTGGCCTTTCAGAATAGCTGCAGAACCAAATGGAACAGAACAGAATAATAGAATAGGAAGGGACCTTGGAGGTCTTCTAGTCCAACCCCCCCTGCTCAACCCCCTATACCAGTCCTTGAAAATGGCTCTCCAGTCTCTTCTTGAATACCTCCAGTGTTGAAGCACCCACCACTTCTGGATGCAAAACTGTTCCACTGGTTAATTGTCCTCACTCCCATGACTGGAGGCTAAAACATATGAAGAACAGTTGCAGGACCTGGGCGTGTCTCGTTTAATGAAAAGAAGGACAAGGGGAGACATGATAACAGTCTTCCAATATCTCAGGGGCTGCCCCAAAGAAGAGGGAGTCAAGCTATTCTCCAAAGCACCTGAGGGCAGGACAAGAAGCAATGGGTGGAAACTCATCGAGGAGAGAAGCAACTTAGAACTAAGGAGAAAATTCCTGACGGTGAGAACAATTAATCAGTGGAACGACTTGCCTCTAGAAGTTGTGAATGCTCCAACACTGAAAGTTTTTAAGAAGATGTTGGATAACCATTTGTCGGAAGTGGTGTAGGGTTTCCTACCTAAGCAGGGGGTTGGACTAGAAGACCTCCAAGGTCCCTTCCAACTCTGTTATTCTATTCTGTTCTATAGGTCAGTGATGGCGAACCTTTTTGCCATCGCCTGCCAAAAGTGGGGGGAGTGCAGGGGTGTCGCGCGTGCATGCGCCCACACCCATAATTCAGTGCACCCCGCCCCACTGTGCATGTGTGGGCGACCCCCCCCTGTGCTTTCCCTGCTATTTGCACGCAAGTGGGACTGGAAGGCCTGTTTTTCGCCCTCCTCAAGCTCCAGAGCCTTTCTAGGAGCCTGGGGAGGGCAAAAACAGCCTTCCCCAACCTCCCCGGAGGCTGGCAATGGCCCATTTCCCGACTTCCAGTGGGCCCAGAAGGCCTGAAAATCAGCTGACCTGCATGCCCATGTGTGCTGGAGCTGAGCCAGGGCAACACTTGTGTGCCCACAGATATGGCTCCGCGTGCCACTTGTATAGCTCACCATCATGGCTATAGGTCGTCCCTCTCTCCTTTGAGACAAGCCCTCAATTACTGGAAGACTGCTATCATGTCAACCCTAGTCCTTCTCTTCTTTAGGCTAAGACGTACCCAGTTCATGCCCAAATGATTCCTCAAAGGATGGTTTACAATGTCTCTTCTTCTTCTTCTTCTTCCTTTCTCGCCAGAGGCCCCTCCTTCGTACGAACAGAGTTGTAGCAGTGCGGCTTCCAGCTTGAGCAACGACAACTAGGATCTGAAGACGACCGCCGTGAATCGGGAGGGAGGGAAGGAAGGAACGGTACACACAGCGTCGCTCGGAAGAGGTTAGCCTCACCTGGCCATGGGCTGCTGTTGGCTGCCGCTCACCAATGGGATGGATGCCTTTTTGACATCCCACCCTGTGACCTGTGCATTCGCGCTGCCTCTTTTTGCTGCTTTTTAGTCTCCAAAACACCTGCGATGCCTTATCGGGGAATGGTACCAGAATCCAAGAAGGTGGATGGACTTTTCAAGCATTTGAAGATGTATCATTTTCTGGTTTTGGAGCGCTGCTCTTTGAATTCCCACCCTGGGATTGACTCTCTAGGCAGTTCCATTTGGTTCTCCTGCCTTGACGTTCTAGAGAGCAAGGGAAATATTGCCGGAGAGCTCGTTTCGACATTCCCGTGATCCACGGACATCTTTTTTCCCCCCACAACGGTGTCAACAGGTTATCGGCCGGAGTTCTTGCAGCCTTTCGAACTTGGTGCCTGTATATTGGAGCTTTATCAAGGTTGGAGATCTGCCACCACAGGAGAAGGTAGACCCAAGCCTTTTTCATAGCGCAGAGCCAACCTTGGATAGAAGAAAGAATCTTTCTTGACGTTAACTTGGCCTCCGATGACCAGTGAAGTCCTAACGTGTTCAAGCCACTCCGGTTGGCCAGGATTCGTTCCAGATAACATTGTGTCTCTGAGCATGAGTAGACCCTTAACGTCTTCTCCTGAATCCTCCTCAACGTTGACTTTCCATCCGGTTGGTCGCATCTGACAATCATGGCTTGTCTCCAACTTCTACCTCATGGGCCTTCCTGTTTCCCATGAAACAAGATGGAACCACGAGAAGGGGTAGAGAGAGAGAGAGAGATGCGGCTAAAATTTTAAGTACCTACCTAATTTTGAAAAAAAACCCACACAGACAAAAACAAAGATCTTTTATCTCAAGGACCTTTTGGCCACATAGGACTTGATCTTGATTGTCCCCTTGTTTGCACCATCAGTTTCTCTGGCTGGTTAGTTATTTTTAATCATTGTCATTATTTTTTTTTAAAAAAATTTTTTCTTCAAAATGGAAGCTTCCCAAGAGATGCTTCCCAAACCTCACTGCCTCGATCTTCTCTCAAACCATCAAGCTAGCTTCGGGTGCTTGATTCGAGAAGCAGCGGGCAGGTTTCCTATCAATGCATTTCCGGAGATCTAAAACCTCCCCCACCCACTCAATCTAATTTTTCTTCTCCTTTCCTGTTCGACTGTGAAATTACTCAGTGGTTACAATCTCCCACCCTTTTCACAGAACCTCAGTTGCGTGGACAGAACCCACGCAGATGCCTAAAATCAACTCTTTTTTTTTAAATAAGGCGATTGAAGCCTCTCTTCCCCCCCCCCTCGCTGTCTTGTCTCTCTCTCTTGGGTTTTCAATCGACCTGTTTTGATTGTGAAATTTTAAAAAAGCAATTTTAATGTATTTAATAAATTATTCTGAGAAAAACTGCCAGAAGGGTTTGGTGCGGTGCTCCTTGTCTTCCTCTTTTGATAAGGCTTTCCCGTAGGCCTTGTGGTTTGGCAGGTTGTGTTAAGATTCTCCTTAAATCAGTTTCATCTTGAGAATCTAAAACCTTGCCAAGTTTTACTTAAAGGCACAGTTTCCTTTTTTTTTCTTGTAAACCCACCAGCTTGGGAGACTTCGTGGGAAGAAGAGAAAAATATGAATTTCCTTCTACTTGTCTGAAACAACAGAATCTTGGTAATAATACTTAGATAGATAATCCCTGATTTACAACCGTAACCATCACTAACTTTGTTAGTGTCAAAAAAGCCAACACAGTTCTAGGCTGCATCAACAGAGGGATAGAATCAAGATCACGTGAAGTGTTAATACCACTTTATAAAGCCTTGGTAAGGTCACACTTGGAATCCTGCATCCAGTTTTGGTCACCACGATGTAAAAAAGATGTGGGGACTCTAGAAAGAGTGCAGAGAAGAGCAACAAAGAGGATTAGGGGACTGGAGGCTAACACATATGAAGAACAGTTGCAGGAACTGGGAATGTCTAGCTTAATGAAAAGAAGGACTAGGGAAGACATGTAGCAGTCTTCCAATATCTCAGGGGCTGCCCCAAAGAAGAGGGAGTCAAGCTGTTCTCCAAAGCATCTGAAGGTAGAACAAGAAGCAATGGGTGGAAACTCATCAAGGAGGGAAGCAACTTAGAACTAAGGAGAAATTTCCTGACAGAGAGAACAATTATTCTGTGGAACAACTTGCCTCGGGAAGTTGTGAATGCTCCAACACTGGAAGTTGTTAAGAAGAGATTGGACAACCATTTGTCTGAAGTGTTGTAGGATTTCCTGCCTGGGCAGGGGGTTGGCCCCTCCCAGGAGTCCCCACATGGCCCGTTTTGGAGGTAAGTATGGGGCGTGCATGGAGGCTCAGGGAGGGCGAAAACGGAGCCTGGGAAGGCCGTTTTCACCCTCCTGGAGTTTCAAGAAAAGCCTCTGGAGCCCGGGGAGGGCAAAAACGCCCCATCTGCCATGGTGCAGGAGGACAACCAAGCCACGCCCACCCAGCAACCACGCAGAGAACCCCCTGCTAAAATTTTTCTCCAACTTCTGGGTTGGAGAACCCCTGTTCCAGAGAGATCTGCAAAATCGGACAATTACAGCTATTCCTTTCTTCTGCCATCTGAGAGAAACCCGCACATTTCAAAGGATTCCAGATTTATGAAGCAGGTCCAGATAACGTACACACCGAGACGGAGATGGATGGAGTCTGTTTGTTCTGCATTACAAGGCTAAACTCACTCTTCACGCATCTTCAGATATAATGCACTTTGATTTTGACTTAGTATGTTTTGTGAAGCCAGCAATTATGGCTGGTTGAGCAGAGTTTATAGATTTGCAAGACATGTGAAACAAAGTCAGACGAGATGGAAGGCTTAAGTGGGCCCCAGATTGCTCAACTATAGAAGTAACTCCAGAACGTCAGAATAACAAGAGTTGGAAGGGACCTTGGAGGTCTTCTAGTCCAACCCCTTGCTCAAGAGGCAACCCTATGCCATTTTAGACAAAGGGCTGTCCAGTTTCTTCTTAAAATTTTTCATGTAGATATCCAGAATGGGTCCATTCTACAGCTGGATATATACAATCCTCCCATATTGACCCACCTGCTGGATGGTTCTTCAAAAATTAAGATGCCTCTAATTGCATAATTTCAAGGGATGGCTAAGACGCTGAGCTTGTCGATCAGGCAGGTCGGCAGTTCAGCGGTTCGAATCCCTAGTGCCGCATAACGGAGTGAGCTCCCATGACTTGTCCCAGCTTCTGCCAACCTAGCAGTTCGAAAGCATGTAAAAAATGCAAGTAGAAAAATAGGGACCACCTTTGGTGGGAAGGGAACAGCGTTCCGTGCACCTTTGGCGTTGAGTCATGCCAGCCACATGACCCCGGAGATGTCTTCGGACAGAGCTGGCTCTTCGGCTTTGAAACGGAGATGAGCACCGCCCCCTAGAGTCAGGAACGACTAGCACATATGTGTGAGGGGAATCTTTCCCTTTACTAATTGCATATTACATCCCCTTGAGTTTTCCTTCAAAGCTTGTGACCCATTCCTGCATCCAGACCAGGAATTCAACATGTTCAAAAATAATCATGGACAAATCCCATGTAAGCCTCACCGGCTTCCCTAGTCTAACCTCATTCAAAATTCATATAATGCATTAGTAGTTAATAAATAAATATTCATTTAAGCTTCCGTCTGTGAACTCATTGCAGGAAACATCTTGTTTCCCAGGATGGCCTTGCCTTGCTCCTCACGGTTTTGGGGGAGGGAGGGAAAGGGGGAGGCCCTTTCTAATTTGCAAAAAGCCACTTCGGTCTTTCTTGATGGCTGCCAGAAGCTACAAAGAACGGACTTTTATTTTGGAGGATTTTCGCAGATGGAAACCTTCCGCCGAGACCCGTTGGGTGGCAGTAGCGTTTCACTCCTCCCGTCGTCTTATTTTTTTTTTCCCCTCCTCTGCAAAAGGATTGGGCTTAATGGCCTACTTTGGCGGAACAAAGCTATGGTTTGCAGTCTTGAGTCTTTATTATTATTATTTTTTTCTGGTGCACTCAAGAGTTGCCAAGGCTGTTACTTAACCATCTTGCTTTTTTTGCTGGAGCAAGATCATCGGCCTCCTGCATCTGCGTTGAGGCTTTTCAAGACTACTCTGGGCTGAGAGCCCCAAGACAATTAAGAGCTGGTCTTTTGACTTTTAACCTCCAAGGTGGAAATATATCTCTTTACCTTGACCAAGAACTGTTTTTGAGAAGTTTTAAGAGGATTCGCCCGATTTGGACAAATCTGTGGGTTCAATTGTTTTGGAGGGAGATCTGAAATTATATCGGATACCGAATCTGGAAAAGGGTTTGATCCAAAGCAAGCCCTCCACAGATAGGGTCAGCTCTTCCAATCCACCAGAGAGATGTAAAGTGAGAAAAATGGGGGCACGTAGCTTGGATTTAAGGGATGTGGTGGCTGAGTGGCTAAGATGCTGAGCATTGTCGATCAGAAAGTAGCAGTCCAGTGGTTCGAATTTCTACAGCATGGTAGAAACACTAGATCCTTGAATGGTTGCAGGAGAATCGTTTTAATCAGTGGTTCTCCATCCATCCATTCAAGATCTTTCTTTCTTTCTTTCTTTTAACCACCTATGGAAATTAGATTTTGATCCCACAGCAGTTGAAAGGGGCCTTGTAGGTCATGTAGTCCAACCCCCTCCCCTGCCCAAGCAGGAGACCCTACACCATTTCTGACAGATGGCAGTCCAGTCTCTTCTTGAAAGCTTCCAGTGATGAAGCTCCCACAACTTCTGTTCCATTAGTGGTTATTTTTTCTTCCTCTTCTTCCTCTTCTTCTTCCTCTTCTTCTCCTTCTTCTCCAGTTTGGAGAAGGAGAATAGAGCTGATTTGCTAGGATTTCTTCCATAATAATTTCTTCTTTTTCTTCTTCTCCTTCTCCTTCTTCTCCTTCTCCTTTTCCTTCTTCTCAAGTTTGGAGAAGGAGAATAGGGCTGATTTGCTAGGATTTCTTCCATAATAATAATTTCTTCTTCTTCTTCTGCTTCTTCTTCTTCTTCTTCTTCTTCTTCTTCTTCTTCTTCTTCTTCTTCTTCTTCTTCTTCTTCTTCTTCTTCTTCTTCTTCTTCTTCTTCTTCTTCTTCTTCTTCTTCTTCTTCTTCTTCCTCTTCCCCTTCCCCTTCCCCTTCCCCTTCCCCTTCCCCTTCCCCCTTCCCCTTCTTCTTTTCCTCCTCCTCCTCCTCTCCCACACAATCCTCAATTAGCTACACTATTGGATGTATGTATCTCTAAGCAATCCGGTAGTCTATTAATATGAATTAAAAAAAAAACACTTGCTATCCAAGTACTGTAATTAGGACTATTATCCCAGAGATAATTTATTATCGTTAGGGTGCCATTGTTTGCAGTGACTATTCAGGGATGATGAAACCTTTCCTTAGCTAATAAGCTCACAGAATAACCTTCCCACCCATCACCCCCAGGGAAGCAACACAGGTAAAATGATGCAAGTATTGCATAAAGAAGAGGATGGAGTTCTTGAAAAAATGTTGCATTGTGAACAAAATCAAGGACACGCAACTGTGGCGGCATGCACAGCCCCCCAAACCTTGTTATGGCCAGTTTGGTCTCAGTTGAGCCTTTTTAATAAATCCAGGTATCAGGGGATCAGGGTTTGACTTTGCACACCGCACCGTGAGCCCTACTGTGGTTTATTCAACAAAGCATGATTAAAATCATGGCATTTGAAGTCTGTATTCCTTTTTGGATCCTTTTGGCTAAGCCTTCTTTGCTTCATCTGATTAGCTCTTTCTGGAAGGAGCTCTGTGCCACCAAATTCTTTGGAAGGTCTCTCTTAACACCTAAGTTTCACCTGATTTTTTCTTTTTAATTTCAGTTTTGCAGAATCTGTAAAACATCCCTCTTTTGCAGAGAAATTGCCTGTTTTGGATCCAAAGGGTGCTCATTTCAAGAATAGGGATGTCATTTACAGACAGTTCAATTTCTTCATTGATTTCTTTTTTTGGCAGACATGCCTTAACTATTCGTTTAGTTGAAAGATGTCGCGCCTTTGAATTTGCAAAAGAGAAAACTTTTTAGGGGAAAAAAAATCTCCTTTAGGGATTTGAAAAAGGTTGATCTGGGATTATGTTCAGGACCAGAAACAGATAACAAACCACTTAACAGGCCTATTGCAGAGCCTTGAAAAGCTTGGAAAGTAAGCGTTTTTAATAAACAGCAATTTTATCTGTTTGTTGGTTATGTATCCTACCCATTTTATCTGGAAGGAAAAGCTGTTCCACTTTGCATAAATTTACCTAATTGCTTCCTGCATTATTTTCTGATCGCATTTAAAATCAGGAGAGCTTTCACTCCAGCAAGGGCAAGGAATCCAAAGTCCAAATATGTCAGAGTACTTAAATAAATTTTGCCCCATAACTTTTAGCAGGTAAAGAATCAGACCAAGGGTGAAATCCAGTAGGTTTTGACAGGTTCTGGAGAACCAGTAGCGGAAATTTTGAGTAGTTCAGAGAACCAGCAAATACCACCTCTGGCTGGACCCAGAGTAGGGTGGGAATGGAGATTTTGCAATATCCTTCCCTGAAGTGGGATGGGAATGGGGATTTTTCAGTATCCTTCCCTGGAAAGGGATGGGAATGGGGATTTTGCAATTTCCTTCCCTGAAGTGGGATGGGAATGGGGCTTTTGCAGTATCCTTCCCTGGAAAGGGATGGGAATGGGGATTTTGCAGTATCCTTCCCTGAAGTGGGATGGGAATGGGGATTTTGCAGTTTCCTTCCCTGGAAAGGGATGGGAATGGGGATTTTGCAGTTTCTTTCCCTGAAGTGGGATGGAAATGGGGATTTTGTAGTATCCTTCCCTGAAGTAGGATGGGAATGGTGATTTTGCAGTGTCCTTCCCTGGAATGGGAATGGGGATTTTGCAGTATCCTTCCCCTGTCACGCCCACCAAGCCACGCCCACAGAACCGGTAGTACAAAAATTTGGATTTCACCACTGAAATCAGACCCATAAAATGTTTGTTGATTTTATTTATTTTTTGTAAAATTTCCAAAGTGCATTTCTTCCTTCCTTCTGCAAAGATGCAAACAGCCCAAGGAGCTCCGCTCCAGCGGTGAAACTTACTTTTAAATACGATTTTATAGTGAAAAATGCAATCTCTGGATTTTTTTTTTTTTTAATGACTGCCCTAGCCAAGCCCCGCCCACCCCGTACGGCAGATTTTGCTTCTGCTGCTGGGCGCCGCCATGACAGCCGGCATGACTCCCCGGCCGGCTCCATGGTTGGCGGCCGCCGCGCAGGCGCGCTGCTCTCCCCTCCTGAGCGAATGAATGAAGAGGGGCGGGGCCGAGGGAGGGCCGCGCGCAGCGAGCTTTCGAAAAGTGGGCGGGGCTACGCTTCAGGGCTGCTCCGGCCATGGCCACTGTGGATGCCGAGGTGAGTGCGGGCGCCGGGTGCGTCCACCTCCCTTGTAAGGCGCGGGGGAGTGAAAGGAGGAGACGAGCTTTGAGGGAGGGGGGAGCCTCCAACGGCCCTTCGGAAGCCGAGCCGACCCTCAGCGCTGCGCCGGCCCTCGCGTTCCTCCTCCTCCTTTCTTCCCTAGACCCTCCCCCCCGCCACCGCATGGTTCAGCCCAGCCCTCCCAATAGAAAGCATGAGAGGGGGCGCTCCCATTGTGTGCGGAAAGGGGTGGGCGAAGGTGAAGGTGGCGCAGAGGGGGGCGGGGGGAGAGCCCTGGAACCTGTATAGCCATCGAACGTTCCCTCGCAGCTGCTACCCGTGCGCGACGGCTATCCAGGTTCCGGGGTTCGCCAAGTGGCGACCGCTATCCAGAGTCCGGGGTTTCGGCGTGGCCGCTCTTCAGCCCAGTTGGCGCTTCGCCATGCTCGGTCCGGGGCCCGCGCGCCGTGGGCGGAGCCAAGCCCTCCAGGAGGCGGAGAAGGAACGCGTTAAGGCAGGGCTGTTAATGCTTTATTCAGAGCGCGGGGCCCCGGGGGCTGTTATGAATTATCCAGCTGGCGGGGCCCTCTGATTTCCCTTCTTGCAGGGAATTCATTCATTGCTTTTTTTTTTTAAGGCTTGCAAGCTGCAAAATGCTGGGGAGGTTAAATGCATATTAACTTTTTCTCTCCTCCCCATCTCCCCTCCCCTAATGCTGATTTTTGAGCGTTATTTAGAAAGCAAGGCTTGGTTTGCTCTTGAAGTTGGCTCCCCTGGGTGGGGACGATGGGGCTTGTAGTCCCAACGCACCGAAAAAGTTGGTGTGGTGTTTGCAAAGCTAATGCAAAGTCAGTGATTTAATTTTGCGCGGGAATCTTTGCTTTCCTGCATTTTTGAAAACTTCAGTTGAAGCTTTGAGGTGAGGCACAAAAAAGCTTTTATATATATATATATATATATATATATATATATATATATATATATATATATATATATATATATATATATATATATATATGTCTGTGTAAGTTTTCACGGGTATATATGTGTGTACAGGTGATATCTCGGGTTTCTTCCCGTGTAATTGCAAACATATCTTTGGAAGTATTGCAGCGACGTTTCGATGAAATCTGAATTATCAGCCAGATGATGATGAATGAGATTTCATCGAAACGTCGCTGCAATACTTCCAAAGATATGTTTGCAATTACACGGGAAGAAACCCGAGATATCACCTGTACACACACATACACACACACACACACACACACACACACACACACACACACACACACACATATTTATAAGAAGAAAAGACTTATGAAAAGTAAGAAAATAGACATATAGACATATATATATATATATAGAGAGAGAGAGAGAGAGAGAGAGTTTTGGGTGGTTTGCTTTTTATTTTTTATTGCAAATATCAACAAAACTTAAAAGAGGGTCAGGCCAGAAACAAGATACTTATTATACTCCAAACAAGAAACTTCTTATACTCCAAAAAATACGGTAATCCACTACAAGTCCCATCCTGAATCCAGACCTTCCAAACTCCCCAAAACTCATTTCAGGAAAGGAAAAATAGGGCAATATTGTCTGTGAATCAAAGGAAGTCCTGCAGAGGAGACATCTCCCGGGCCATACATTGTTGAAATGTGTTAAGGTTTTGTGTACAGTGAAGGGATCACACATTGCAAGTTGCATGGTGGCGAGGTTGCATACCAAAAGGAAGAGAGCATTTGACGTGGTTTGGCTGGAGCGGGATTATAACCCGGTAAAATGTTGAATTAAGAGTTCTTGTGAGTCTGTGCGATGCAGGGATTCGAGTGTTTGACTGGCCCCAGATCCAGGACCAGGACAAGGGGGAGATTTCCCCGGTATTTGAAAAACATAACGACAACAGCGATTGCGGTAAATGCCAACCCAATTCGGATTTCTGGTTGGGAAGATAAAATAACTCGTACAGGCTGAAGATAGCAGCTGACCCTTATGGCGACGAACAAATATAGATATTTGGACGGTATGATTCACAGACCACATGTTGTGTCGGAGCGAGCCACCCGTCCTGCGTGTGAAGTTAGGCAAAACGGGGTCATCCTGTACAGCAGAATCACAATTCTGTGCGTCTTTGGATGCAGCGGACAAAAATTTAGTTCGGCTTTTACTCTCCCTGTCCGTCTGTCCGTCCGTCCCCCCCAAATGTTGGACCAAAGACCTTTGTTCCCGAAGCAGCCCATAACAATTCGCTGAGTCATTTTTGCCTGTTGGTTTCCCTGTCAAAGATGGAAGTGGTGTCAGTTACATAAGGAGGTGAATTAGGTCAATTACCTGAAATTGCATTTAATGGACTTTTGGCTCCAGGAAACACTTTCCCCCCCCTCGATTAGTCTGGAAAACCTAACTATAATCGAGCGATTCTCTGAATCCAGGCGCTCTCCCTTTGACTTAGCTTTTTGCATCTTCTACATTGAACGTCTTAAATTAGACACTTTTTGTGTTTAGGTGGTGGTTTGGGATCTCACCTTAAACTAGAGCTGATTGACTTGGCTTTGGCATACTGTAATGTGTGAACCTGGCCTTTGATTCCTGCAAATCATGGTTTTAGGGCCTTAAATGTGTTGTGTTGTACCAGCAAGTTGCAATTCATTCAGCAAATTGTGGCTTATTCACAATACAAATTCCAGCCTGGTTAAATCCCTGAATAACAGTAGCTACATTGAAGACTTCTGTTGATAGGTGATGAATCTCTCTCTCTCTCCTCCCCATCTACCTACTTACATCCATCCATCCATCCATCCATCCCTGACTATCTATCCATCTCTTGTCTGTCTTTCCATCCATATGTGTGTCTGTTTGTCTATCCCTCCCATCTGTAAATTCTAGTCCCATCCATCCATCCATCCATCCATCCATCCATCCATCCATCCATCCATCCATCTTCCTTCCCTCCATTCCTGTCTCTATCCATCCATCTCTGTCTGTCTTTCCAACCATCTCTGTGTCTGTCTGTCCGTCTATCCCTCCCATGTGTAAGTTCTAGTCCCATCCATCCATCCATCCATTCATCTTCCTTCCCTCCATTCCTGTCTCTATCCATCCATCTCTGTCTGTCTTTCCATCCATCTCTGTGTCTGCCTGTCCCTCCCATCTGTAAGGTCTAGTCCCTCCCTCCCTCCCTCCCATCCATCCATCCATCCATCCATCTTTCCATCCATCCATCTTCTTCCTTCCCTCCATTCCTGTCTCTATCCATCCATCTCTGTCTGTCTTTCCAACCATCTCTGTGTCTGTCTGTCCGTCTATCCCTCCCATGTGTAAGTTCTAGTCCCATCCATCCATCCATCCATTCATCTTCCTTCCCTCCATTCCTGTCTCTATCCATCCATCTCTGTCTGTCTTTCCATCCATCTCTGTGTCTGCCTGTCCCTCCCATCTGTAAGGTCTAGTCCCTCCCTCCCTCCCTCCCATCCATCCATCCATCCATCCATCTTTCCATCCATCCATCTTCTTCCTTCCCTCCATTCCTGTCTCTATCCATCCATCTCTGTCTGTCTTTCCAACCATCTCTGTGTCTGTCTGTCCGTCTATCCCTCCCATGTGTAAGTTCTAGTCCCATCCATCCATCCATCCATTCATCTTCCTTCCCTCCATTCCTGTCTCTATCCATCCATCTCTGTCTGTCTTTCCATCCATCTCTGTGTCTGCCTGTCCCTCCCATCTGTAAGGTCTAGTCCCTCCCTCCCTCCCTCCCATCCATCCATCCATCCATCCATCTTTCCATCCATCCATCTTCTTCCTTCCCTCCATTCCTGTCTCTATCCATCCATCTCTGTCTGTCTTTCCAACCATCTCTGTGTCTGTCTGTCCGTCTATCCCTCCCATGTGTAAGTTCTAGTCCCATCCATCCATCCATCCATCCATCCATCCATCCATCCATCCATCCATTCATCTTCCTTCCCTCCATTCCTGTCTCTATCCATCCATCTCTGACTGTCTTTCCATCCATCTCTGTGTCTGTCTATCCCTCCCATCTGTAACGTCTAGTCCCTCCCTCCCTCCATCCCATCCATCCATCCATCTTCTTCCTCCCTCTCATTCCTGTCTCCATCCATCCATCCCTGAAATTAAGCAGCAGGAAGTATCCGTTTCCTCTTTGATGACTAGTTTCACTACTTTCGGCCAACTCCAAGGAGTTTGGAGGGGGTCGTCCAACTGCGATGTTCAACCACAAAAAAAAGGATTGTAAAATCAGGTGACCCTTTTACGACTTAGTCCACGTAACTCGAGGACTTTGTACCACATGGGAGAGTGGGTAAGAAGGGCTTCTCTGTTGATCGCGAGGCAGCTGCGGCGGTCACCAGTCACTTTTTTCCCCAATGTTGTCGCAACTTTGAACCTGTCACTAAATGAATCGTAAGGACTACCTATATTCTGAAGGAGAATCTCTTGTAGGTTTAGTCAACGGGGAGAACTTTTCTCCTCCTTTAGCAAAATCCCATTGCAAGTTCAGGGAAGCCACTGAGCAAGGTTGAAGGTGTGGGGTGTATTTTAAATCCACCCCATGCCTTAATGGAGCGGGGGGGGGAGAAAATATGGGACCGGGTGGGTGGGTGGGTGGGGTGGGCAACCCACTGCAAGCCGTTTTATCCTTTCCATCTTTTTGTGGTTCTTCCAGGGAAGTCAGCCAAATCTGCTGAGGGTTGCAGTTTTGGGCCCGAGCGCAGTAAATAATCCCAATTTTATGATTTTCCTGCACAGCAATGTTGTGGCCTAGTTTTTTTTTTACTCCTTCCAAAAATGGGGGAGCGGCATATTGCTATTTTCTTACGGGTTTTCGAGGCCAGGTGAATAGCATCCCTGATTTTTTTTTTGCAGATGTGTATGTGTGTGTATGTGTGTATGTGTGTATGTGTGTATGTATATATATTTGTTTTCTGAGGTTTTCGCGGGTGTTTGTATGTAGGTCTTTGGTTATTCGGGTCTTCTCCCGTGTAGAATTGGAAGTATCTTGGCGATGTTTCGACGAAGTCTCATTCGTCATATATATATATTCGTCATATATATATATATATATATATATATATATATATATATATATATATATATATATATATATATATATGCTTTGCCGCGGATTAATAAAGCTTTTTGAACACCGCAGCAGGTGTAATGATTTTCCAGGGTTTTATAGTATGTCTTGTCTGTTGCAGCATGCTGCATCTCATCCTTTCTGCCTGTCGGTTTGGAAAAAACGGGCATGATACCGGTGGAAATTCAACTGGGGTTGCCCTCCTTAATGTTGCTTGTTGAACAATCTGATTGTCTTTTCTGATCCGTTACGGATTATACAGCAGTCAAAGTAGGCATTTCCAGGTAGACCTTACCTGCAGACTTAATCATGTCTTTAAAAAGAAAGAAAGAAAGAAAGAAAGAAAGAAAGAAAGAGTATGCATTTTATGAAATATATACTTTATAATGAAGCAAAGCTGGGCAGCAGACGAGGAACAATATTAAATTTAAACTCACCGGCTCCTGATGATTGACCCAAAGTCACCCAGCTGGCTTTCGTGGCTAAGAGGGAACTAGAACTCACCGTCTCCTAGTGATTGGCCCAAAGTTACCCAGCCGGCTTTTGTGCCTAAGGCGAAACTAGAATTCACCGTCTCCTGGTGATTGAGCCAAAGTCACCCAGTTGGCTTTCATGCCTAACATGGGACTAGAATTCACCGTCTCCTGGTGATTGGCTCAAAATCACCCAGCCAACTTTAATACTTAAGGCAGGAGTAGAACTCACAAACACCTGGTGATTGGTCCAAAGTTGCCCAGGCCGCTTTCAGTACTAAAGGGGGGGGGGCGGGAAACTAGAACTCACCGTCTCCAGCTTTTTAGTCTAGCACCTTAACCACTTGACCTCTGAAGCACCTAGCAGAGATCCGTCATTCAGTTGAGTTGCTAACATGCTGGCTTAATAAAGTCAACGTTGGCCAACGTTCATGAGCTGCCCCCCCCACCCCGATCAATGCTGCTGCTTTCTCCTTTTCCAAAGAAACCCAATTTATATCTACATCTATCTCATCTGCAGACCTGGGAGCTATTTTAAGTTTATCTCGGTGGCTTAATAAGCACAGAATGACCTTAGCATGCACTGAGGGTGACTGGGCATAAAACAACAGACTTGTTTTCTGAAACTATTATAAAGGCTGGTGGTTTATTATGGTTAGCTCCTGGGCCAGGCAGTTCCTGCACCAGCCAGCTTGTAATCTTCTAAAATTCTTCGTTTATGAGCCCTGCAAAAGAGTTAAGAGTGACTTGTACCCTTACGAAAGGCAGAATTCTTTCTTTCTTTCTTTCTTTCTTTCTTTCTTTCTTTCTTTCTTTCTTTCTTTCTTTCTTTCTTTCTCTCTTGTCTTTTTCTTTCTCCTTTCTCTCTTCTGTCTGTCTGTCTGTCTCCTTTCTTTCTTTCTTTCTTTCTTTCTTTCTTTCTTTCTTTCTTTCTTTCTTTCTTTCTTTCTTTCTTTCTTTCTTTCTCTCTCTCTCTCTCTCTCTCTCTCCTGTCTTTTTCTTTCTCCTTTCTCTCTCTCTCTCTTCTGTCTTTCTCTCTATTTTCTTTCTTTCTTTTCTTTTTCTCTCTCCTCTCTCTCTCTCTCTCTCTCTCTCTCTCTCTCTTCTTTCTTTCTTTCTTTCTCTCTCTCTGTTCTGTCTGTCTTTCTCCTTTCTTTCTTTCCTTTCTCTGTCTCTCGCGCTTTTTCTCTCTCTTTTCTTCTTTCTTTCTTTCTTTCTTTCTTTCTTTCTCTGTTATGTCTGTCTTTCTCCTTTCTTTCTTTCCTTTCTCTCTCTCTTTTTCTCTCTCTTTTCTTCTTTCTTTCTCCTTTCTTTCTCTCCTTTCTCTCTTTCTCTCTCCTGTCTTTTTCTTTCTCTTTTCTCTCTCTCTTCTGTCTGTCTGTCTGTCTGTCTGTCTTTCTTTTTCTTTCTTTTGTTCCTTCCTTCCCTCCCTCCCTTCCTCTTTCCTCCCTCCCTCCCTCCCTCCCTCCTTCCTTCCTTCCTTCCTTCCTTCCTTCTTTCCCAAGTGTGATTGGCCACACAAGGAATTTGTCTTTGGAGCATATGCTCTCAGAGTACATAAAAAGACAAGAAACAATTAGTCAAGAATCGTAAGGGACAACACTTAACGATAGTCCTAGGGTACAAATAAGCAATCGAATCATACTAGGAAACAATCAATATGAATCGTAAGGAAACAAGGAACAAGATTACAGTCATAAGTGGCAGGAGATGGGTGATAGACAGAATTCTGGATTGGTCCACGAAAGCTTAAATCTGGGTTTATACACACCAAGGATGAGATCTTTCCTTGACCGTTCTCTAAAACGAATAGATTTTTATTTTAAGGACTCTCCCCAAAAATGAATAAACTCCCTCACGATCCAGAGCAAGAAGGGTTGGTGAGAAGGGCTTTAATTTACTGTCAGCTGTCATTATGTGTCTAATAAGGGCGATTAAAAAGCCTTTTCTGCAGTCCCTCAACTCTTTTAGCTGCTCATTACCCAGGAGCTGATAACTTTAAATCCCTACATTATGGCTCTAAGGATTGTAATTACCCCCCTGTGATAAATCTCCTTTTGGCCAGGCAGGTGTGTGTGGGAGTTATTGGTAATTTTTTTTCCCCTTCTTCGTTTATTCCTCAAGTTTACAGGCTACTAACAAAGCCGCCATTCCTCTATATAAAACTGCTTTCGTGGCCGGTTACCCACTATTAAATATTTTGAGGGGAGGTTAAAACGAAGCAGGAGAAAAGTTAACATCTTCCTTCCTTTCAAAAAATAAAATAAAAATAAAACCCATCAGCTCTGTTGGTAGCCGTTGTTTTGCTTCTCAATCGCGATGAACATTCGGACGGCTGGATTTTTGATCTTGGGAGTGTAGAGGCCGTCCATTTAATGACCGTTCGAAGCCGCGAAGAATGAAAAGTGACCCATTTTTCAGACTCTGACAGCCTCTCCATGGTCACGTGATCAAAAACCGGAGGCTCGGCAACTGGCAGGTACTTCCTTCAGTTGCAGTGTCCTCAGGAAGGGAGTGGGTGGGTGGGTTTCGTGTGACCCCCCCCCTTCTGCGATCTTAACCGCCCCGACTGCAATGATTCAGTTTGCGGCAAGAAAGGTCACGAAACGAGACCACACTCACTTCGCTCTGTTTTATTAGCCAGGTAGAAACTTGGGGCTCAGTCGTCGTAAGTCAGAGGACGACCTACCTGGTTTTAGGAAACAGCCTTTTTTTTTTTTTTTTGTCTTCCAACCTGTAGCCTCTCCCGATGTCTTTGGGCCCGACGGTTGGCAGAATCAGTTGTCGTTGTTGTTGTTGTGGGTTTTTTTTTTGTGTGTGTGTGTGTCTCCAGCATTTCCAAAACTTTTGCAGATGAACAAGGTTTATCTGGAATAATTCAGTCTGAAATAACAATCAAGACTTGGCGGGATTCCCCTTACATGGGCGGTGAGTGAGTCTCGCCGACTTCCTTGCATGCCGACTCCAAAGGTTAGCTTCAATTACAACACTGAGCCTAGCCTAACCCGTTGCTTATGGGGAGGTGTGTCTGTGTTTGTGTGAGTGTGCAAAATCCAGGTTAAACCTGTTTGAAATGGCCCCGTGCTTCCTGCCAGTGATAGAGAGCTTGTTGTGTTCGACAATAGGCAGAGATAGGTGATGCCTCCGAATTCACCATCTCATGGATTTGATTCTTCAGCCTGTTATTTTTTTTTTCTGTGGGTTGTGCAAAGGGGGATCCAATATTCGTCTCTCTCGGTACTTTATATTTCGGGAATGTTTAATGCCACCCTGTCTTTGCTTATATAAGGAGTCCTTGGGGGAGTCTCTGAGCTTGGGGGGTGAGGTTCTTGCAGACGTTTCATTACCCAAACCTAGTTTGCAAAAAACCAAAAAACAATCCACCAAACTCGGACAGCACCAAGGACCCCACAATCTCCATCCTCCTCCTCCTCCTCATAAACTCAACTCCCTTCGTGCATGGATGATGTTGCCCAATTTGGGACATGAAACGTCTAAGAAAACCACCAAGCTCAGAGAGCACCACGGGGCCCATAGTTCTCCTCCTTCTTCTCCTTCTCCTTCTCCTTCTCCTTCTCCTTCTCCTTCTCCTTCTCCTTCTCCTTCTCCTTCTCCTTCTCCTTCTCCTTCTCCTTCTCCTTCTTCTCCATCTCCTTCTCCTTGTCCTCCTCCTCCTTCTCCTTGTCCTCCTTGTCCTTCTTCTCCTTCTCCTCCTTCTCCTTCTCTCTCCTCCTTCTCCTTCTCTCTCCTCCTTCTCCTTCTCTCTTCTCCTTCTCCTTCTCTCTCCTCCTCCTCCTCCTCCTCCTCCTCCTCCTCCTCCTTGTCCTTGTCCTTCTTCTCCTTCTCTCTCCTCCTTCTCCTTCTCTCTTCTCCTTCTCCTTCTCTCTCTCCTCCTCCTCCTTCTCTCTTCTTCTCCTTCTCCTTCTCCTTCCCCTCCTTCTCCTTCTCCTCTCCACAAAACCCACTCCCTATTGGCACTGATGATGTTACTTAGTTTGGGTAATGAAATGTCTGAAAGAAAACCACCAAGCATAGAGAGCATCAAGAACCCCATAGTCCTCCTCCTCCTCCTATCTTCTAGCCCTGATGACATTACCTAGTTGGGTCATGAAATATCTTGCAAGGAAACCTCCAAACTCAGGACCAAGGACCCCCACAGCCCTACCCCCAACTCTTCCTCCAAACCCCTACTCCCTTCTAGCCATTACCTATTTGGGTCATGAAATCACCAAGCTCAGGGAGCCCCGAGGAACCCCCTCATTTCGTCACCCGACCTACAAATAATTCTCCTTGGTTGATTCTTTTTCTCCTGGGTGCACTCGGGCGCCTATTTCAGGATGACGCATCCCTGAATAAATCCTTGGTGGGATGTGGGTCCATTTCACAAAAAAAAAAAAAGGAGACATCTTTATTTTTAGCAGGTGACCTTTCCTAAACAAGTGGGAGCTTCCATTGATTGATTGATTGATTTTCAGGATTGATTGATTGATTGATTGACAGGATGGGGTCCATTGAAAGGGGGAAATATGGCATGGAAGTGATAGGCTGATATGCAAACCGAGTCTGTTTTGTTTCCCCGTTCTTATCTTAAACCTACCCTTTTCTTCTTCACAAAGACCCATAAATCCATGTTGTCATAGAAACCGGCAAAAAAAAAACACACCAATTGAAGCGTTAAAATTTCCACACACACACACACACACACACACACACATACATGCAGAGATTTGCATATGCAAGGTCTAGATTTAAAAATCCTCCTCCTCTCTCCAGATGTTGTGGGGGGTGGGGGCCCAGTTTGTATTCCCATCACCAGGGGTTCCCCCTCCCCTCCCCAAATATCCTCAACTGGTATGAAAAGAGGTTGGTTGGGTGGGTGGGTTTCCTCCGTCCTGTCTTTGAGGAAGGTAAAAGTCTTGGGGTGGGTCTTCCTTGGATCCCTTCTGTTTTTTCAACCTCTCTCTTTTGTTTTGGTTCAACAAAGCTGGAGTTTTGATTTTTTAACCTCCGGCTGCCTTAAAAATAAATGAGGGGACAAAATGGGGCAAAAAAATAAAATAAAAAAGAAGAAGAAGCAAAAGGAGGATCAGGCAGCCTTCTGGCATGCAAAGGGATTTGTCTTCAATACACCTGCTGTATCCATCTCCTCTTCCTCTTCCTCTTTCTCCTCCACATCTGTCTTCGCCTCTTTCTCCCCTTTCTCCTCCTCATTTTTCTCCTTTTAATCCTTCTTCCCTTCTCCTTCTCCCTTTTCTCCTCCTTTTCATCCTTCTCTTTCTCCTCCTCCTCCTTCTCCCTCTTCTTCTTCTTTTTCTACTCCGCCTCTGCCTCCACCTCCTCCTCCTCCTCCTCCTTCTCCTCCTCCTCTCTTCCTCTTTTCATTCTTCTCCTTCTCCCGCTCCTTTTTCTCCCCTTTTCATCCTTCTCTTTCTCTTTTTCTCCTCCTCCTCTTTCTCCTCCTTCTCCTCATCCTCCTTTTCCCCCTTCTCCTTTTTCCCTCCTTTTCATCCTTCTCTTTTTATCCTCCCTCTCCCTCTCCTTCTCCCTTCTCTTTCTCATTCTTCTCCTTCTCATCCTTCTCCTTCTCATCCTCCTTTTCCCCCTTCGCCTTCTCCTTTTCATCCTTCTCTTTTTCTCCTCCCTCTCCTCCCTCCTCTTTCTCATTCTTCTCCTTCTCCTTCTCATCCTCCTTTTTCTCCTCCTTTTCATCCTTCTCTTTTTCTCCTCCCTCTCCCTCTCCTTCTCCCTTCTCTTTCTCATTCTTCTCCTCATCCACATCCTTCTCCTTCTCATCCTCCTTTTCCTTTTCTCCTCCTTTTCATCCTTCTCTTTTTCTCCTCCCTCTCCCTCTCCTTCTCCCTTCTCTTTCTCATTCTTCTCCTTCTCATCCTCATCCTTCTCCTTCTCATCCTCCTTTTCCCCCTTCTCCTCCTGTTTCTCCTCCTTTTCATCCTTCTCTTTTTCTCCTCCCTCTCCCTCTCCTTCTCCCTTCTCTTTCTCATCCTTCTCCTTCTCATCCTTCTTTTCCCCCCTTCTCCTCCTTTTTCTCCTCCTTTTTTCTTCTCCTCCTCCTTCCTTCTTTCCTTCCTTCTTTTACTCTACTTCCTCTTTTCTCTTCTCCGGCTTGCAATGCAACAGCTGGGCCTCTGGAGGCGTCACGAGAAAGCTTGACGGAGCATGCTCTCCTCAATCATCTACCGTGGGCTTAAAACTCGTGGAGAGTGTAGGCTAGGCCTCTCCAAAAGCCTTCCATGAAAACCCCCAAGGCCAGCGCAGATAGGCTTCGGAGGTATGATCCCTTCCAAGTTTCCTTCACCACGTTTCTTCCAGCTGCAGGTCCTCCTACTCCAAAGGCTGTTTCCAGAAGATCCGTTGGAGAGAAAAGGATCGATCAACCAAAATAGCAAAACAAGAGCTGTGTATGTTTGTGTGTTTCTCTCTCTCTCTCTTTCTCTCTCTCTGTTTCTTTCTTTCTCTCTCTCTCTCTCTCTCTTTTCGATCCTTTTATCTATTTTTCTGGAGGCCAGATTTGAAAGGCACCTTGGATTTTACCCCAAACGAAGCAATCCAATCTTTGCATGCTTGAGTTAGAAAAGCTGAAATGGCTGTGTTGACTCAGCTCTGAATGGGGCATTCTCTCATTCTCTTCCACCATATTTTTTTCCTCTTTCCTCTCTCTCTCTCTTTCTCTCTCTCTCTCTCTCTCTCTCTTTCCCCTTCCATTAAATGATGGCAAGCTTTTTTTTCCCCCCTCTATTTTTGGCCGCAAGAATTATTTGCAGGAAATCGACAGGCAGGAAGATGGGTAAAAATAATATTAATAATGCAGTATAAAGGGAGGGAAAAAGAGGTGATCCTTGTATGATTACTTGTGTCTTGAATTCTTTTTCTTTTCTTTCTTTTCTTTTTCTTCTTCTTCCCCCCTTTTCCAGAATTGGAGAGTTAGAGATGGCAAGATTGGGTGGGGTAGAGGACATGCACCAAAAAAAGATTTGCAGGAAAATAGGGAGGGGAAAAAAACAATAAGAGCTTTCTGGGTTGTTTTTTTTTTGTTTGTTTTTTAACCGAATCCAGTTATTTCCTGGAAAATGGGAAGTTTCTGGAAAGTTAGGAGAAAAAAAGGGTTTTTCTCTGTATCTGTAGTTTCAGTTCTCTTTTAAACAGTCATAAAAAATGCTTTTCAGGTTTCTTAAAAAAAAATGGCGTCCATTCACCAGGTAAGGTTATTAGAAGAGATTTACCAAGATATTTTGGGGGAGATGTCAACATTCTGGTGACTTTTTTTTTAAATCCATGATGCAAAAACGGGTTCCTTTTCCAGAAAAAGGGAAATTGGGAAGAAAATTAAAACCTGTGCAAGTATCTTAATTTCATATATGCAGTGTTGATTTTCCAAACTCCAATGCCAAATGTGCTATGTATCCTTTAGCCTATAAAATAATACTTTTGTACATTTTGTTCATTAAAAAAAATAATATTGATGTTTTAGACAGACAATACCTATTGATAGAACCAGTGGTCCAGAGGACTGCTTCGAAAGCATTTAAATGTATCTTGGTTTTGTGTTGGTTTCCTGATTCGCTGATGCTGATAAATCATAGTTTGCTTCAGGGAGGCGGGTTGGATGAAAATGGAAACGGTAGTTAATGAAGGAATTTTTGCTTTTTAACGGGGGGGGGGGGGAAAGGAGGGCTTTGTGGAGATACGATTTGAATCAAATAAGTCTTTTAAATTGCCTTAAAAAAACACAATGCATCATTCTGATTTGATTTCAGAAGGGATATTGCTGTCAAAAACCAAAGGCATTTATATTTCAGTTATCTTTAGGAATACCATCAACTTCCCACTTCAGTTCTAACCAGCATGTTTGAGCTACATTGAGCCTGGATTAAAAATGCTGGCAGTTCTCGATTTACGACCATAAAACTGAGCCCAAGATTTCCGTCGCTGAGCAAAGCAGGCAAAGTTTTGCCCCATTGTACGACCGTTCTTGTCACAGTAGTTAAAGTGAATGGCTGCATCTCCCCTTAATGACCCACAGCTGTAAGATGGAGGAGAAAGGACGGATAAAGGAAAGGGGTAACGGAAGTTAAATCGAAGACGAAGTTACAATTTTGAGTACACGTCCTTCCCTTCTTTTGAATGAACGATGCTCAGGGTTCACGCCAGTGGTGAAATCCAATTTTTTGACTATCTGTTCTGTGGGCATGGCTTGGTGGGCATGGCAGGGGAAGGATACCGCAAAATCCCCATTCCCACTCTACTCGGGGGCCAGGCAGAGGTGGTATTTGCCGGTTCTCTGAACTACTCAAAATTTCCGCTACTGGTTCTCCAGAACCTGTCAGAACCTCCTGGATTTCACACGTTCCCAAACTCAAAAACCCTTTTTTGGAACAGGATGGGTGTCATTCCACGACAACAACGCGAGATATTTTCTTCTAAGGGGAACGGCACAAATCTTTTTAATTCGCTTGAGTGTTGGGAGAAGTGACAAATAACTCTTGGTGTACCTTTCTGAGCTGCTCTCCATAAAAAAACCCCCGCTGTGGGTTTACTGACCTTCGGTAGATATTCTTGCCAAGTCTCTACCAGCCCCCTCCCCCCGCCCCCCAAAAGAGATGTCAACGCCTTTCCCACTTTTCGTTACGGGATGGGTTGAGTTCTCAGCTTTGATGGCATAACTGTCTCTTCAAGGGACATTTCAGGAGGGTCTGTTTGCAACTAGCAAGAGGAGAAAAACTTGTTCCCATTTTTAGCCTGGCCTTGTTAACAAGAAGGTCATAGAGGAAGAGCATGTCACCAGGCAAGTCATCTACCGAAACATGTGAATGTTGGGTGAGATGGAGGACAAACGGTGATGTTGGTCTACCACTGTTGCCTTTAGCTTAGTTCCAACGTGTTCTGCAGGAACATGATGCAATCTTGGTCTTGAAGAACCATTTCTGGATCTCAAATGGAGCTCTGGAAGGCAAACGTCAATGGAGATTCTCAGTCATCCATCGTCATAGTTGTGTCAAAGGTGCTTTTTTGAAAGGCAAGTGGACTGTATTTTCCTTGAGAAGGAGGAAGAAGAAGAAGAGAAGAAGGAGAAAAAGAGGGAAGAAGAAGAAGGGGGAGGAGGAGGAAGAGGAGGAGAAAAAGAAGAAGAGGGAGGAGGAGGAGGAAGAAGAAGAGAAAAAGAAGAGGGAGGGAGGAGGAAGAAGAGTAGAAGAAAAGGAAGAGGAAGGGGGAGAAAAAGAGGGAAGAAGAAGAAGAAGGGGGAGGAGGAGGAAGAGGAGGAGAAAAAGAAGAAGAGGGAGGAGGAGGAGGAAGAAGAAAAAGAAGGAGGAGGAAGAAGAGAAGAAAAGGAAGAAGAAGAGGAAGGGGAGGAGGAGAAGAAAAAGAAGGAAGAAGAAGAAAAGAAGAAAAAGTTTTTGCTTCTCATCTAAGAAGAGAACAATTCTGACTGGATGGTTAGGAGATGGAAGGATTTAGGTCTTCCATTCATCCTTCCCTCTCCCAACCATCCTGTCAGAACTGTCAAAGCTTGGATGAGAAGCAAAATGTATTCTCCTCCTTCCTCCAGGAACAAAACAGTCCAGTTGCCTTTTGAAAAAGCACCTGTGAGACCTAGATGACAAAGAAGTTCATTTCATAAAAGCTACAGCATTTGACTGAAGCTCTTCAGTCACATTGATGAGACGGTCTTGACTGTCCAGAAAGAACCTAATGGCCTAGATTTTTAAAAAACTAAATGCAGAATGTTGTGTTACTCAAATCCTGAGATGGCTGACTCCAAACCCCAACGCCACAGCCGAAGTCTTTAGAAAGGAAAGACCTACGAAAATCAGAATTTATTTTGAGCATCGACATGGAACTGAGTTTGTGATCCTTCAGTACCCAATAATGTTCTGATTATCCTCGTAATTCTTCACAATGCTTTGAAGGGGAAAGAAGAGAGAGACCCAGGTGTTAGACATATCTACCTGCCAGCGAGATCTCAACCTGCTCCATTGTCTTCTTCATGAGTCCGAAACAGGATCCCTTTTCAAGAGGTTGAAAACAATATCACAATTTTAAATTCTTTGGGCGTAACCTAGGCCGGGGATCAGCAACCTGTGGTTCTGGAGCCTCATGTGACTCTTTCACCTCCCTGCTGCGGCTCAAAAATATGCGTCACAACCGCCAATGTGCGACATCTGCCGGCACGCGATTTATGAAGCTTTTCAACCCCTGGTAGGCCAACCACCATGGATAAATCCAAGAAGAGAAAAGTTTCAGAAGAAAACAGAGCGTTTAATTCAACGACATATGCTAGTTTTGTGGCCGCTTAAGAAATAATCAGGCACGGGAAGGGTTTTGTGGCTCCCGGTTTTTTCTTTTCTGTGGGGAACGGGTCCAAATGGCTCTTTGAGTGATTAAGGTTGCAAACCCCTTGGCCTAGACATTTGAAGTTGTTCCATTTCTATTTTGAGCGCCATGTTCTACTTTACTGAAGGAAAGATGGAGTGCAGCTACATTTTAAAAAAAGGGATAGTTATTGCTATTATCTGCGACCTATATTTCTAAGTTATGACTGCCTGGCATATTCTATCTTTGAATATGCTGCTTCTTTGTCTATATCAGTGGTCTCTCTTTGGACTAAGGTGTATGCTTATTTAAAGACATTTCTTCGATTGTTGGGGGAAAACAGCTGATTTCAGCCAGAAGTGTGTACACTGCAGAAACACAACAGAGCAAAAACAATAAAAATAAAGCCAACGTAGTTTTCAAAACGTTTCATGTTTGAATTGTTTGCGTGAAGGTGATTCAATGCAGGCGGAATACCAATTTTCATGTAAATTACTTCCTCTTTGCTTTAGAAGCTGCTGAAGAAAAACAGCAACAGTTTTGGCTCCAGTCTGCAATTGTTTAAATGTCCTAATTAAAATATGAAACTTGTTCCTGAGAGCAGCCTCTGTGCTGAAAAACAGCCTCTGCAAAAAAACAACAAGAACAACAAAAAACCCCAAAAAAGGGAAATTTGGGATCCCAGAAAGTTAACTTTCGGAATTGTTTAATGATCCGAAAATGAAGGACACAAAGACACTTCCTTTGGTGAAGAGGAATCAATGTCTTTTCCTAAGCAAGGACAAGTTTCTTCTTGCAAGTATTATAGAATTCTTTTGAATAGGTCAGCATTTTTTTATGAAAAACGTTCGGCGGTCACTGCATAGCTGGACATAGTTGGACGTAGAATCATAGGCCTGGAAGAGACCTTGGAGGTCTTCTAGTCCAGCGTTTTACGGGTACAACAATTCATTTAATCACCGATCCAAGTTACAAAGACACTTTCACACTTAGGACCGTTGTAGCATCCCCGGGGTCAGGGGTGAAATGCTAGCGGTTTGCACCAGTTCGAGCAAACTGGTAACATTGGTGGCATGTGGTTCGGCGAACCGGTAGTGGCAGCAGCACAAAGCTCCATCCACCCGCCTTGACATCGTTACTTCCTGGTTTCAACCAGGAAATAACCTGTTTTTGACCCTCTGCTCATGCACAGAAGGCTTTGTGCATGCACAGAGGGTCCAAAATCATATGTGATGCGCGCAGAGCGTTCACTTCCGAACCGGTAGGGAAGGTAAGTAGATTTCACCCCTGCCCGGGGATCACGCGATTTACATTCGGATGCTTGACAACTGATTCATAGTTACGACGGTTGCAAGGTCCCCGGGTCACATGCTCCCCTTTCGCGACCTTCTGACAAGCCAAGTCCGCGAGGAAGCCAGATTCACTTAACAACGGTGTGACTTAATTTAACAAACGTGGCAAGAAAAATCGTAAAAATGGGACAAAACTGACCTCACAAAATCCTCACTCGGCGACATACATTCTGGGCTCAATTGTGGTCGTAGGTCGAGGACTACCTATACCCGTGCAAGTATCTATTCTCGCAAGTATCTAATCACGTGTGTCACAGCTGGCACGCAGAGCCATATCGGTGGGTACGCGAGCATTGCCCTAGCTCATTTCTGACGCATGCATCTGATTTTCGGGCGTTCTGGGCCCACCGGAAGTCGGCAAATGGGCTGTTTCCAGCCTCCTTTGGGAGGGAAAGGCCCATTTTCACCCTCCCCAGACTCCTAGAAAGGCTCTGGAGCCTGGGGAGGGCAAAAAACCAGGCTGTTTCCGGCCTCCGGAGGGCCTTGGGGGGGATGGGGAAGGCCGTTTTTGCCCTTCCCAGGCTCCAAGAAAGCCTCTGGAGTCTGGGGAGGTGAAAAACAGGCCTACTGGGCCCACCGTGCCATAAGTGGGGGGAGCGGGAAGGGGTCGCATGCCTGCATAGGGGGCAGGGCACATTGAATTATGGGTATGGGCATATTCTCACACAACCCTCCCGCTCTTCCACTGCTTTTGGCACATGACGGCAAAAAAGTTAGCCATCACTGACCTATACAATCCCAGTCAAATGATTATTGAGTCTATTTTTTTGAAACCCTCCAGTGATGGAGTAACCACAACTTCTGTAGGCAAGCCGATCAGTTGATGAATTGTTCTCCCTACCAGAAAATTCCACCTGATACTTCTACATTGTATTCTACTTTTTTAAGTTTTAAAAAAAAGTTTTCTAAGTTTTTAACAAACTCCCATCCTTTGCTTCTCATCTGTCCTCTGGTGCATGTAAATTATCTTTGGATAGGATGCATCGTGTTATAGATCTGTAATTGGTTAAAGGAAAGGAAAGGAAACAGAGGTTTGGAATAAGTGAGTTGAAGAATGTAAGGAGGTGACGTCTCCAAGAATCTGCATTGAGATTGGTGCTACCCTGTTTCCCTGAAAGTAAGACATCCCCTGATAATAAGCCCAATTGGGCTTTTGAGCGCATGCGCTAAAATAAGCCTCCCCCCGAAAATTACCCCTTCCCATAAATATTTAAACACAGAGGTGGAAATCAGGTAAGACGGCAAGAGGAGCCCCGTCTTGCTCCACGCACCCCAAAATAAGACCTCCCCAAAATTAAGGGTTGAAAAAAATATAAGACGGTCTTATTTTCGGAGAAACACGGTATTAATGTGCTGAACTAAGTGACTGGTTCTAAGAAGTGTATTCATTATCATTTCCTACCTGTTGTGTAAAT
Organism: Coluber constrictor foxii; assembly: GCA_038048745.1. Taxonomy (NCBI): domain Eukaryota; kingdom Metazoa; phylum Chordata; class Lepidosauria; order Squamata; family Colubridae; genus Coluber; species Coluber constrictor. The sequence goes on from CM075968.1 coordinate 10,627,296, forward strand.
GAATCCCTTTGAACAGCTGTTGGGGTGGAGTTCTAGGGTTAAAACACCTGGTTGGTCTTTGTTGGAAATCAGAGGCGAAACCTTTAGATGGTTCCAGAAGAATAATTCCTTCTTCCACCCCCAAAAACTTACCTCCCATGCGCAAACTTTTTCCAAAGTTTACTTGTTTATTAACTTTCACCTAAATTTGCCTAAATGATCACCGTTCTATTTCCTCTCCTAACGCCTCCCTGATACGCCTTGCAACTTTTTACGACAACGGATGTAATAATAGCTCTTTTAGCGCTGCCCGTTTTGGTTCCGTAGAGAAATAGAAGTCAAAATGTCTTTGTGGCGAAGCTAAAAGCCAAGAAAATTTATCTTGGTTCTGTAACCCTAATTTAGGTAAAGCAAATAAAGGGATTTGTCTGTCCTCTAAAAAGGGTTCTTAACTTATTACGTGGACGTATTTTAAACAACTGTAAAGGAAACTGCAAAATTGTAAGGTAGACGCGCTGCTTTCATTTGGAAACTCCACAGTTTTAATAAGGGGATATGTGGGTCTCGTTTTTAGCATTGTTTGACTATAGATACATGTTCTCATGAAAGCTTACTCAGAATTATATGTGGGCGATGACTTTCCCAAATTAAAATGTGCTGATGTCTAATAAAAGGGAATATCGTGGAACTAAATTTATAGAAGCAGAGGGGAAAAAAAAATAGAACAACCCAAGAGTTTTCTGGATAAATGTGGAATGCCTGATGAACTTTGCAAAGCCAAAAGGAAATTCCCACATGCATCTGAAGTTAGGAAAAAGGATTTTGGCAGGCTTAAAAGATTCGTTCCTGTTGAATCCAAATAAACCGGACCTGGAAAACCTTACCGACGTTATAGTTGCGAGGAATAGTTTTTTGGAGCCCAACTTTGGTTCATGGAAATTTCTCCTGCCGGCCTTCTCAGCGACGTGAACCCACACAAACTAAGAAACGAAGAATGAACCGTGTTGGAAAAAAACCCACCGCTGGTCGGGAGGTCAGCCCAATGAAAACGAAATATGGCAGTTTGTATGCTGCCTGCCTGCCTACCTATCTGTGTAAATAATTTTTTTTTCTACTTTGCGCCGAGGACCTGCGGGCCAGCTTTCTGTTTCTGTTCAGGACAGAATCCGTCCATTGAATGGAAGATGTTTGTTTTTCCAGGAAGGGGTGAATTGATTCGTTTTTTTTAGATCTCCCGTGACACGGGGCAGGGGGAAAAAAAACCCAAACCTTTGGCATCTGGCTCTTTAAATACCACCGGCACGTTCGATGAATGCCATCTGGGGAAATGGAGAAGCTTGGAGAAGGGAAATGTGACTTTGGAAAGAAAAAAGGAAAAACCCAACAACCTGGGGTGGGGAACACTTCTAGGTCCCTTCCCACCCAACTCGTAGTGGCACTTCCTTTGTATTTTTATTTTTATTTTTTTTGCATTTTGAGGTCAGCTTTTTTAATCTCTCTCTCTCTCTCCTTGCTGAGCAGAAAAGTTGGCCTCGGTTTTGTGGCCCGGACTTTTTCCTCTCTTGGAATGGAGAGATGCCAGAAGAGAGAGAGAGAGAGAGAGAGAGAGAGGTGGGTTGTGAATCCCTGTTCTTCTAGCTAATGACACTTCCTTGTGCTTACGTTTCATTAAACCTCCGAAATGGCTGAAGAGCAGCCCTTAGTGAGCATGCTCGAGTTAACAAACTGCACCCATAGAGGGAGATGGTGATGTGAAAGGAAGGACTTTTTAAGAGGCCTGGACGGAGAATTGTGGGGGTGTTTTTCCTCCCCCCTCCCACTTCCAAACAGGACCTAGAGGTAGGCTGAGGCTGGTTGTTCCATTCTCGATTGGGTTGAGGGGGCTTCAAGGAAGGGGCTCTGAATCCAGAAGCTTCCTTGGGAAAAAAAAGCTGGCATGGCTTTTGGAAGGAGTAGAAGACAATTGACACGAGATGGTTTCCAAGCAAGCTTCCTGGGTGTCTCCTTCAGACCTTGGAAACTTGTAAACCTGAATTTTGGGGCAGGGATTTTAACCAACAAGGGGAACGGACCTGGCCTGGTTGGTCTTTGCTCTGGATTGCACTTCTCCCCTGGATTTCGGCTCCATTTTGCAAGACATTTGATTTTGCTTTCAGACACAAACTGCTGGCCGGGGAGAGGAATGCAGTATGCAGCTTGTCCTTCCTTCCTTCCTTCCTTCCTTCCTTCCTTCCTTCCTTCCTTCCTTCCTTCCTTCCTTCCTTCCTTCCTTCCTTCCTTCCTTCCTTCCTTCCTTCCTTCCGTTTATTGATGTGATCTCTTTTTTTTTATTTGTTTGTTTGTCATGCAAAGTAGGGGAAATTAATCTGTTCCAGAAATGCAAAGACATTGGGAGGGGGCAGGAAAATGCCCCTGTCTTTTGAGTTCATGCATGGTGGTTTTGCTGGGATTTGAGAGGCCCAGGCCAGAAGAAAGCAGGACGCTGGAAGGTGTCTTGTGTTTGAGAGGATTGCGGTAAGAAAGGTGTGCGAAGGACAGGATGGAACTTCCATTGTGGGTTGCTGGATGGATGCCGTTGAGCTTTTTAGATTGGCAGAGACTGTAGCTTTTTAACAAACCCGTCTCCTCTTCTGGGGAATTCAAGCATTCTTGCTCCTAAAATGTTTCCTGACTTGACTTAAGTTGGTTTTGTGGCCTGCTCTGTGTTTCTGTGGCTGATTTCGCACGTGGAGAAGTCAAATAGACCAATATTGATCCCAAGTTGAAGGATCAATAGGCTTTCGGATGAAAGTCTTCATCTATAGAGAAGATCCACAGAGTGATTTTTTTTTCCTGTTGTCAATCTTTCAGATAACTGTCTTGTTTCTCATAATGAGATTCCCAGCAGGAATACTTTCCAAAATAAGACAACTGTCAAGAAGGCTTCTTGTGTGTTTGCATTAATTTTATCCACCTAACTTTTTGCTTCCTTGGTCGACGTATAGAAACCCCGGATGGGGGAAAATTTGGCAATTTTCAGCTACTTGGATACCACGCTGCACCCATATTCTTCTGGGTTACTTTCCATCCAAGTACCTACCTACTTACCTACCTATCCCTGGTCTACCCCAATATGGGAGGGAGCATACGGCTTCCCTTTTGCCTTTCAGCTCCAATCCAGGAGCCCTCAGGCAGTTGCTTTCATGACAAACTATTTTGTATCAAGTTTATATTTGCTGATAAAGAAATAAAGGGAGATTAATATAGATCTATTTCAAGCTATTTAGCTCTCATCAGCTAGCCATACCCTTACTCAGATTCGAACTTGGGCTGCCTGCATATTAGGCAGTTGTTTTAACCTCTGAGCCACTAGTTCTCCTCCTTTTATCAGCTGAGCCAGGGGAGAGATTAAGTGTTTTTCTATCGAGACACCTGGTCTACCCCAGCATGTAGGGAGGGAGCATACTGCATCCTTTTCGCCTTTCAGCTCCAATCCAGGAGCCTTCAAGCAGTCGCATTCTTGACAAACCATTTTATACCAAATTTATATTTTGCTGATAAAGAAATAAAGGGAGACTAGTATAGTATGTGTGTGTGTGAGATATATACATCTATCTATCTGTCTGTCTGTCTGTCTGTCTGTCTGTCTGTCTGCCTGTCTGCCTGTCTGTCTGTCTGTCTATCTATCTATCTATCTATCTATCTATCTATCTATCTATCTATCTATCTATCTATCTATCTATCATCTATCTATCTGTCTATCTATCTATCTATCTATCTATCTATCTATCTATCTATCTATCTATCTATCTATCTATCTATCTCATATCTCTATCTATCTATATATATCTATATATAGAATAAAACAGCTTGATTGAATTTAATATATCTATATGAAGGCAGATTGGTTTATTGTCTGCCAGTTCTTCACTACTTTAGCAGCTCCATTTCTGTTAAATGGGGCAGCAGTACCGTTTCCTCCCTCTGTTATTAGGAAAATCTCTTTGTAGAGCTCTAGGAACATCTGTTTCAGCCTCTTTAATCTGGCGATTCTTCTTGTGGGCACTGTCTTTGGGCAAGATCTGCCTTTAAAACCCACGAGTCAGCTGATGATCATGGGAGACAGTTGGGAATAAAAGCGTTTTGGACTCAAAAACCAGCTGGATCCTCGGTTCCCGGTGCGTGCCAGTGTTGCCAGACGGAGAGCCAAGAAGATGCTGGAGGGGGAAAAAAAAGGAGGCGAAGCAGAACATCTGGAGCAACTGCAGAAAGCACGCTGCATGGTGGCAGCCATTTTGTCCATCTTCAGGGGCAGGAGGAAGTCCCCCACCACAACATGGCCATCATCTTCCCAACCACCTCCAATTCATTTCTACTTTCGCCAGGGATGAGAGGCAGGCAAACCCCCCCCCCCTCACCCCCATGTGGGCCCCAAATGGCGAGATTGATTTCAACCGGCCTACCTGAAGCGCATTCATGAATGCAAAAAAGCCTTATGCATGATTCAGAACACAAATTTCCACACCCCCCCACTCTCTTCCCAAGCAAGATATTTATTTATACGGGCGCAGCTGCCACTGTAGAAATGAAGCTGTTTTTTGCTCCATGGTTGCTGAGAAGCAGTTGGACTTGAATTCACGATGGGCCGATCAAGGAGGTGGGAAATTGGGAACACCAGTTGTGTATTTCTTCATAGGTTTTAGTGGTGTATTTAGTTGTGTATTCTTGCATATGTTTCAGCATCTGGGATGATTAAAGGCCTGGAGACTAAGACAATATGAAGGACGGTTGCAGGGACTGGGTTTGGCTAATCTAGAGAGAAGAAGAACTAGGGGTGACATGATGGCAGTCTTCCAGTATTTTTTTTTTTAATTTGATTTATATGCCGCCCTTCTCCGGAGACTCAGGGCGGCTTACAGTTCGTTAAGCAATAGCCTTCATACTTTTGTATATTTTATATTTATACAAAGTCAGCTTATTGCCCCCAACAAACTGGGTCCTCAATTTACCCACCTTATAAAGGATGGAAGGCTGAGTTGACCTTGAGCCTGGCTGGGATTGAACTCGCAAGTAATTGCAGCAGCTGGATCTTAAATGCTGCCTTTGTAGGAGGCATTACTCCCCTACGATACTCAGGCTCCTTTGAGGAGCTACCCCAAAGAAGAAAGGGTCTGCTTATTTTCCAAAGTAGCAGAGGGCAGGACAAGAAACAATGGATGGAAACTGATGAAGGCGAAAAGCAACGAAGGAGAAACTTCCTAAGAGAGAGGACAATTAATCAGTAGAACAGCTTGCCTTCAAAAATTGTAGGTGTTTCTATCACTGTAGGTGTTTAAGAAGAGACTAGGCAGCCACCTGTCTGGAATGGTAGAGCAGGGGGTTGGCCTAGAAGACTTCCAAGGTCCCTTCCGGCTCTGATTGATTTGACTGATCTTAATGTGAAGGCTCAACCTTGCATTTTGCCTCTTCAGTGGCAGTACCTTGAATCCTGTGCCGTACCAGAGAGATAAGCACAGATGTTTACTTTTAAAGAAGCACCTGCTTAAATATTGCAGGAGAGGGGTTGAATTTCTTTCAATTTCTCTTGAGTTTCTGAAGCTTGCCTTCAGTAGTTGTGGGAGCTTCATCACTGGAGGCTTTTAAGAAGAGACTGGACAGCCACTTGTCTGAGATGGTATAGGGCCGTGATGGCGAACCTATGGCACGTTTGCCACCGGTGGCATGTGGAGCCATATCTGTGGGCACGCGAGTGTTGCCCTAGCTCAGTTCTAGTGTGCATGCGTATGCCAGCCAGCTGATTTTTGTTTTTTAATTTGATTTATATGCCGCCCTTCTCCGGAGACTCAGGGCGGCTTACAGTGCGTCAAGCAATAGCCTTCATACTTTTGTATATATTTATGCAAAGTCAGCTTCTTGCCCCCACAAACTGGGTCCTCAATTGACCCACCTTAGAAAGGATGGAAGGCTGAGTCGATCTTGAGCCTGGCTAGGATTGAACTCGCAGAAATTGCAGGCAGCTGGATGTTAATTGCTGCCTTTAATAGGAGGCATTAGCCTCCTATGCTACTCAGGCTTTCCAGATTTCCAGGCCTTCCGGTCCCAACCGAAGTCGGGAAAAGGGCCGTTTCCAGTCTCCGGAGGGTGGGGAAGGCTGTTTTCGCCCTCCCCAGGCTCCAAGAAAGCCTCTGGAGCTTGGGGAGGGCAAAAAAACAGGCCTAACTGGCCCACCGTGTTAAAAGCGGGGAAAGCACAGTGAGGTTGTGCACACATGCGTGGGGGCCCCCCCTGCATTGAATTGTGAGTGTGGGCACGCAGCCTCCAACCTCTATTCTGATTGAATTCTGTAATGCGCTGCGAACATGTTCAGCTGGGTCTTGGATTCCGCCCGTATTTTCTTCCTTGGCATGTGAATATTTACCGTTCTTCAAAGACTTTTTTTGGGGGGTGGGGAAAGAGGCTGCCAATCTTGCTCCGTTATGATCTCCCCTATAAATGTTGTGCCTTGGATTGGCATTAGTGTGATACAAAGCCAAATATTTTTCACCTGAAAAGCTGAAAAGCTTTAGACTTGTTTTTTTTCCTATTTTCCTTTGAGAGCTCTCTGTCTTCACTAGACGCCGAGTTAGCTTATACAGTTGAGAATCTTGATAAGGCCGTACAATTCTCCTTTTATCCTCAGGGCAATTAAAATTAGCTCAGTTACATGTAATTAAGCAAAACTCGGACAAAAGTAAGAACCTTCTTCCTCTTTTTAGGTAAAAGAAGGTTTTGTTCTTCCTAAGAACGGGACAATAAGATTTAAAAAACAACAACCCAAAAACGGCCCAAGAATTTCAAATGTCATTTAGAGAGAATGAAGAAGCAAAGAGGAAAAGTTTTCATGACAGTTTGGAAAGCACATTCTTTAAACAAAGAAGTAATGTTCTTCCTAGAAAGAGAAAACTTCCCTTGCCCGAGTCGAAAAAAATAGCCTGGTCCCTTTTTTTGTCTGTTAATTTTATTTATTAAATTCATTTGTCACCTCACTCATATCTAAACAACTCTGGGCGGCTTACAGCATTACTGATTGCAGCCAAAACAGAGAGGTAACCCTAAAAAGAACAGACTTAAGAATAATAAAATCAAGTTTATTACATCCAAAGACCAGAGACCAGAACAAATGAAAACACTCAAGGAATATCTAGTTAAAAATTCTAGAATAAAGTAATAAATAATAGATAAAATCTAGGAGTCAATCTCTACTTTTTTGCATATTTGTTGATGACTTGAGTTTGAAAACATCGATGAAATAGATTGGGTGAGAGTTAGGTGAAATGGGTAGAAATAACTTTGAACAGAGCTTCATGGTGAAGATAAAATAAATGAATATATTCTAGTCAGCCGTGCAGTGTTCATTTATGCTTTCATCGATCCGTGATTGAACCTTGTCTACATCTGAGCCTTGGATGTCTTCCCTTTGTACATCTGTCAATCACATTGACGCAAAACTTCAGTTGTTCTTGAGCATCAGATTGGATGTGACTTGTAATCCCTAAGTACCGTATTTTCCGGAAAGTAAGACCCAAGTGGAAAAGCCCTAGCATGATTTTTCAGGATGCTCGTAATATAAACCCTAACCCAGAAATAAACCCCAGTTAAGATTTTCAGCTGGACAGATGCCTTTAGTATCATATTTCCTCCAAAATACGACATCACTGAAAATAAGCCCTAACGTGTCTTTTGGAGCAGAAATTAATATAAACCCCACTCTTATTTTCAGGAAAACACAGTATATAGACCGGTTGAACAAGTCAAGACTCTATGAGTGCAGGAACGATCTTCTGCATGTCTGTTAATCCTCTGTCAAGGCCCACTGGAGAGCACTGCAAAGCTCTTCCTAACCACACTTTGTGTTGTATAGGATGTCACCCCAAAGTTAAAGGTGCTACAGAACTGAAGAAGCACCTTGGATGAGAAGCAAAACGTCTTCAAGGAAAAACAAAGTCCAGTTGCCTTTTGAAAAAGCACCTTTGGGGAAAACCATGACCTGGATGACTGAGAATCTTCATAGGCATTGGAGGTGCTACAGTAAGTCCTCTCTAAAGGAAGAGAGTGAAAATGAACTGTGAACGTTACAACTGATGAACCCAATCAAAGCAAGCATGGTCGAGTTGTTCCAATCTCTGAATGCAAAACTTTATTTGAATGCAACATTTTGGCACCGATGAGAGGGCAAAACCAGATCTAGCTAATTCCCGTGCAAACCCACATAATTAAATAATAGGATTCTCCCTCCCCCTATTAGTGCAGGTCGCATCGTCCAATCGAGTGTCACTGTATTGTTATGAGAAAAAGTCTTCAGTTTTGCTGAAGTGTCCTTGGCTCTCACGACTTGTCTTCTTGATGTCTGGAGCCTACATTCCATCTCACCCTTCCCTACCTCTGGTAAAGAACTGCAGCATAAACACACTTTGAACTTGACATGACGGTTGACAAGAATGAGGCTCCTTCCCAAGCCACATTTAAGGAATTACAGAACGTCCGAATGCAGCCAGTGTCATTCTTCACATAAGGGGTTCATCAGAAAAGAGCAAAAATGGATCCTTCTGTTGCTGGGCTACTTTCAGTGTAAGCACATTCAACAGTGTTCTCTCCTCACCCGTCCATCTTTGTCTCCTTAGACCATTGCAATTTCCTGCCGGTTCTGCTTTAAGATCTAGGATTTGAGCCGATGACGTTCCTATTCTTCCTTCGACGAGTGGAGGGAATCTGGAAATTCTGGAATTCGGCTGGCTGCTCATAACCAGGAAGGAAGCAAGCTTTGCTGGTACAAACAGCCTTTGTCCTGTGTGCGCTGGGTAACAGATGTTGAAAGCCCTCTGGTGCAGAGTTGACAACCCAACTTGAGGATTGAGGCAGAGCAGCATTCCCGAGGATCGCAGTCCTGAATCCCGCAAGGCTTTCAACACGATCGTCCTTTCCCTCAACCGTATACCCCAAAACTTTGTCTTTTGGGGAGCGATGGTAGGAAGAAAAAATAAACGGGCTGGTGGACTGAGTCATATTTCCAGAGTTTCTGGTGAAACAAACGTCCCTTGTTCCAGCTTTGTAAATTAAATTTCAAGTAGTTAACTGTGCTTTTCATATCCAAAGTCTTTCCATATCCAAAAGCTTAAATCCATCTTGCCTTGGATTTTAGTTCCTCTCGGCCTTATGGGCAGTGTAGTTGTTGAATTGTGGGCCTGCTGAGGTCTTAACAGGGTTGCTCTTAAGTTGGAGGTGGCTGATGGATTCGTAGCAATGGTGCCACTAAAGTACTTTTCTTGTCTGTTTATTTCTTAGTTTCGTATCTAACTTTGCACGTTATTATTATTAGCATTATTTGCAATCAATAAAATGGAAGGGGTGAAATTTGCCGTTCCTAATCTGGTTCGTTCATATGATGGGAGAGCTTATTCAGAATCATTTCCTCCCTTGCCCCTCTTCGAAGATCCCCAGATGAAGGAAAATTCATATTTAGCTAACCGCTTTGTGACTAGGAGTAGCTTAAAGATTGATGCAAGATTAATGGTGGACAGGAATGCGGAGAGATATTGCTGCAGCAATTCCTTTCCCAGCCTCCAGCCTTAGCAAAATCTCTCAGGACAGGGTGGGGAGGGAAGAGCGAAGGAATTCCTGTTTATTTCAGTGGAAAAAGCTTTCAGATGCTTCAGGCATTGAAATTGGTGAAAACCTGATGGAGATTCTCTTGTTTTTTCCTTGAAGACATTTCGCTTCTCATCCAAGAAGCTTCTTCCGTTCGGATTGAATCCTTCCGTTCCCCACCATTCAGTCCGAACGGAAGAAGCTTCTTGGATGAGAAGTGAGAGGTCTTCAAGGAAAAACAAAGAAAGCTTTTTGAAAAAGCACTTTTGGGTCTGATCTTAAATCTTCCTTAAATCACTCTTGGGCTCCTCAAGGCGTCAACAGCGTTTAATTTTTCTTTTTCCCCCCTGCAATTTCCAACTGCAAAAAGAGTGTTTTGATAGCTCATTGTTTTGTCAGTTATTGTGTGTCAAGGGCCGGCCTAAAAAGCAGCAAATCGAGTGAACTTCCACCTTGAGCACCAAAATATCTTGATCTGTCTTTCCTTCCGTTTGTTTTTTTCTGAAGGTTTTGTGGTTTATTCGTTTCCAGTGATTTATGGCTTCCTTTCGCCAAGATATGGAGGTACCTTTCTGCTCTGGGTACAAAAAGTCTCATTTCTGATCCTTGACGTCTCAACGTTGAAAGTTCAAGACGAGCCAGTCACGGAATCTTGGGAAGTTTTTGTCCCTTCCAAGTGTACAGTTCTCCATCCGATGTGGAAAGACTCCAGTTAAAGCAGATACTCCTTTTTTTCCCAAGCCAACCTGTTAGTTTTTGCAAGGCTTGGCTGCAATAGCAGTTCTCAGACTTAGGTGGTCCCAGATGGACGTTCTAAATCTTCACGGATACTTTCAAACCTTGTCTAAAACAGATGTCTTCTGTCAGATGGAATTCTTGTATTGATACAACTTCTGGAATTTGATAGGTCGAGACACTCCATATAGAAAAGACAACCGGTGAATCTAAAGTAGATTTCGAGTTGGTTTCGAGATAAATATTTCAGGAGATAAATATTGCTGGTGTTGAGCTTGGGAGTAGCAAAAAACGGTCGTCAGCAAACTACCCGTTTCCTTTCCTGTTTCCAAACTACTCAAACTATACTAACCCTGAAAATAAGACCCAACTGGAAAAGAAGTCCTAGCATGATTTTTTTCAGGATGCTCGTAATATAAGCCCTACCCCCCAAATAAGTCCCAGTTAAGATTGTCAGCCAGATGGATGCATTTAGTACCATATTTCCCCAAAATAAAACTAACTAGAAAATAAACCCTAATGCGTCTTTTGGAGCAAAAATTAATATAAGACCCAGTCTTATTTTCGGTGCAACATGGTAGGAAAGTGAGATAAACAGGGTTACTTGGGTCTTCGACAATTGATCATGCTAATATGGAACAGGAAAGCTTTGGAAACCTTAAAGGGAGATGCCAGAGATTGAAACATCTGCTAATTGACCCCGAGTTATTGTCCTTGGACTTTTGGAGAGGGGAAAAATGCAAGAATATAGTCCTAGCGATTGAATAACGTTTGAAATTCCAAAACAGGAAACGGTCTTCTGTGGAATTTGATCACTCGGATTCCTAGCTCGGGGGATATATTCCATCTGTTTTTGTGCCTTGAGAAACATCGTGGCTTAACCATGGTCGAGTTAAACTGGGTTACGATTGCCCATCTTTTGCGTTTGAAATTGTGATTTGGAAAAGGGATGGTTGAGTTTGAACAATGTAAATCCGACTCCTTTATGGCTCAAAAACAGAAAATGGGTATATAATGGGTATATAATACCCATTGGCGAATAGATTAGACGGAAGTTTCCAGAAGTTTGAAACTAGCATTCTGGCTCGTTCTAGTGGAAGTTGTTGAAGGCTGCTATGATTGGCAGTGGAGACGCTTGGATCCTTCCCATCTTTCCTGCATGACTTTGCAAGGATAACTCTTTCTGCTTCTGTTTTTATAGCTAGCTAGCTAGATATACTGGTAGATACCATAGATAGATACTGTAGATGGATGGATGGATGGACAGATGCAATAGACAGACAGACAGACAGACAGACCGACAGATACCGTAGATAGATACTATAGATGGATGGATAGATAGATGCTGTAGAAAGATAGATAGATAGATAGATAGATAGATAGATAGATAGATAGATAGATAGATAGATAGATAGATAGATAGATAGATAGATAGATAGATAGTTGATTGCTGGTAGACATTGCAGATAGATACTGCAGATGGATGGATGGATAGATGCTGTAGATAGATACATTAGATAGATAGATGATAGATAGATAGATAGATAGATAGATAGATAGATAGATAGATAGATAGATAGATAGATAGATAGATAGATATACTGGTAGATACTGTAGATAGATACTGTAGATGGATAGATACTGTAGATAGATAGATAGATAGATAGATAGATAGATAGATAGATAGATAGATAGATAGATATCCTGTTTCCCGTAAAATCAGACCTCCCCTGATAATAAGCCCTCCCTGAAAATATTTATATGCATGTGCAGCCGGTCCCCCCTGTTTCCTCTGGTTCCTCCACGTGCCCCAAAATAATAAGACCTACCTGAAAATATAGCCAAGCGCTAATTTCGGGTTTGAAAAAAAAATATAAAACAGGGTCTTATTTTCGGGGGAACACGGGTAGATAGAATTCTTTCTTGGCCAAGTGTGATTGGACACACAAGGAATTTGTCTTCGGTGCATAGGCTCTCAGTGTACATAAAAAGGGAAGAGACATTCATCTCGAATCATAAGGTACAACACTTAATGATGGTCCTAGGGTACAAATAAGCAATCGAATCCTACTAGGAAACAGTCAATATAAATCGTAAGGATACAAGCAACAAGGTTACAGTCCTGCAGTCATAAGTGGGAGGAGATGGGTGATAGGTACGATGAGAAGAGTAATAGTAGTAGTAATGCAGACTTAGTAAATAGTTTGACAGTGTTGAGGGA